>JADMLL010000010.1:9015017-9209134 GCA_016920875.1 Columbicola columbae
ACGATCATTGAGATGAAGAGTTGCATACAGCTGCCCAATATTTTCAATGATTACTGACTGTTCTGGTAGTGTGCATTACTTTTGAAATGAAGTTTTCATGTCTGTGTAACCGATTTATGTACCGAACAGAAGTGTGCATTATTTATGAAATGAATACCTACATATATGCATTAAGTATAAAAGTAATTTCTCCCCTCCCAAGTGCAGTACTTTTTGAAATAAGTTTACACCAGTAGTGTTATTTATGAAATGAACTTCTACATTCGTGCATTATAAGCAAACCATTTAACCGCCTTCAATGTGCATTACTTTTGAAAGGTCCTCATTAAAACTTGAAGGAAAACAGAAAACAAAAGAAGCTCGGAACAAGGGACAAAGACCTCTTCTCCTCCATCTTGAAAACCGTTAGCGAATTCGCCCGGAGAGACGAAAACGGAAGTTTCCTCTAATAAACCCATCAAATCCTTTTAATCGATCGATCGATCGATCGATTCGTCGAAATTAATCGAACTTTAATTAAATTCTTTGCCAGATGTTAGTTCGATCGAGCAAAAAGTCCCCCGCCATCTTGATTTTTAGGCGAATTCCTTTTGTTTTGTTTCTGTAACCTGTTTGCACCCATCCGCCAGTCGAATCATGTTCCACCGACGTGACGTCGTTTTTCTTCAATGATTCCTATTGTTTATTATTTTCGGCACAACAACACCAACAAAAATAAATAAATAAAATAAAAAAAAATAATTCGTTTTTATGGCGATGACTAACGAGCGATTCCATCGAAATTCTGTTTCATGTGAAACGCGTTTTTCTTTTCAGGTTCAGGCTCCCGAGTCAAATGATTTTGAAAGGAAGTGCGTGCTCATGCGTGTGGGATCGCCTTGTGAAGGAAAACCAGGAGGAGGAGGAGGAGGAGAGAGGTGGGAGGAAGTTTTTGGGAGATTTGATGTTTGAGGTACGTGACTTATGTAATCCGAATTTGATTTCGTACCTGAATTCGAGGCCGAGATTAAAGAGAGAAGGAGTGCAAAGTTTTAACAACATGCCATTTCAAAAATAATGCACACTCGAGACGGTGTTAAAGTTCATTCATTTTAAAGGTATTAACTATAAATGCTGACGTTCATTAAAGTAATGCACACTACTGGTATTAACTTATTTCAAAAGTACTGCACATTGAAGGGTGGGTGAAATTATTTTATAAATTATAAATAAATGTAGGAATCCATTTCATAAATAATACTTCTGTTACGAATAAACGGTTACACAAACATGAAATGGAGGAGGAAGAGGTCTTTGTCCCTTCAGCTTTGTTTTCAAGTGTTAATAGGACCCGTTTCAAAAGTAATGCACATTGGAGACGGTTAAATGGTTTTATTAGTAATGCACGGATGTAGAAGTCTATTTCATAAATAATGCACACTACTGGTGTGAACTTATTTCAAAAAGCTAACGCACACTTTCAACAAAACAATCAGACTCTTTGTGAAAATATTGGGCAGCTGTAGCAACTCTTCATCTCAAAAATCGTGAACGATCGTACAAGTTCATTTCAAAAATAATGCACTACTGGTGTGAAATAATTTCAAAAGTACTGCACTTGAGGGATTATTTACTTAAAACATATATGTAGGAATTCATTTCATAAATAATGCACACTTCTGGTAGGAATTCAGTTCACATGCCGGTTATACATTCGTGAAGGCTTCATTTCAAAAGTAATGCACACATTAAACAAATATTGTTTCATGCACACTTTTTGAGGAATTCAGTTCATACGTTGTAGGTTATATTCTCATGAAAGTTTCGTTTCAAAAGAAATCACACTTTAACATCAAATTACAAAATAATGCGCAATTCAAAATCTTCATTCAAAAGTAGTGCACACTCTTAACGATATATCATTTCATAAATAGTGCACACTTCAGAAATCTTATTTCAAAAGTTGCGCACACTCGGGTGGTGAAATGGTTTCATAATTAATGCACACTCTAATTGCAGTTTAACATTTTCACGACGAATTTATTCCAATGGTAATGCACAGGTGTGAGAGGAATTCATTTCATAATTATTGCACAGTTCAGCTGGGAACTTATTTGAAAATAACGGGCGGTGTAACAACCCCTCATCTCAAAAGTCGTGCTCGAATGTGCAGTTCATTTCATAAATAATGCACACTCTGGTTCTTTTATTCATAAGTAGTGGGATTTGAGGCTAAATTTTTCATAATTAGTGCACTTCAAGTGTTGTTTATAATTATGTGCTTAAGTCATTAAGGCTGAGTTGGGAGTAACTATCGAAGTGTGTGGACCAACCTAGAGAAGGAGGCTGTGAGTCACTCACTCAGTAATCTGAGGAATGGTAGGGGAGGTAAGAAAAACCAAAAAACGACGAAGGTGTCTAGCTGTTAACTGATCCCGTGACCCGTTTGTGGTTTGGTCAAAAATCTAATTTCCGGTCAATTTTTTTACGTCACCATGACGTCACACACTTTTGCGACTCCACGAAGCCCTCTCGCAAAAGAAACTCCTGTGACTGTGACACAGACCTCATAGCACCAAACACGTAACCATCTTCATTTCCTCAAAGGAGTCAAGTCAGAGGAGGAGGAGGCAAGAACCACAACACCAAACAGGTGAAAGAAGAAATTCAAGTTCTCGCTTCCTCGTTTCCAACTACCTACCACCACCATGGCTCACGGTAGACAGAACACATTTCAATTCCTGAGACAGGTCGGGATGAGTCCAGCTACTAGAATCCAGTTTTTGTCTTCACTTTTATAACGGGGTAGTAGTTACGTCTGGAACTGGTTTCCAAGGTCGATGAATCTTTTCTTTTAAATGCCTAACTCGAGGCCAGTTAGGGTTTTTCCTTTCAGGTAATTTGATACCTAATTGATAAGGCATTTTAGAATAAAATAAAAATAAAAACCCAGAAAGGAGAAGTCATGAGTAGATAAACAAACGTCGACGACACTTTGGTGGGCCCATCCACTGTGTTTGAGGGTGTTTCTACTGCCACACGTCCTCACCCAACACACAAGAATTCATACTTGGAGCTCGGAGGGGATAATACCAACCGCCTACCGAGCCTGGGAAGATATTAAACTCAGAACCTAATGGTTTCTAAAGACGATTTCCTCCTGAAGGATTCAAAGAGGTATAATTACACGGTTCGGAGGTAGAAACAATCGGGTAGGTCTTGGCTAGTACATTATTAAATAAAATAAAAGTGTGTCCTAGAAATTAGCCCGGAAGACCCTCGGAATAGCAAAAGAAGAGCTTCGGTTTGGGTTCCTCAAGGTCGTCTTTCTTCGATCTTAAGGATTTTGTAAGAAGGTTCAACCGAAGGGTGTTGGTGCTCCACCCTCTCTGCTGGATCTACCATGTTTGGTAGATATTGGTTTGTTGGTAGTGCTCTATTACCACAACCACCACACCCCCAATTGGTTTCTTCTTACACGACCCAGGTGGGCGTGTTCAACAACATCTACTCCTCTCTCTGTATATATCAGCTACCAGCTATAAAGGGTTTTGAGGGGGCTACCAAGAGGAGAATTGAAAGTTGATTAGGAGACAACAAACTTTTCGGATTCTTTTGAAAACCTTCAACATCGCCACTACTACCAACAACAACAAGGAGCCATTTTAATCGAAGAAAAGAAAGAAAAGAAAAGAACAGTCTTTAAATGGAATGGCCTTGATTGGATCCACAAAGGAAAAAACGCCTGCGATCAGAGGCTACACCCAAACTTCGACCTCGGATTACATGGCAGATTCGGACAGGCATAAACCACGTTGCTCTCCTCGCGATAAAACGCCGCCGCAGCTCCCTTTCCCCGACATTTCCCACCCGACCCGACATGGGGGCTCCAGTCAATTTCACGACCGATTTTCAAACACAATCCGCCTTGGAATTCCGTATTCCAGCGCGTGCGCGACAATCAATATACCAATTTTACGGGGTTCAAATATGCACCACAACTTTCTCCCATCCCGGTGAGATGATTCGAGCCTCTCCATCCCGGAGAGTCGTGATGATTTGAAAAACCTGATCGCCTAGGAGAATTTGAATTTTATTTTTAATTATCCGCCATTTTGGTTTTCTTTTCTTATCGATTCGCACGATTCGATTGATACTCCCGCGTATGGATTAGAATGATGATGTGCATAAACTGACGGATGGGGAGAGAGGAGAGGCCAAACGCAAGACGTGACGCAAGGGTTTTTGAAAACAAACTGACCTCATGGGTCTCCCGGGCCCCAAATCCCAAATCTTCTCTCACTTAACAAGGAACCGCGCTATAACCACTCACGAGACGCGAATCTTTAATTTCAACCTCGGTTGCATTCCAGTCGAGTCAAACCATTAAGACCCGCCTATATATCCTTTGGCATGGAGACCCCACTCACCCGTTATTTAAGAGCCGAAAAGGGGTCAAAATTACATGGTCTCAACCAACACATCGTAAACATCGTTTTTGGAACAGGTGTTAACATCATTAACCCCGTAATTACCTTTCAGAATCTTTGTTTCAAACTTTGCGCGCCAAAAACGCCTCGAGGAAGATTCTGAACAAGAAAAAGGTTCAAAGGTACCGGCGCCAAACATACCACCACGGACCGACCGACACCGGGGGTCATGGGCTAATTGAAAGCGTTTTATTTTAATTAATTTCTAAATTGAGGTTCAAATTAATTTCCATCCTGTGTTTACTTATCGCGAGAGGTTAATAGGTTGATTGCGACGAACCTTTTTCAGGATTCCCGGGTTGGGAAGTCAGTGCGGTATTCCAGCTGGTTGATTCGCAGAAATCGTTTTTGGCGGGCCTTGAATCGGTTTTGTCGTTTGCATAAACCATTAATGAAGACAAAGGTGTGAACCTTGAATGGCGTCTCAAAATGGAGGAAATACCTGATTTCGTAAATCGTCTCTGAATTAATGTATCTGCACTCCATCTTTCGGAGAAATCGAAACGAATTTTGACGAACAATGGACGAAACAGTACCCAAAACTGAAGAGATGAGTGACTGAACGAGAGATAAAAGGACCCAAAATTTGAAGAGGAAAGAACAAAACCTGGATGCAACGAAATCCCATCCTCATCCCTTTTCTCCCGTGACGTCATCTTTGACCCAAATTTTGTTCAGAATCACACTATATAACTGCCTAATTATCCAACTCCATTTTCTTTTTATACCCATACAGTATATACCGTCATTATGTATATAAATAAGTGTGCATTACTTATGAAATGAATTATTCGTAAGGTGTCCATGTGTCGTGAACTTTATAGTTTCTATGCTGCTATTTCACAAGACTGCGAAATATGGCAAGCGTGGCGAGACGATTGTAATAAAATGGACTGTTTGATAAATCCGAAACGAAGCGATATATTGAGAAATGATACAACCATTAACTGACAAAGACTGTCCAATGTACAATCCATGGGAGGATTCGGGACATTGGAATGAAACGAATAAGAACGAGTCGAATTTTAAATACTCCCAAAAATGGAACATTTTGAAGACACATTCAGGATGATAGCTTGTTGTTGGAAAGAAGTATAACCTGAGAGAAAGAGATCCGTGTTGGGGGAAATTATACCGCCGGGTCCAGAATTGGCTGGCCGGTAGGCTGACAAAGCGGTGCTTCATCGGTGGTTGAGTTGGAGAAATGGTGACGATTTGGTTGACTCCCAACTGTCGTCTCCTTCTTCTTGAACAGCAAAAGCAACTTGCTGACTTAATGGTTGATTCCTCGCCAACATTCTATAAGCCATTATTTGACCTCGTAACTGCAACATTTGATTCGGAGTAAGCTGACTTTTGGTATTTGAACAGGTGGACAATTTTTTCTCTAATCGGACCCAACGTTTCATAGAGTGTTCACGGTTGTCTCTCAAGGGCTGGTTGTCGAGACGAAACGGTAACAACGGCATATCACCTATCGGGTCTCTAAAGTGAGGTTGAATGAAGTGTTGCTCAGTCATCTCTGGAGAAACGAGTGATTCAAGTGGTAATCTCTCGATTTCCGGAATTTTGAAGGTCGTTCTGAAACGTAAACAAATTCTGATACTCTGCTTGCGTCTGTTCGCTCGAAGGGAATGGCTCTATAATACCCAACCAAAAGCCGTACGCATCGCTGTGGGTCGTCCAACGACCAGATTGGGGGTTTCCTTCGACCAAATGGCCGCCGACATTTCTGCGGAGAGGAGGAGATCCACTGCACCGGGTTCATCATAATACGGATCCGCTAAGCCTTCGATGCTTTCTAGACGGGTTTGTACGTTTACTCGTTGAGATGGTAATTGTGACACTGTTGGAAAAACGTATGCTGACATTTGAACATCTCTTGGCAGGAGCGTATCGAGACATTTAACATTTCTTTAGTCCTGATGACGACTTGTCCAAACCCTCCATGACTACTCGTCCCGTCAAAAGGTGGAATTTGAACGGGAGCAATAGCAAAGGAGATGTCCCGGCAGGAGCTGCCACCACTTCCTCGAAGACTCGAAAGGTCAATAGGAACAGCGGCTCGAATTTCATACACCCAGTCGTAGAATTGTAAGGATGTTCACGTCGACTTCTTCGATGTCGTCGACTTGACTATTGGCGTGGATGATCTTGCATTGAACATCTTCGAAGTCCTTCGAGCCTTTCCAGATGTTTCAATGCGCTCGAAAAAGATTGGCATTTTCGTCCGTGACGGTGCGATCGTTTCCGAATTTCAGCAGAGAACCAAAATGTTTTCTCTGCGTTTAACTAACACGTATAGCTCTCCCGAGTTCGATTTTGTCTTGCTTTTCGGCATTTTGCAAACAATCAAACTTAAACAAGTCAAAGAAATTGGAGGTTAGAATAAAATAAACAAAAACAAAAACAAACACGAACACGAAAGCGGCGAAAAACGAACAGCAGCGAAACGAGTACTAAACTTAAAATGACTTAACTTAGACACTTATATTAATTACACTACTAATGTCTTTGTACAAGTCCGATGATATTTGAATAAAAATTTTAATTTTGACGAATTCGGAAACGAAATGAGATGAAACGAAACGAAACGAAGTTTTCCGGAACTTAGAATCCGCTCGAAGGACCAATGTTAATGCCGCTATTTCACAAGACTGCGAAATATGGCAAGCGTGGCGAGACGATTGTAATAAAATGGACTGTTTGATAAATCCGAAACGAAGCGATATATTGAGAAATGATACAACCATTAACTGACAAAAGACTGTCCAATGTCCCACAATCCCATGGGAGGACGCATTGAATGAAACGAATAAGAACGAGTCGAATCTTTAACAGTTTCACTTACGAAATGAATCTTTGATAAGCAGCGAGTTGTTTATAAATTTCATTCATCATAAAAGTGCAAAGACTTATGAAATAAGCTCATCATAAGTGTGTATTCGTTTTGAAATGAAATTTTGTTGAAACTGTGCATTATTTTCGAAATAAGATCTCAAGGCCGTGTGTTTAAAATATGTTAAAATATATAAACACAATGCAAAAATATAAATAATTAATGAATTAAATAGAATAAATAATAAAATGTATGTATAATATATATGTAATAACACATAAACACTCCGTCGTCCGTATGCTTGGATCCAAGCATCTTCCATAAATATTGCACTTTTGTGGTGAATTAGTTTGTGACTAATGCGCACTGAATCGAGGACACATTTCATATATAGCCTACTGTATACTTTCTAGATGGATTTATTTCAAAAATATTGCACACTCTAGATTTGAGTTCATTATAAATAACACAACCTGTGGTTAAATTCATTCATAAGTACACTAGGATTGGATTTATTGCATAAATACTGCACGTCCCGAGGTTGAATTCATTTCATTAACATTGCACTCTGGGGTTAAATTCGTTCCAAAATACTGCACACCGGGGCTGAATTTATTTCAAAATGTTTACTACAAAAATGTTTAACACTTTAGAGTTGAGGAGTTTATTTCATGAATATTGCACACTCTGGGATTCAATTCGTTTCATATGTACTTCATACTAGGATTGCATTTCTTTCAAAAACAATGCACATGAATGTTAGGTTCATTTCATAAATTGCACTCAAGGTGTTGAGTTCATTTCAAAAATACTGCACACTTTTAGGGGTTGTGTATATTTCATAAATTCGTTTCATATGTACTTCATACTAGGATTGCATTTCTTTCAAAAACAATGCACACATGAGTATTAAGTTCATTTCATAAATATTGCACACTCTAGGTTGATTTCATTTCACAAATACTGCACACTTTGAGGTTGAGTTAATTTCATAAATATTGCACACTCTAGAGTTAAGTTCATTTGAAAAATAGTGCTCACTTTAGGGTTTACTTCATTTCAAAAATATAGCACACTCAGGGGTTGAGTATATTTCATAGAACCACAGGCCGTTCATTTCAAAAATATTGCACACTCAAGGGTTGAGTACAATGCACATTCTTGATGCAGTACTAATATGAAAAGTGATTGACACTGCCACGAGGGATCCACTCGAATCCTTTCTTTTGTTTCCTTGTCTTTCAAATAAGGACGTGAATGAGAGTCGATTATGGTAACGATTCCTCGCACGCGAGAGATGGAACTCGGAAGAAGTTTCATAAAAGAGGAGGAAGAGAGTTGAGGAGAACCGTTAAAACACTAATTACGTGTCGTGGAAGAACGTGGGAAGTCGAATTAATTAGGAGAAAAGAGAGAGAAACAAAAGACAAAAACGGTTTTCGTCGTTCGTTGTCTCTTCGGACGGAACAATACTTTCTCTCATTGTCGATCCGAGGAAGACGAACCAGAATAGTGTTAACTGTTAACCACGATGATGATCGTTGGGAATGATTATGATCGACATTTACGTAACCGTTGAAAACAGTTCAGAACAATTTTTTGTTTGTTTTGCTTTTGTTCCGTTTCCTATCTTCTCCTTTTTTGTTCTTCATCTCCTCCGACTCGAGATCAATTACCATGAAGGCGTTAATTTTTGTTTTTGTTTTGTCTTTTTATGGTCGATTTTGAAACCTGTTTTTTGTTTTGTTTGTTTGTAAACGACTCTGATTAGTTTTTGCCGTTTTTCCGCCATCACGTGATCCATTATTAAATCATAACAATTCCGCTTCCTCTGATTTATTTCTTTCGATTCCCTTGGTCCTCAACTTCCCTGCGACCACGCGATGTTGGTACCAATTTAGTACTAATCACTACTATTTCGTGTCTACTGCTCATTCCTTCAGACCACATCAAACCGGAAATAGTTATTCCAACTGTTTGCTTGAGTTCAGCTTTGACTTTAAACATTTGTCACTAAGATCACAAATATTGCACGCTATAGAGTTGAACTCATTTCAAAAATACTGCACACCGGGGTTGGATTCATTTCAAAAATACTGCACACCAGGGTTGAATTCATTTCAAAAATTTTGCACACTAGAGATGAACTCATTTCAAAATACTGCACACCGGGGTTGAATTTATTTCAAAATGTTGCACACTACAGTTGAGTTCATTTCATAAATAATGCACACTCTGGGATTAAATTCATTTCAAAAATACTGCACTCTAGAGTTTAGTTCATTTCAAAGCACACTAGAGATGAACTCATTTCAAAAATACTGCACACCGGGCTGAATTATTTCACACTACAGTTGAGTTCATTTCATAAATAATGCACACTCTGGGATTAAATTCATTTCAAAAATACTGCACACTCTAGAGTTTAGTTCATTTCAAAAATAATGCACACTCTGGGATTGAATTATTATTATTGATATACTCATTTATACTAAGTTCATTTCATAAGTGTTGCACAATATTGAGATGGATTAATTTCACGCTTGATGCACACTCTCATCAACGACTCATTTCATAAATACTGCACGCCTGTTCGAATGATACTTTCTTCTAATATTGCAGGTTCTGTTTAAATTTAATTAGTTAGGAAAAAAATTAAGGAATTAATTACCACAAAAGTGTGCAATATTTTTGAAATGAACTAATATCTCAGTTTGTATATTAGTTTTGACATGAATTCTTGTTAAGGTTGTGCATTATTTTTGAAACAAAAAAAAGATTTTAAAGGCGTGTTAAGAAAGACCTCGTCCTTTGTTTGGTTGACCTTATCCATCTTTCATAATTATTGCACACTATCATAATTAATACGCGGTCTTATCAAGGAATCTCTTCAGTATATTTCACACTCTTGGTATGAATTCGTTTCATAAATTCTGCACAGTTTGCGTCGAGAAGGGAAACGAACACAACATCACTCAAAACCAAAACCTCAAACCTTCAACATGGCAGTATTACGTTTCCAGGAGAGATATCCCCCCTCCCGCTTAAACGCCTCCTCCTCTTCCCACCGCCACCTCCTCTCTCACCCATACCGCCAGGTCAAAGTACAAAACAATATAAATCTCACAGGATGAGAAATGACTAACATTCATAAAGACTGGCCCGCTGACCTTCCGACACCGAGATTTATGCGAATCAAGGAACAAATCATAAACGCCGACCAAAAACAAAACAACAAAAAAAACCTGAAACACCTATCAGTGAGAAGATAAACCTGGAACCTGAAACAGATAAAATAAATATGAGGAAAAGATAAAGAGAATAGACAAGAGAGAGAGAGACGCACAAGGATAAAACCCAAATGGTTGCTGACATGGAATAACAATTCACGAATTAACAAACCCGCGCCTTCATCAAAACACGCCTTGTGACACCACAACCGCGCCTAAAAAAAAGACAAAGTCAAGCCAACACGAGGCCGAATGCAAAACTCAGTTTCAGGTACCTCCGCGAGATGATGGAACTCTCCTCCTTGATTTTAATAAATATTTAATGACGCCGTTTTCAAGACTCGTGCGCGAACCTTAACAAGAGAAAGAGTTTAATCAGATGTAAGAGGGCCGCAAGATAAAAGAGAGAAAGAAGAAGAAGAAGAGAGAGAGAGAGAGATGCTGATGGTGTTCTTTCACCTCCACAAAAAGTAAATAAATAGCAGAGATCAATGACAAGCCAAAAATCTTTCTCACTAAACCTGCGAGGTACCTGTCATCCCATTTGGTCGTGAAATCAAAATGGCGGAATGAAAACATTCATCTTCATGACCGTTAACATTCACTTCTAACCAGATGGTCAACCGTTTCCGCTTTTTACACCGGATACAAAGAGATTCTGCAAACAAGCCAACTTCGGTCACGCTCTAGGGAGTCGTGTTATCCACCGGACCCAACACGGATGTCATCTCCCGAAGGAAAGACGACGCCACCAGACCCGAACCTAATTAAACTTGAGTCACCTGCCTGTGGCTTTCTACAGGGTGTGGCTGAAATCATGTTCAGGCCGCAACTAAAATCCTCAGGTGCAAAAAATCCTGGGAGTGGCATTCACGTGGCGAGAGAGCATCTTGCTAATTGAGAGAACGCGCGCCTACGTATCTTCATCCTCCTCTCCACATTCAGAACCTTCGACCGAAAACTCATTAATTTCCGTTTCTTAATTAATAATTAACTCATTAGTACCTGAAACCTTTCTTCAGGTTTTTCGACGAACCGATTTTTGATGGTGAGGTCTAGGGGGTCGGAGGGGGGCACTTGGTTGATACTTCCAAGAATGAACATTTTGGTGTCTGACAGCTCACCTTGAATATAACAGCAAAACCAACTTCCTTTCGGTACTCCCAGCCCCCCGTGCCCCCGTCCCTCCTCCTGGCCTATTCATTCAGACTTTCGAAAATCAGTCATTCCTAACGAGAATGTTTTCACTCTTTCCTAATCCGCCGGAACTGGAACGAAGACAAGACAATAAGAAACAAACAATGAATTCACGGACAGTTAGGTCCTTCTGATACCTATCCCCAAACCGAGGCTACTCGCGGTGGGAACTCTGCGCTTCTAAGGTGACCCGCGTGACTCATCAAACGATCCTTCGGATGAAGGCAAACAAAACGGGAAATGTCGATTCGTCAGCTGATTCCCAACCTACAAGAAAAGCTCTCCTATTTTTAGGTGTTTCAAGGTCAGGTATTAGATCATCTTCATCGGTTTGTCACGAGAGAGGAGTGGTGTCCAAAGAGGTAACACAACCGACTAGGTCCCTGGGTGGAAATCGGACAACCGCGTCATTGGGGTTAAGGGAAATACACGCAACCGAAAGGAATTGCGCCAGGTTCGGGGGGTTCGTGTTCTAAGATGTCGTTTGTTTAGCTTTTGGCTGTGTGGACAGCGTCGTCTATTAACAGGGACTGGAAAACCTTAGTCTTGCGGGCTCCTTGGAGCGTGGCGTCACGGCCTCCGCTCAACCGGGAACCGCGGCTTCGTGAAAAATTATCTCGCGATATTATAACAAAACAACTTGGCTGCCATTTTTTTTCTTTCGCTTTTTTAAATGCCCTCCAGTTCTTTTTTGTTGTTGTTCTCCAGGTACGAGGGCATGCGCCTCGCCAAAATTAGTCCGAAATGCACAATCATGGAGTTATTATGTGCGCAAAATCCCAAGTCTAACTCGTTTAAAGACATCTGTTCGATTCTCCCTGGTGTTCGTAGCCATCCTTGAAATTCCCTGGACCCAGGCACCGTTCTCCCTTGGGATATTGCGTACCTGACGCTCATAATCATCTACGCCAAAGAATTTCTTTCCAACTGTCTCTTCTCTATACTTTCCACCCGTTAAAAATTGTTTTTGCCAGGTTCAGGTTTTCAGGTTTTGTTCCAAATGTCAATATTTATAAAACAGATCCTTTGAACAAATGTGCAGTACTTTTGAAATGAATTTATGCAATAGATTCTTCCCGAACGTGGATCAATTTTGAGACAGCATCAACTTAAAAGTGTGCAATACTTTTGAAATGAATTCTGACCTCACGTGTGCAATACTTTTGAAATGAATTCTGACCTCAAGTGTGCAATACTTTTGAAATGAATTCTGACCTCAAGTGTGCAATACTTTTGAAATGAATTCCAACCTCAAGTGTGCAATACTTTTGAAATGAATTCTGACCTCAAGTGTGCAATACTTTTGAAATGAATTCTGACCTCACGTGTGGAATATTTTTGAAATGAATTTGACCTCAAGTGTGCAATACTTTGAAATAAATTCTGAATGTGTACATTTTTGAAATGAATTCTGACTCAAGTGTGCAATACTTTTGAAATGAATAGGACATCAATTTACATAAATCCATCTCTTAGTGCGTGCATTACTTTTGAAAACATTCATCTTGGTCCTGATCCCATGATCATTCTCCTGTTAAACGCGTAAACGTTTCCTTCTTCAATGCCCACGTTCCCAGGTTTCGTACCTGAATCTTCGACTCGAAAATTTATTAATTAAAACGTTTATTTTTGCCATAATTTTTATTTCAAAATTAAGATGGCGTCTAAATGCCAACGAAAAAGCCGAAACCCGAACCTGAACCTGCAACTTGTGCTATTAAAGGCTCCAGAACTCCGGCTTCGAATCCGGGGACTAAGGCCCTTCCTCTGCTTCCCTCCCGCTTCTCCTCTACCCCCCCCCGAGGGGGTCTTTTTTATTTATGTGCACTCCAGCTCGAAAATTTTCGCTCCATTATGCTCGCCCGAGATTCTTCTTCCATTTTGCAACTTTTCCTTCTCCATCCCCGTACCTGTATCTCTCTCTCTCTTTCTTTTCTTTTCCTTCTCCCATCATCCTTCTCTCTCTCTCTCTTCGAATGTGTTTCCACATCGTAAAATGTTTTCTTTCTTTTTTAGAATTTTTTTGTGTAACCAGTGGCGGATCCTCGTTTTCGATTAATCCATTCGATTTCCTTTTATGTCTCATTTTTATTTTATTTTTATTGGTTGGCAAAATATTTTGACATTTCATTACCCCCACCCTCCCGCTTCTTCCACCAGTCTCCTCTTCTCTTCTTCTTCTCCTCGTACCGTCTTCCCCGCACTCCGTCTTCCTTCTTTTACGGTCTATTAAGTGAACTTTAATGTTTTCGCCAGAATTGTATTTAATGGTTGAATAAGTGAGATAATGGACAAATGTGGTTTCGCCTATAATTAGCCGTGGAGTCGTGCCAAAAACGTGTGGCTTCCTTCCACGGAAATAACGGCCATCAATCCGTTCTCCTCCGACTTCTTTCCTTTTCGTCTTTTCTGCAAACGCGGACAAGAGGGCAGCAGAAACCTCTACGAACGTGTTTCCCATCTTTAGACCACTTCCCTCATCGTATAACTGCCGTACGGGGTTTATAAAGGCCTCAATCAAGATCCGAATTCTCATTTCATAAGTAATGCACACTTCCCGGAATTAAAATTATTTATGCCATCAACTAGTTGCATAGTTCAGGTAGATGGCGAAACCGAATAAGAGCTGAACAAATTAAGATTCATGCTCCCAGTCTTATTTCATAAGTATTGCACACTCTTGGTATGAAATTATTTCATGAGCGACACCCCCACTTAGGAAAAATTTAATTTTCAGTTGTAGCACATTTAGCTTTTGATAGACTGCTTCAAGTTGGCATTATATTTATTTCAAAAATAATGCACACTCACCAAGAGTCTATTCCATAAATACTGCACACTAAAATCCATTCCAAAAATCATCGACACCTTTCCCAGAATTTTTCATAAATAATGCACGCAATTGTGAAGACTTCATTTCATAAATACTGCACACTGACTTGGAGTATTAATATCGGAAACAGCGCACAGTTATCCAAGAGAAGTTTTTTACAGGATGTATTTCATAAATAATGCACACTCATCAGTAGTCTATTCCATAAATAATGCACACTAAAATCCATTCAAAAAATCTTCAACATCTTTCTCAGAATTTTTCATAAATAATGCACACTTTTAATAATAATCTGTTTCAAAAGTAATGCACGCAACTGTGAAACCTTTATTTCATAAATACTGCACACTGACTTGGAGTATTAATTTCGTATACAGGGCACACTTGTTCAAGTTAATTTTCTTCCCACCTTTTTTGAATGATGCATTTCATAAATAATGCACACTCACCAGGAGTCTATTCCATAAATACTGCACACTAAAATCCATTCCGAAAATCATGGACACCTTTCCCAGAATTTTTCATAAATACTGCACACCGACTTGGAGTATTAATATCGGAAACAGGGCACACTTATCCATGTTTACTTTCTTCCCACCTTTTTGAATGACGCACACTTTCATTTCATAAATAATGCACACTTTTAACTGAAACCCATTTCAAAAATCATGCACACGACTACACTGTTAGCGTTTGAACGAAGGACTGGTTCAAAAGGAAGGAAGTAGCCTTCAGGTGGCAGATGTTTTGATATCAGATGTAATTTGTTTTAAGGGTTGTACTAAGGGTTTTTGGGGGTGGCTGAAGGGGGTGGGTACGATGACCGGTTTAAGGTTTTGGGGGTTTCTTCAGGTCTCTTCCTTTTTGTTTGTTTTGGTTTTTTTTTCAGGTGTTTCCCTTTCGAGAACACTTTTGGTGGTTTTTCTCACGGTTTTGCTCATCATTTGAGTGGATGTTGATTTTCGCACACCTTTTGGAGGGGTTGTAGGGGGTTGAAGTTTCAGGCTAAGTCTGAGGTCTTCTTGTTTGGATGATGTTCGCGTCTGCCAGGTTCTGACAACTTCTTTTTTTGTTCTGCTTTCGTCTTGTCGTCTGTTTCCTGTTTTCTGTTTCTTTCCTTTCAACTTTATTTTTTTGGTTTGTTTGTGACACCTTCGTCTTTTCTTTGTCTTGAGGAACACAGGTTCCTCTCAGATACTATCAACTTTTCTTCTTTCGGTTTTCTATTATCGCTCTCCCGTCTTTCCAGTCAGGTTTTCATTTTGTTTACTCTTCCCAGCTGGTGTTGAACGGATCATTTTATTTCCAAACCTAATAATTATGCCAACTCCTCCGAATCCATCAAGAATCTTCTTTTGCCTTCATATCTAATTCAAGGAAAGGTACCTCCCACATCGAAAACCACCGATTAATATGCTTCCTTAGATATGTTTCTGACTTACGATTAGTCAAACCACACTGGAAGACATTAATTCGATTATTAAAGGGGATTCGAGCGTTGATTCGTTTCAATCTGCCGATGATCTTGCATAATCGCATAATTAGACACAGAAAAAATGGTGATGCAATGCTGAAAAGGCCTGAATACCGACTCGAAAGTGGTTTGAATATCGGGATTGTGCCTGAAATGTAATTTTTTGGAGGTTTTAAGAACAGGTTCTGCTGCCACGACCATTTGTCAGCGATTTTTTTTATTCTATTCAAACGGGTTTTTTGTGTGTGTGTCTGCCTTCTCTTCTTCTTCTACTTTTCCAAATTGATTTTGTACGTAACTGTGTCTCACGCTCATCTCTCTCTCGACTGTTAATCGGTTTCCATTAAGAGCAATCAGGAGAGGACCGATATGGGGTGATTGGCCGAAGCGGAAATGACCAGTTTTCTCCCTCGTGGCACGTTTCTTCTTTTGTGCGCTTCCTTTTCTCTCTGAATTTGGAAAGATGGCGGCCCGGTTGTTATGGTTGTCTTCGTGTTAACATGATCGAAGTGGTTCCTTCCGAAATCTTGCTTCTTGCTCCTCTTCGGTTTCATTATCTGCGGTCTTGTGTTTTCTTGACGTTCTTGTTCTGGGGTTTTGACTCTTGCTTGATTTCTTCTTGCTTATTTTATTGTGGCCTTTGCTGTCTTCTGTTTTTCTTTTGTTTACTTGTGTTTTGATACTTTTGTATTTACTCCTTCTGGTCCTTCAGCGTGACTCTTGATACCTTCTTTGTTTTTCTTTCTTCTGTTCGCTGTTTTTTCTTGTTTATCTTCTGCTACTCTCATTCTCACTTGTTTCTGTTGATCTTCCCGTTGTTTTGATGCTTACCTTTTCTTCTTTTGCTTTTCTGGGTTTCTTTTTCTATTATTTGTTTATTGGTTCTTGTTTCTGGTTATTGGTCTTGTCTGATGGCTCTTTTTGTTCTTCTGCTATTCTCATGGTCACTTATTTCTGTGGATTTCTTTGCTTTCTGTTATTTTAATGCTTAACTTTTCTTCTTGCTCATCTTTTGCTTTTTTGGGGTTTCTGTATTTTCTACTTGTTCTTTGGGTGTTTTCACGTTTCTTCTTTCTGGTAATTCGTCCTGTTTATCTTTGTCATCTGTAACTTTAATTGGTCTTTCTTCTTCTTTATTATCTACCTTCTTCATTTATTCTTGCCTCTTTTGTAAACTTTTTTCTTGTTGCTCTTCATTCTCCTGTTGTTGCCTTCTTTATCTATCTCTTCGCTTGACTTTATACCCAAACCCATCAGTTTCTGAGAATGTTAAGGTCACCCAACCGATCCACAACCGGTTTTGTTAACTTCCATCTCCTAACCTCCTCTTTATTTGTTTTACCTTTCGACGAGTTAGTCATCTCCGTAACTAAACAGCCAACTTATCATTTTGCAAAAAGCCGGAAACTTTAAAATCGACCATGTCCTTGTCAAAAACTTCCAACGCAACTACCAAACTAATTTCTTGTCCAAGGATTCCACGAAACAAAAAAATCTTCATGCATTAAGGAAGGCAATTACACAAAATTCCCAAACCATAAAAGAAAAACAAAAAAACCAAAACCCGGCACTTATGCTTAGCCTATTCGAGGTTACATAACCTCTTAATATTTATTAATAATAATAATGATGATGATAATCATAATAATGCATAATGCACCTCACACAATGGAACAGGCGAAGAAGAAGGAGAACACGAATGCGAGTAGATGCTGTGTGAAAATTCGGAGGAGATTACCGTAAGTCAAATGGACGCGGGGGTCATTTAAATAAAAATCAGGGCCGTGGTAAGCTTGATGGATTACATCCATTTATTCCGACCATTTCGCCACGCCTCTTAACTCTTTTGAACATTCTCCGGCTAATTATTTCATTACATTTTCACACTTTTCTCCACTTTTTGTTTTATTATCTGAACCAGTTCGTTATCTATCCGTAAAGAATATTAATGTGAAGAAAGCTGGATAGTTAGTCGGAGGAACCTCGTTTCCCTCTACGTGATTTATTGATTTTCTTCTTTATTGATTGAGAAATTTCGAGGAAATGACGGCTCTTTAATTAGCTTTTTGGTAATTAAATCACTTGTCTATTATCTATCAGAGTAACATCTTTTGAATTTCGTTACGGTGTCTACATCTGGTTAAACCGGGTTAGTTTACAAATAAACGATTTCGACTTCAGGTTTGGTTGTGATTAACTACAAGACCCTATATAACGGCCATCACCAAAATGACAAGACATCTTAGTATAGATAACTAGATAAAATCACAAAACGGCTTAATATTGTATAAAAGGTTGAATTCGAAAACATGTAAAACCCATTTAGAGTTAGCGTGAAGGCCAGTCGGGGCAGTCAGGTCGGAACAATTCCCAAAAACGAAAATCACGCGATTCTTCAGATAATTCCCTTCGGGTCCATTTAAACGGTATTCGCAAGTCAATTTCCCAACTTCGAACCAATTACGATTTATGATCTTGTGACCGAACACGAAAAACCGTTCGGAGATTGCCTCTCGTAAAGAGGATACCAAAATACTTTACACCTTTTAGTCTTGTTATTTTAGGTTCGGAATGGAATTCGAGAAAGGCCGCCGTCGGTACTTCTTTTGTTAGACGGGGTCAGTCAGGCCTCGGGCTACCAGAGAATCAATTCGTGGACTGAACCTGAATCACGAGAAACGCATCCTCAGGGTTTTGGAGGCCCTACGGACCCGGTAACACCTTCCTGAGGATCGGTTAACGATGTTAATAGTTTTTATAGATAAGAGGAGGAGAGAGAGAGAGAATCACTCGCACGAAAAGAGAGAGAGAGAGTGTGGAGAAAGACTTCAACCTAATTTCCGAGGGAACCAATTGAAATCATATATGGGAATGATTATGTGGCTATTATTTCATAATCTCTCAAAATATATTTTATATTAAAAAAAAATTTGCGCGTGTGTCTGTCAGCTTGCTTGGGTGTATACGCCATTTTAACTACAGACACACATGAACCGGTTTCGTCCAAATTTGGCACACATCGAACAACAATAGTAATAAGACACGTATGCCTCACATCAGTGATAACTTAGCCACTAAACACGACCACAGTCCCATCACAATCGGACGACCTGTCTTCTTAGATTCCCTAAAACCAAATAAATTCTGACAATTCGTCAATAACGAACCAAATTAAATAAATAAAACATCAACGTGTGCATTACTTTTGAAATAAACCAAATAAATATACACACAACCGTCTTCACATAACTGTGCACTGATTATAGGACGGTAAACTAGACCGAAACATTTAAATTCATGGAGCTGATAACATTATAGATATTCCAGACCCAGACAGACAGATAAACAGACAAGAACACAGTATATCGAGGTTAATCTCAGTTAACAAAAAGAAATCGGTTCACATTATCGTATAACTCACCCAAAATCAGTTACTAATAGATAGATAAATAGATAAACTATGGTAAATTATCATAATCAAACTCGAATAAATAAATAAAAGTTCGGATATATATCAATCTAGATAACAGACCTCGGGTCTATATCAAAATATCTCCCGGCATTAATATATCAGTTACCGCTAGCAAAGGTAGTTAATGCACTCGTTTCATAGATAATCTGTAAATTAACTTTGCGGAGTTCGCGAGTGTATCAAACTTTATTTGGGTGACGTGAGGTATTAAACTATCTCTCGGACTTTAAGCTCTAGTTAATCTGTAGATAATTTAGAGAGTGATCACAATAACGGCTTTCGAGTTGACCGGTAACATAGTCTCTACCGAGCACTCCGCCTTTTGTGACGTCACACAACCATCCGATACTCCGTTTCCACAGACACAGAGAAACTTTGAGCGGGCTTACCTTTGAAGATTAGCCTAATTTCCACGTTGTCAGGATCAGCTCGGAGTCATTTCTGCAAAAACAACAAAAAACTAAATAAAAAATGGAGATCGAGTCGACTAATTAGTTTTGTTTTTATGTATTTATTACAACAAAATGTCAGTTCAAGTGACATTTTGAAAAAGCCCCCGTCCCCCATCCTCGCCTCTCAAAAACATGATTCCAAACTCAAATCGTCATTTTGCCTTCAAAACCAACCCAAAAAAGAAAAGAGAAAAAGACACCGCCTTCTTTGAAATAGTTAATTTGAAACAATGAACCGAGAGAACGAGTAGTAGAGGAAACTGTGTCAGTGTTGCAAACCTAAATAATGGTTTATAAAAAAAGAAAAAAGAAACAAAAGAACATGAATTATTTATTAAAACAAAAAGAATTTGAAAGATCCAACTTCCTGATGTTTTGTCCGCCATTTTCTTTTTCTTTTTTTCTATAATTCAGATTTTGATTTGCTTTTTCTCACGTTCGAAACAATTGAAATCCTTCATCCGTTCGGCTTTGATTCTATTGTCCAGTTCTCGTTTTGAGTATCTTTTGGCCGTCATTTCCTCTCTTTCTTCTGGTTGTGGAAGACAATTTTCCGGTTTGGGAGAAGATACTCCTCACCAAGATGAGGTTTCCCGTCAACGGATTTTGGTGTAGTACAAGTCAATCAAATTGTAATGGTTTGTTGTTAGTTGACGAAGAGTTTAATCTGACGATGGAGGAAAAAGAAGAGGAGCAATGACTTCTATGGCGACGAAGAAGGACATGAAGAAGAGGACAACAGCAAAAAAATTTTACTGACGTAAAAGTGAGGAGGAGTAAATGAAATCAATTCTCCACAAAAGTGTGCGTTACTTATGAAATGAATTTTTTTATAGATGAGTTGAAGACCGAATCATTAAGTCTCTTTTGAGTGTGCATTACTTTTGAAATGAACTATCCACAAAAGTGTGCATTATTTATGAAACCGATCCTTCAAATCAGTGTGCAATACTTTTGGAATAAGCCCTCGTCACAAGTCGAGCGTTATTTTGGAGAAAAGAAGACCCAGACCGACTTCCGAGACCTGGAAGCCTCATCTAAAGTACATGTACCACGACACCCACAAAACGTGACCTCTTCCAAGACATGACTTCTCACCCAAACTTCCAAATCCGACTTTGTGACAAACCCGAAACCCACACACGGACACAACTCAAAACCACAAAGATCCAGGATGTAGACACAGAATCCTCAACCTCACGGAGGAGAAACAGTTAAGTCCTAACACCACGAAGAAGAAGCGCACTATACGGAAGCAAGGAGAGAGAAAGAGGCAAAAGCCAGAACAAACAACACACCACACTCCAGGAAACATGCCCAAAGCCTTCAGACGGAGTGGGAAACCGTTTAGACCATCACCTTCCATTTTCGGTCAAATTAGGACATCACGGGCGAAGTAGGAACCACAATTAGGACAATCCTCTCATACGCATGCGTGAAGTCTTATGAATAACACCAAACCTCGATTCCGCAAAAAACGAAACATCTCTAATGATTCCGCCATCTTTGATCTCTAGATTCCTCATTCCGACCGCCATAATTGGTTACAGATACCGGTTTCATTTAATTTTTACATAATCCGCTTTGATAGTAAAAAAAAGAGTCGAATCACTTATTGATTTATTCATGTTAATAAGTAGGAAAGGAGAAAAATAAATAAATAAATAAGAGGAAAAGTAAAAGTAAGGAAAATCACCGGTAATTAATATTCTCAGTTGGGTTGTTACGATTACGTAAAACATTTCCAGCATGGTCACAGTCTGGAGCGAACATGCGTGTCCACTTGCTTCTTGACTTTGTCTTTGTTCAGATTCAAAATTCAGACTCGATGAAGAGATTATGTGTGTTGAGAAAAAACAAAACAAAAAAAGAGATTCGACCCTGAGGATGGTTGAATTCGAACAGGAGCTGAAAAGAATTTTCAAATCAGGCTCGCCAAGGTTGAAACAATCGAGAAGAGTTTACAAGTCAGCCTAACACTTATGTAAATCATAGTGATTGTCTCTCTCAACAGTTAGACTATTTTATAGAACGTTTAGAAGCTTTAACTATATATTTGCGAAGTGTGTTATAGCCTCCTATCACCCTATTAGAGGTTTCTGTGCTATTGGTCTCTCGGTCTTCCGTTTCTTCTTGAGCTGAATAAAAATTGTGCAGTATTTATGAAATGAAATATTCAACAAAGTCTGTATTACTCTAAAGTCAAAGAACTGTGCAATATTTATGAAATACAACTTACATTTCGTACATTGATCCCTGTATGAAGTTGTGCAGTATTTTTGAAATAGTCACCAACGTCAATTATTTTAGAAATGAATTCCTCACGAAAGTGTGCAATACTTTTGAAATGACTCCTTTGTAAAAATGTGTATTAATTCTATAAAATATTCTTCCTAAGACTGTGCATTATTTATGAAATGAACGGTCGCACGTACAGCTGTGCGTCATTCGTAAATTGATCCCTGTGCAGTATTTTTGAAATTGGTTCCGCACGTCAATTATTTTTAAAATGAATTCCTCACCAACGTGTGCAGTACTTATGAAATGAAGGCTCTTGAAAGTGTGCATTATTTATGAAACGAACTCTTCATGTAAATGTGCAATACTTTTGAAATGACTCCTGTGTAAAAATGTTTATTGTTTCTATGAAATATTCTTTCTAAAAGTGTGCATTATTTATGAAATGAACTCTCTAAAAGTTTGTAGCATTCATAATATAACTCCTGAATGGAGTTGTGCATTATTTTTGAAATAGCCCTTTTACAAAAGTGTGCATTACTCCTGTTAAAGGCTCTTCGTAAGACTGTGCAATATTTATGAAATGAATTCTCCGTAAAAGGTTGCATCACTCATAACATAATTCCTGGATGGAGTTGTGCATTATTTTTGAAATTAGTCATGCATATCAGTTATTCTTAAAATCGATTCCCAATGATAGTGTGCAATACTTATGAAATAAACGATCTTTTAAATTGTGCATTATTTATGAAACCAATTCTTCATATAAATGTGCAATACTTTTGAAATGACTCCCGTGTAAAAATGTGTATTATTTCTATGAAATGTTCTTTCTAAAACTGTGCAATATTTATGAAATGAACTCTCTCTAAAAGTTTGTAGCATTCATAATATAACTCCTGAATGGAGTTGTGCATTATTTTTGAAATTAGTCAAGCGCGTCAGCTATAAAAATGGAATCCTCCACGAAAGTGTGCAATATTTATGAAATGATTTCTTTCCTTCCATCAAAGGTTTTTCCTAAGACTGTGCATTATTTATGAAAAAACGATTCTGCTTCTCTGATAAGATAAACCTGTGTGTTGTAGGTCTGTAAGTGAGTTCAAATTTTAGATTTGAGTCAAAGACAGAGTGACCTCAGAGTAGTCAGAAAACAAAATGGACAGTAAGACAGAACATTCGGACAAAATAATGAAACCGGAAACTGTTGTTAAAGGCAAAACCGGAAAAGCGATGGGAGAAGAGACCAAGAAGAGGTAAACGATTCCAAAGTGGACTCATCATCACATAGTGTCCTAACGGTTTCCGAGTGTCTTTTGCGGTAGTCGAGAGAGAGAGGAAGATGAAGATGGACAGGCGATAATTCCAAACCGGAGCAATTCAAACGAGAAAAGATTTTCTTCTCATCATGTCCGCTCTTTTTATTTTTAGCGCTATTACAGTTATTAAAGCCTAAACCGAACCTGACTATTACGTATTTGATCGTACCTTGAGCAAGGCTGTCCACTTTCCCTCCGAGTGTGAACACCTTGAATCGAAATCGTTCTGTTCTGCACGGGGAATAATGTCAGGACTAACGAACGCAGTTTTATAATGATCGTATTGTAGCAGAAGAAAAACCTAAAACCTGAAACCTAGATATTTAGGACACTTCTGTCAGGTTTTATTATTTTTGGACTTGTCCACACTTGATTGCATTTAGGCCGAAACTTTTTCTCTCTCTCCCTCTCCATTCAGGTACACAATGGAAATTTCTTGTCTTACACAACGAATTCCAGGTTCTGTTTATTTATTCTTAAAATCTGTGCCTTTCTAAGGTATTCAGGTTTTGCGAATACCTTTAAAGAAATTTCGGACGGAATTTGTGATACAGATTCGTTACAAAAGTGTGCATCATTTATGAAACGGGTTCCACATAAAATGTCCAATATCCTTAGTTCTTGTTAAGAGTGTGCAGTATTTATGAAATGAACTCTAGCGTGTGTGCATTACTTTTGAAATAAGCTCTGAGTGTGTCCTCTAACACAGTCAATGTGTGCATTATTTATGAAACAGTTTCCACCTACAATAGAGCAATACCTTTGACATTAGTCCTAGTCAGGAGTGTGCAGTATTTATGAAAAAAAAATCCTCGCGTGTGCATTACTTTTGAAATAAGCTCTGTGTCCTTTAACAAACTCGATGTGTGCATTATTTATGAAACGGGTTCCACATGGAAGTGTCCAATATCTCTGACGCCAGTTCTTGTTAGGAGTGTGCAGTATTTATGAAATGAACTCTAGCGTGTGTGCATTACTTATGAAATAAGCTCTGAATGTGCCCTCTAACACAGTCAATGTGTGCATTATTTATGAAACAGTTTCCACCTACAAAAGTGCAATACCTTTGACATTAGTCCTGGTCAGGAGTGTGCAGTATTTATGAGAAAAAAATCCTCGCGTGTGCATTACTTTTGAAATAAGCTCTGTGTTCTTTAACAAACTCCAGAATGCACACAGTCAATGTGTGCATTATTTATGAAACGGGTTCCACCCAGAAGTGATCAGTATCTTTGACATTAATTTTGGTTAGGAGTGTGCAGTATTTATGAAATGAACTCTAGTGTGTGTGCAGTACATATGAAATAAGCTGTGAGTGTGCCCTCTAGCACAGTCAGTATGTTCATTATTTATGAAATGGATTCCACGAGAGGTGTCTATATCTTTGACATTAGTTCTGGTTGGGAGTGTGCAGTATTTATGAAAAATATCGCGCGTGTGCATCACTTTTGAAATAAGCTCTGTGACCCTTATGTGTGTATTATTTATGAAATAATTTTATAATGAATTTTATGCGCCATTTATGAAAGAAATTCTCCTCTTCAGTGTGCAATACTTTTGAATTGAAATTCCTCCTACAAGTGAGAGTTGTTTCGTAGTCGTGACGAATCGCTACGGTAGGGTGTAGTCGTCTGGGCTCCAGGCTGGATCAAGGAACGAAATCGAAAAATGGCGTTTCCTTTTCCGTTCTTTTGTTACATGAGCGCCTCCGGCTTGACTTTGCTTCTGTTATCTAATGTTTCCTTTCGGAATCAGGTTTTCGGAAACGAGATCATGCACTCACACACACTCACCGCACTCAGCACACACGCAAATGTATTCGATTAGTTCCCAACGGTTCATTTCATTCTTTCTCTTTCACTCGAACCATACAGTTAATTTGTGAGCGTGAAACTCGGAAATGTCCACGTAACTCTTCCTCCTCCTCCTCCTCCTCCTCCCATCCAAAACCTGAAACCGTCAGAAGTAAAAGGATTCGCCGACTTCATGTAATAATCCGACTCACCAAATATCCAAACAAAAAAAATTTGCAGCTGTGTGCCAACATAACTCCAGAACGCGACAACCGATTTTGATCAAACTTTCCACGCAGATTGCTTACAGTCAGTGGAGAAACACCGCCCTAATCTGGAGTGTCTCCAATCAATAATTATCTGGTTAATAAATAGATTTACATAAATAACACCGCAAACAAGTAACATGTCTTTCGCATTCCAAAAGATTAAAATCCGATTTTCAAATTTCCTTCTAAGATGACGTGTCTACTCATATAATCAAAATGAGACAACAGATCTTTTAATAATCTTACGACAGTAAAATTTTTTTTAAATTTAAATAATTACAAGGACGACAGGATAAAAGACTTCAATAAAATATACATAGATGCAATATTCATGAAATGAACCACGCCCCAAAGTGTGCATTACTTTTGAAACCAATTCCATTTCCGAAGTGAATCCTTGTTAAAAATGATGCGCCATGTGCACTAATTATGAAAGAGTCTGTTGATAAAGAGGTGTTTATTACAATGTCTAATAAATCTCCACGAAAGTGTGCATTATTTATGAAATAAACCCCAAACTACGGAAATACCGACCGGTCACTTGCACAAGGAAAATAACAGAAACACCTGCTGTTCCCTCTCACCGCCGATAAGAAAGACAGACCCTGAATAGACAAATAGATAAATCCATAGATAGATAGATAACTTTAGTGTGCTAATCTGACGTTTGTCAACAGAACAAAAACCAAAAGGAAAAGTCCCGAATCGATTCGAAGGACGAGTGTTTGTTAGTCATTCCGATGACTTCGTACCTGAGTGCAGAACCAAATTTTGGGTTCTTGATTACAAAACCATTCCAAGAACCCCCCGCCGCCGCCGTCCCCGACTATAATACCAACGAAGTCTGGAATCTTATTAAAGAAAGGAAACGAAATTCTCGGAAAAGTAATTTTGAGAAAAAAATTGGCGGGAAAAAACCCGGCGGGATGGTTATCGGCGAACCAAATTTTCCATCGGCCGGGAAAAACTTTTCAATCGATTATCAGGTACAGTTATTCCGGGAGATTGGAGAAAAAGGTTTTTATGTTACCCAATCAACCGCCATATTAACTAATTAGTTTCGCATTTTAGTAAAACGGAATCTTTTCTCCTTTCTTCTGCGACCGTCCGACGTGAATCCCACAATCGGGACAAGATCCGCCAAGTTTTTGTCGCAACCAAAACAAGATGGCGCGACTCGGGGGCGAAACACAAAAAAAGGAAAAATACTCGAGTCTAATTAGTAATTAGACATTGTGATTGCTTATTTTAATCTTAGCGAAGAGTTAAACAGAGCGTAAAACAAACTCAAAGTCGTGTTGACTGATTTTTCGGTAAGCTAGGAGCATCACCCCGCCACCCGACCCCGGGGACCACCTGACTTCGGTACTACCTATATTAATTCGAAAGGTATAAATAATTAATCGGTTACGGTGTTGAAGATAATTCTCGTCACGCACTCACATATGGAAAGTGTGTGTCTGTCTGTCTGTCTCCATACTCGATGGATGACAGATGCGAATAATTATCGCGGGAGAATGGTGAGTGTGTTTGGTGAGGTTACGGATGACAAGACGAAGAAAAGGTTTAAAGAACGGTTATTTGGAAGGGGGGTAGTGGAGAGGAGGGCCCCTAGGGCCCTATTTCGCGCAAAACGAAATTCACTCCCCGAGCATTGTGACGCGGAATTTTTCACACTAATTTGTGTGACTTCTTGTGTTACCGCAAATGTGCCGTATCAAGCTCTCTTCAATATTCTGTCACTGAGCCGTAGAATTGTGATTCGACCTGAATCCTACCAGCCACCTCTTCTTACCTCCGACAACAGTTTCAGGTACTTCCTTAACAAATAGACATCTAAAATGATTGAGAGCCAGGCACCAAGATCTACGAAAGTGTGATCATCTAAGAAAGGACATCGGAAAACGGTTTGAGGTGGTACAGCCATCATTGCATACAGCAAAGGGTACAACGACTCGTTCGACATGATCCGAAAACCACATCTGATGACGTTCGACCTTATTCTCATGATAACAACCAATCAAAAGACACCAGGACAATACGGTGGAAAGACATTTTTCATTGTTGATTGGTTTCGAAGGAATTCATGTCTCATGGCAACTTGCAATTGAAAGAATTATGCAGAACTAATTCCCCTCTTCCTTCTCTTATTCAAGTCCCATACCACGGCTCCTAATTATCGTAAAAAAAGGACCTGGACCGCTAGTCTCCCAGCTTCCCTCCACCACCCCACCTCTCCTCCTCATCCTGCGAATTAATGAAAATCAAATTTTTAATGGGCAGATAAAAAAGCGACGAAGTATCGGTGAAAGATTGAAAGATGATTTGGAACGAATCGCATGCATCGGTCAATTCTTCACACTACCGAGGAGGGAAATTTTTTCCCCGCTCCTCTCCTCTCGAAAAAACTGGAAAAACTTGGTAGTTTCCGCCATTTTCATTCTTCTCAAAGACACGCGGAATTTGGTTGGTTTCCAAGAATCTCTGACGTAGTTTTTTGGGAAAATTGATTCGGTTAATTGCTGTGGAATCGATTTTGTAAACTCGATTATGAATGGGTGTGCCCTCGGGAGTGGTTTACCAATTTTTTTGTTTCGTTCCTTTCCATTCCTCTCTCTCTCTCTGGGGTCGGTGGGTCGGTCTGTCTGTCTGTCTGTCTTTTGCCTTTGTTGTGACCATCGACGATTTGAAAGGTTGATAGTATTGAGGTGGAGAAATAGAGTTGAGCAGCCTTGAGTCTACTCCTACGAGATGAAAAGATTGGTTCTCGCAGACAGGTTCCGAAATGGTTAATGAGACTTCTGATTACTGTTCGAAATGGGAAAACCAAAAACCAAAAATTTTTCTGCTTGTCATTCTACAAATTATCGATTAAGTCATCATCATCATCATCAGCAATAGGGCCCTGTGTCGAGTTCAGCGTCTCCATCTCTACTTTGCTCGGTACTCCTTCTTCCCATTTCACTGATGCTGTACTGGAATCAATAAAGTCCCGGAGCTGGTTTATCCTGTTGTTCCATGTCTCTGGTGTATCCAGGCATACAGTTTGGCTTTCTTACTGTTCCTAGTGTCAGCCATTCCATTATCCTACTATTTCCTCCGGCTTTTGGGAAGGTGTCCGTTGATAAGGTTTGTTTACAGCTTCCTCGTTTGTCATTTCTCTTCTGTTTCGTGTTCCTGTTCTTTTCCTGTTTTGTTTCTATTCTGTTTTGGTTTTCACGTTTCTGTTTTTCCTGTTCTTAAGTTTCTGGTTTGGTTTTCTGTTTTTCCGTTTGTTCTGTTCTCATGTATGTTCTGTCTTCTTTTCCTGATCTTCTCCTTTGTTTTCTGTTCCATTTTCGGTGTTTTTTGTTTCTTTTTCCTGTTCTTGCGTTTTGATTTGGTTTTCTGTTTTTCTTTCTTTGTTTTTCTGTGATTTGTTCTTTTTCTTTCTTTCTCTGTTTTTTTTCTGTTTTTCTTTCATTTCTTTTCTGTTTTCTTTTTCTTCTGTTTTCTGTTTCTCTCTGTTTTTGTCTATTTGTCTTTTTTGTTTTGGTTTCTGTTCTTTTTCTTGTTTTCTGTTTCTGTTCTGTTCTTATGTATCTGTTCCTGTTCTTCTTCTGATTTTCCGTTTCTGTTCCATTTTTTACTTTTTCTTTGTTCCTTTTCTGTTCACGCGTTTCTGATTTGGTTTTTGTTTCTGTTCTGTCTTCTTTTTTCTGATTTTTCTTTCATTTCTGTTCTGTTCTACTGTTGTTTTTCCGTTTCTTTCTTTTTCTTTCTTGTATTTCTGTTCTTGCGTTTCTCTTCTGTTTTTGTTTCTGATTTTTCTTTAATTTCTGTCCAGTTTTCTGTTTCTGCTTTTGTCTGTTTGTCTCGGTTCTTTTTTCTGTTTTTGAGTTCCTGTTCAGTTTTTCCTATTGTTTTGCGTATAACAGTTACAAAAAATTTCATTTTTCCTGTTTGCATACTCATTAAACTAACTCATCAACCCATAAAGAGTATAAAACAGTCCAACACTCAGGCAGTAGTGACTGTAACAGGTCTCTACTCCCTACATTGCTATAATAATTTAAATCAAACCGCAAAAACTAGTCACAGACAAACTAACAAACTACCATAGAGAGAGATATTACACCAGACACCAAACCAATCCAGCGCACCACAACATCAGAAGAAAATCAAACAAAACAACATACAAATCAGTCGATCATAACACTACCCACTCAAACAGAAGGCGACAGGAGAAGAACCAAAAAACCAGACAACATAAAAAAAAATGGAAGTTCGTTAAATAATTAGCAGACGATGATTATTAAAATACCAAAGACGATACCTTAGCCCTCCATCTTTTGTTTCTTAATAATCCCATCCACTCAGGATGAGAGAGAAATCAATTTCCGGGAATGAAAATCCAGAATTTTTAATTACTACCAACAAAAAACCTTTATTTTTCATTTAACGACCGTTTTAATTTTTCCTTCCATTTTTGTTTTGTTTTAGGTTGTTAGGCATGAAAGCAGACCACACAGCTGGCGGATTAATTCAGGTATCCAACATAAAAACAACAACAACAAAAAACAAAAACCAGGTTTAGGATTTCGCGTTGGAATCCTCTTGTCAGTAATTTATCATTTAAACTTCCTCTCCTCTCCTTCCTCTTAAATCAGGTTCAGGTTCTTCGTCTGTTGAGATGATTTATTGATAAAGAAACCGGAGGCGAGATTATAATAATAATAAGAAATAAATAATTGTTTGTGTAGATAATTTCTTTATCTAGTTTGAATTTAAATTAATAATAAAAAAAATCAAAAGAGCGATGAAGAAAGTGTGGCGATGAAAGCAGAAAGTTCCGTCGCTGTGAAAATAATAATTTTCTTCCAAGGTTCGTTGAATTGATGTTCAATTAAAGGAAAGTGAAAACGGTTCTTATACAATAGATAAAGAAAAATGAAAATTGCAATAAGGAAGGAGATAAAGATAAGGGACAGATAAAAGATGACCGAATATTGACGAAGCCAAACAAAGAAGAGAAAACAAACCAGACAAAGACAGTGTGGAAAGCTTTGTGGAAGCTGTCTAACCCGCCGCTTCATATTATTAATAAACACTTGGCAATTATCTGTTTCATAAGTAATGCACACCGAATTCATTTCACGAATAACATATACATTTGTGAGGCGATTTGTTTCAAAAATAATGCACACCGGTATGAAGGAAATGACGTCACGAATAACTCCACAATTTACGAACATCTCATCTTGAAGTCACCATCGCTTCAAATTAAAACTCATTTCAAAAGTCCTGCACACTTTTATGAGACAACTTATACCATAAATAATGCATGGTTGACAGAAATGTCAATGACACTTACATTTTTTAATTATTTACCTGCTCAAAACTCATTTCAAAAGTAATGCACACACTTGTACGAAACTCATTTCATAAATAATGCACAATCGGTTCAAATCAGACTTATTTCAAAAGTAATGCACACACTTGTCTACAACCCATTTTATAATTATTTTACCATTATCTCAAACCCAACTCATTTCAAAAATCATGCACACCTTGGTGTACAACACATTTTACAATTATTTCAACATCGCTTCAAACCCAGCTCATTTCAAAAGTAATGCACACTTGTACGAGACAACTTATTTTATAAATACTGCACACCGGTATGAGGGAAATGACGTCACAATTAATCCACAATTTCATGAACACCTCATCTTGTAGTTATTACATTTCACCATCGCTTCAGATCAAACTCAGAAGTATTGCACACTTTTGTGTGACACTCATTTCATAAGTAATGCACGATGGTTTGAACCGAAATCGTTCAAAAATAATGCACACTTTTGTATATAACTCGTTTATTAATCATTTCAACATCGTTTCGAGCCCACTCACTTCAAAAGTAATGCACACTCTTATGTGTAACTCATTTTATAATGATTATATCATTGTTTTATACCCATAACTTTTCAAAAATTATGCACACTTTGGTGCTCAAGTCACTATTTAATTATTTTCAACATCGTTTTAACCCCAACTCATTTCAAAAGTAATGCACATTTCTACGAGACAACTTATTCCATAAATAATGCACACCGAATTGAGGAAAATGATGTCACGATCAATCCATATTTTTCGAACGTCTCGTTTTATAATTACTAACATTTAACCATCGCTTTAAATCATACTCATTTCAAAAGTAATGCACACCTATGTGTTCAACTCATTTTATGATTTATTTACCATCGTTTTAAACCCAACTCATTTCAAAAATCATGCACACTTTGGTGTACAAATCATGATTCACAATTGTTTTAAACCTAACTCATTTCAAAAGTAATGCACACTCTTATGTATAACTCATTTTACAATTATTTCACCATTGTACCAAATCACACTAATTTCAAAAGTCCTGCACACTTTTCACACAATAACGCACAATTCTCCGAGAAAATTAGTTTCAATAATAACGCCTCCTCCAAAAGTTCAGGTTACAAATGATTCTCAACGTGGTTACATAAATTGTGCACACTTATAAAAGGAATTCATTTCATAAATATTGCACAGACAATGTTTCTTCAAGAATTAATTTCACAAATAGTGCATGAAACTGGTGCATTATTTTTTAAACCAATTCCTCCTAAAATTTTCTTTTTCAAATGTGCATAAATTTAAAAACCAAACCGTTAAAAAAACTGTGCAGTATTTTTGAAAGTATTAATAACTTGTAGAACTACAAATATTATTTAAAATATTTGTGAATCTGAATTTCTCCAACAATTGTGCACTAATTATGAAATGAATCTTTCTAAAAACGTTATTCTTTAAATCAATTCTTGTTGAGTCTGTGCAATACTTTTGAAATGCATTCCTTCTATTGTGCACTAATTATGAACTGAAACTTATCTTGAAATATGCATCAATTTTGATATGAAAGTGGACAGCTTTTTCGATACGAATTCGATTAGAGCAACTGTGCAATATTTATGAGAAGAGTTATACCAATATTTGAGAGCATTATTCATTGACTAACAGTTATCGGCCTAACTCTCGAGTTGGATGTTTCAGAAAAGGAAACACCAACTAGGAACATTGACATTTATTTATGTGGGCAATATGTCAAGGTGAAAAGCTTTTGCCAGTAACATGTCTTCAGTGTCTCTTAGTAACGTTAGTGATTTTCGTATATAGTCGGATGACGGTGGGAAGAGGAAGATGAGAGTCACGCAAGTTTACTCTGTAACAGTGCTAACTCTCTCAAATGTACAACCAGAAATTGAGTTTGTCCTCAGTTCATCCCACAACACAAAAATTGAGTCAGTTTCGAGAGCTTTGAACAAACTCTAAAGAGGAACCAGTTAGCTAGCTGGACACCTTAGCACCTGGTTTGATGTTGCGAATTTTCATAAAACAATGAAAAGTGTTGTTCGGTTCAGGTATGAGTGGGCTATTCAAAACCTTGATGATGTGGTATATAGCTCTTAGGTACTGCTGTCAGCTCTTCATCATTCTGGCTTTTGATTAATCGACCGAAAAGCTCAAAACCTGTATCTGATCCATGTCCTTCCATGGTGCTTTTGTCGCGTCTTTTGTCTCTCCCAAAATGGAAGTCTGATTGTCTTTGCTCTTTCATCTCTGATCTATTGTAATTATAATTTTCTTTTAATTACTGACTTTTGTCTGAACCTTTGTCCTTTTGACGGTCTTTGGTATTGTCTTTACTGATTTTTTGTTCATTATTTATGAAATGAGAATCTCCTACTAGTGTGCAATATTTATGGAATGGGTATCTGCTACAAGTGTGCAATATTTATGGAATGAATATATGCTATATAGTAATTTATGGAAAATGAATATTTGCTATAAAGTGTGCAATATTTATGGAATAGGGTGAATATTATAATGTGCAATATTTATGAAATGATAATCTGCTACAAGTGTGCAATATTTACGAAATGAATATCTGCTACAAGTGTGCAATATTTATGGAATGGGTATCTGCTAAAAGTGTGCAATATTTATGAAATGAGTTATTCCTACAGGAATTTTATGAACGACACTTGTTTAAGCATAGACCTGTTGTTTTAATCACTTTCAACAACGTGACAAGATGAAGAACAAAACTGAAGCCACAGGTGTTCCTACCAAAAACCAGACTGAAGACAGGTAAGACCGAGGAGAGGAAACGGGCCCACAGCAACAAGATGAGAGAAGATTAGAGGAGGCGGAAAGAAGAAGAAGGAAAAAGGAAAACAAATGAAGCACGATATGGGAAGAAGAAAAATAAAAACAAGATGGCGGATTTCAACAACAGCTATTCAACTCCCAAATGACAACTTTTCAGCTTTTCACAGCCCACCACAACCCGTAGGAATGAAATCCTTTCTTTGTTTTCCAAATCCAAGTTTCCTTTTTCATCAAATCCATCCAAATTCGAAATTAACGGTTTCCTGTGTCTTATAAACTTTTCACCACCACCCCTCCCCCCGAGCCCTTTCACTCCCACACTTCCAAAAAAAATTTATTATTTAACCATCTTCCATTCATTTCCAATTTCATCACCACACTAATTAGGGCCAAAAAGTGAAAATTAATTTCCTCTGCAAAAAAACAAAAGCGGCATTCAACAAACATGGCGACGGTTGGCGTTCGAAACTGGGTGTCAGTTCGGAAAGTTTTCCGTATTTATTTTATTTATTTATTCTAAAAAGACTTTCTACTCTCGTAAACATAACACGTTATTGATGAACGCCTCGAGTATTAAAAATAAACTCGATAATGAAGAGAAAAAAAACGAGTTTGCCATTTAAATACCAGTATTTAAAAAAGTTAATAAAAAAACCCGCGGATGAGGAAACGTTCCAAATGATATTTTTAACGCTTTCGTCATATTAGCTCGATAATTATTTATTTTATTTATTTAAATTTATTAAGTCTAAAAAAAGAAGATGTCCGAAAATAAACTCCCAAAATTTCAAGGACAAATTAAACAAATAAAAAGAAAACATTTTGGATGAATTGATAAAGCAAAACGAAAGGACGAAAAGAGGAACAAAAATGGAGACTTCCGGTCAAACGACCGTTAAAAATCGAACGGGCATGAAGGGAGGAAAAAAAATTTTTTTTCTCAAACCTCACCTTTTTTATTTTGATTCGTTTAACTTATCTGTCTTCTCCGGTGGTTAATCCTTTTAATAGTTAATCCAATTCAGATAGATAAATAATTAAGCACTTGTACACGACTCGAAACAGGCAGAAAAAAAAATTTTCCGAACGAACACTTTTTGACAAAAACAAAAAAAAATGTCGTACGCTGATCAAGACCTCCTCTTATCGCGTTTGACGAGCACTGACTGAACCTAGTTCACATATCAGTTCCCGCTCTTCCCCCTCTCCTTCCTATTCTCCCCTCCTGGATTTGGTTGGCGGGGAGTTGAATCGTCGTGAATACAATCGTTTCGTTTTGCGAATTCATTTGGATTATAGTTGAGTGACGTAATTTTCCTCCGATTTTATTTTCACAACGGTTGAACATATTAACATTTTTCCGCCTATTTTTAAAAACCAAAATTTTTCGGGGGTGAGATTTGGGCCTAAATTTACTCACCTCCCACCCCCACCGCAGGCCTTCCTACCTCCAAATCAACAGGTCAAGTTGTTAATTAAATTCTGATTACGATTTGTGGAGGATTCGTTCCTTGAATATTGAACCCATGTGACGAGACATTTATTTCGCCGACTTGGTTAATGGTGATTCATTTCAAAAATACTGCACACTGTGTCCAACAATTATTTTTTTAAATAGTGTATACAATGCACGTATCCATGGTGAATCCGTTTCATCAGAACTGGGTTCAAAAATAATGCACACAATGGTACAGAATTCTTAAATTATGCACACTGTCTTGATGGGTTTAAATAGTTCACACGTTGAAAAATTTATTTATTTCAAAAGTAATGCACATTTTCATGCACATTTCATTTCATAAATAGTGCACACTTAATCGTTGAAAAACCTGTTATTTCCTTCAAGAGAAATGCACACATTCATGCTAAATACTTTTCATAAGTTACATACATGAAGAACTCATTTCAAAAGTAGTGCATTAATCTTTATGTGCAATATTTATGAATACAATCTTCTTAGAGCTTTTGCATTATTTTTTATAATATATATGGTTCTAAGTGTGCATTACTTTTGAAATGAGCCATTGTTCTTTAGAGTATCTTTATTTATGAAGAATTCATTTCATCAAAATTGGTTTCAAAAATAATGCACACATTGGTACAGAATTCATTTTACTCCATGAGTAATGAACACTGTCTTGATGAGGTTAATGCACACGTTGAAAACTCTACTGATTTCAAAAGTAATGCACACTTTCACATTATTTATTTCATAAATAGTGCACACTCTCGTGAACAACCATTTTTATAAATACTGCAAAACTACTTACTTGAAAGATATCTTTCTCATTTCAAAAGTAATGCACACTTTTATGCTCACTTTAACTTCAAATGCACAAATTTTATGGAATAAATTCCCTACTCGTTTACGGGGAAAATATGTTTCGCGACATGGACGAATTTGAGGGACATTCATTTCAAAAATAATGCACACATTGGTACAGAACCCATTTTACTTCTTGAGTAATGGACACTGTCTTGATGAGTTTAAAGAGTGCACACTCATTCCTAGATCTAATTATTTCAAAAGTAATGCACACTTTATACATATTTCATTCCATAAATAATGCACAGTCGAAGGAAGAGCTTATGAATATCACATATCCAATCAGTTTCCAACCAATACGCCTCATTTCGAATGTCTTTTGGACATTTCCTCTCACGCGTGACCTCCACTCCGATATCAATTAGCCTTCTAAGTGGCGATTTCAAAAGCGATGACTTTTTTTAATTATCTATCTAGGCCGTTTTCAAATTTTTAACTGAAAGTTTCCATTTTGTTCTAAGGGCAAAGAAATAAAGTGAGTAAATAAAAAAAAAATTAAATCCGAGGTTTTAATAAAGTTTTGCAATCTCCGCCATTTTCTCAATTCCAGACATTTCGATTTGAACGATCGATCATTGCAAAATATCAATTTGTACCAAAAATTATTTCAAATTTCCGCTTATTTTCGATTTTCACCCTCTGACCATTACCGGATGTGGAAACGCTTTTCCCCTTTCCTCAAATTTTTAATAAAATAACCCAAAAAGTTTTACGAGGTGGAGTCGTAAGTAACTTCCGTCACTGAGTCAAATTTTTTTTAATTAAGATACCCCAACGAAATGACCCATTTCAATTCATAATCATTGCAGAATCATATAATTCAAAGGCTCTAAGAAGATTCTATTTTGAAAGGAGAAGGAGATATTTCAAGGAATTAGTGTGCATTATTTTTGAAATGAATTTCCCTCAAATTCGTCCGTCGCGAAACAAATTTTCCCCGTAAACGAGTAGGGAATTTATTCCATAAATATTTGTGGAACAAATTCCCTACACAACAACATGTGTAGTTAGAAGTGAGCGTGAAAGTGTGCATTACTTTTGAAATGAGAAAGATATCTTTCAAGTAAGTAGTTTTGCAGTATTTATAAAAATGGTTGTTCACGAGAGTGTGCACTATTTATGAAATGAATAATGTGTGAAAGTGTGCATTACTTTTGAAATCAGTAGAGTTTTCAACGTGTGCATTAACCTCATCAAGACAGTGTTCATTACTCTTGAAGTCAAACGGATTCTGTACCAATGTGTGCATTATTTTTGAAACCGATTCTAATGAAATGGATTCTCCATGAATAAAGGTACTGAGACGAAGAAGTGGCTCGTTTCAAAAGTAAGGCACACTTAGAACCATATTTATATTAACAAAATAATGCGAAAGCTCTAAGAAGATTGTATCTCATAAATATTGCACACATAAACAATTTAATGTGCACTACTTTGAAATGAACTCTTTATTTATGTAACTTATGAAAAAGATTTAGCATAAATGTGTGCATTTCTTTTGAAGGAAATAACAGATTTTTCAACGATTAAGTGTGCACTATTTATGAAATGAAATGTGCATGAAAGTGTGCATTACTTTTGAAATAAATAGATCTTTCAACGAATAAGTGTGCAGTATTTAAACTCATCAAGAGTGTGACCATAATTTATGGAGTAAAATGAATTCTGTGCCAATGTGTGCATGATTTCTGAAACCAAATCTTAGTACTGTGATATAAAATATTTATGATGATATTTTTAAAAGTGTGCATTACTTTTGAAAAAAATGGGTATCCTCCAAGAATCTAAAACTATTTCATAAGAGTATTAATTCTGAAATCCGCTTTAAAGTGTGCATTACTTTTGAATGAAGAAATCTTTTTGGTAATAAGTGTGCACAATCAAAGAAAATAATTGTTCAAGAGAGTGTGCATTATTTTTGAAATGAATTTCCCTCAAACAAATTTTCGCCGCGAAACAAATTTTCCCGATAAACGAGTAGGGAATTTATTCCATAAATATTTGTGGAACAAATTCCCTACATAACCTCATGTGTAGTTAGAAGTGAGCGTGAAAGTGTGCATTACTTTTGAAATGAGCAGGATATCTTTCAGAGGAACACAAGTGCGATGTTTAAGAAACAAATTCTTCAAGACAGTGTGCATTATTTTTGAAATCCTTCTTTCAGTGATATAAAACTTTGTGCACTATTTAAGAAAAAAATTCCTCCACACAAGCGTGCAGTATTTTTGAAATGAATTTCTCTCAAATTCGTCCGACTCACGAAACAAATTTTCTGATATACGGATGGAGAACTTATGCCAAAAATATTTTCGATATAACCTCATGTAAAGCTATACGTGACCATGTATGAGCATGAAAGTGTGCATCACTTTTGAAAAAAATTAAGGGATTCCTCAAATTATCTAAAACTATTCCATAGCACTGTTATTCATGACACAAATCGTGTGCATTACTTTTGAAAAGAACTTCTTCCCAAAGTGTAGTTTATACTATTAAATGACTGGTTAGGAGGCTGTAGTTGAAGTTATTTATGACTCGAGGTGGAGGAGTCGTGAAAATCGAGACACCAAATCAGGTGTGGAAGTACAGAAACAACAGCGAGGTCAAAAGAGATGCTAGTCGTGTTTATAGTACATCCTCAGATGAGAAAGAGGCACTCAAGTTGGCATAGATGAGAGAGGAAACTCTTCTCCCATCTTTAAAAGATGAAGAACAGAGATGTTGGATGAGCGAAAACAAGATGGATGAGATTTTTGAAAGGGCCCAAACACCTGCCATCATATAAATTGAAATGATTAAAACGATTTGAGGATTCGAGATTAAAAAAAGAAGAAATTTCGAGTGGAGGATACAAAAATTTTTTCAAAGGTGGGAAGTGGTTAAGAAGCATCGAGCTGGGTCACGTTCGACCGAAACTGTTGACATAAAGGTCAGCAACCCATTAGGACGGAGGAACAACCTTCGCATCTTGACCATGTCCCTCGCAATCACCTCTCTCTCGTGTCCCGATTCGCTTACCTCTCAGACAGACTAACGAAGATAGACGCGGCTAACAATAGAATATCGGAATCGTTATTGTACCTGCTAAATGAATCGCGTCATTAACACTTGCGATGGTAAATTATCATAACATCGGCAAACATTTATTTAACAGGAACAGAAAACCTGTACCTCTTTACGTGACGTATTCAGGATCGGATCCCACGTGAGGTCGCTCGCTTGCCTTCAAACGCCGAAGACGATACCTTACAAGGACATGAATGGTCCACGCAGACTCATCCCACGCTCTCGTGACAAAACGTTTTATTTCCTACCAGAATCCGTGGCTGAAAACAAAAGGAAAGAGGAACATAACTTATTCTAATTAATGGCCTTCGTTTCTTTTATTATTCTTTCTATCCTCCGCCATTTTTAAAATGCCTTAATCTCATTTCGTTGCGTGTCTTCGATTGTGTGTCACCCGCGATTGTCGTTGTCGATTTAAACAAAATTTGTCGGAACGAAGCAATACTCGGTAGGGGGAACACGCCCTGAAACTCGAAACCCGTTTTAACCAAGGTTTTTGGCCCCACAGGATTTTCTCATTTTCAATTGGATTCAGGTTCGCCTTCGCCCTTTTCCATCTATAGAACCTCCTCGGCTAATGAGACTAATCGTGAGGCAGGTAAAAAGAGCTCCACACCACGAAGAAAGTCTTTAATTAAGGGCCGGAGATTTGAAATTTTAGAAATAAGGTGGTGTAGGAAAGGTACGCGTTTAGGCTAGCCACCCAGGATCCGGATTTCGTTTTTCAGGTTCAACGCCCGCTTTTGTTTTCCGTTGTACTTCTTCTAACATCCAAAACTGAGAGTCTAGTTAACAAAATCCCATTAAGACAAGATGGCCGAAGTTCGTGACACTCTCCCCCGGATTGGGGTTGGTGATTGGTTGGTTCCAGTTTCGTGAGGAGACGTCGCAGTTGATTAGACCCGCCCCTGTTTTGGGAGATAAGACATTTTCCAAAGCACAAATTTTCCGCTTTTCTCAACTCAGTTATCGCTTTTGGCGTGGAAATAGATAGACAGAATGGGAGTAGATGTAACAGTAATAGCAGAGGAAAGCTAGATTTCCATATTTATTTCAAAAGTAATGCACACTTACGGGAAGAACTTATTTTCGTAAATGATACACGGTTGTAGGCCTGTACAAATCATTTCATAAGTAATGCACATTTTTATGGAGAAATCGTTTCAAAAATGACGCACACTTACTAAAAGAATTTATTTCATAAATAGTGCACACTTGTGTGGAGAAATCAAAAAGGGGCTGTCAATCAGGCTTATATGATGTCACTGTTCAGCTTGTTGAGCTCAGGAAGGACAGTGACAATGATTTTGGGTCCGTAACACAAAGAAGCAAGTTCAAAACCATACAAAACAGACACCCAAACTGTAGAACCGGATATTCAACTACTTCCGGATCAAGGAAAATGAAGAAAAGAGGCTCAAGAACTCTCCAAAGGACTTGGAGAAACTGCACACACTCATCAGACTTTCATTTCATAAGTATTGCACATTGATTCACAAACCTGAAGACAGGCGGTAGTTATCTAATTAGTATGGTATGTCATAGAGTAAGAAAACAACCAAACTAGCCAACAATCCTCAAGACGAGAGGACACTAACCGGAAAGTCCAAACCTCCAGACCGAAAAAATTCCTCAACTTAAAATCAAGTTTCCCACACAAAACAAGAACCAGGTACCGATGGATTGGGTACCCCCAGGTTCTCTCAGAATCAGCATTCAACTCACGAAAATCAGGCAGGATAATCAAAAGACGAAGCGGCTTTTTTATAGCCAAAAAGGGAAAAATCATAAATTGGCAACACTGGGAGATAACAAAAAAGGAATTTTTTTTGTGTGTAACGTTGGCACCAATGAAAATCACGGATTAATGTTTCCCTTCTTATTTATTATTGTTATGTTTGTTCTCTGACGAAGTTTTTTAAATAAATCCGGTAATTGATTGTTGAGTTTCCGGGCCTGAGCTGGAAATGTTAACATGACAGTTGCTGGAATGAGCTTGCAGTTTCTCTTTAAGGCCCCAAAAACCTTGAAGAAAACATAAATTATGTTGTTGTTATTATTATTAATGTTTATTCGGCGATTTAAGACTTTTTTTTAGGTTCTCTCATTGGCCATTTCGCATACGGACTGACTTCAAAATTACTATGACACGGTGTCATTCCCCGGAAATGATTAGACCGACATTGAGACTGAGGAGAAGACACCTGCTGGTTGGATCAACTCATTTATAATGCAAATGGGTTATGTCCCACGTTCGGGCGCGAACCGAGCTAGCGCTAAAAGGCGGTGAAAAATGGCGGGAATCGAACAAAGGATTTTGATTTGATTTTTTAATCCGACCAACGCCTTGTTCTAGGAGGTACCTAAAAAAACTGCAGGACACTAGGAAGTGTTTCTATTAGGAGCCTAATCTCGTTTATGTGAGTTTTGCTTTTCTTTCTTCTTATTTATTGATTTAAATGCTTCTGGTTGCCATTTTGGTAAATCGTTATGTGAAGAAATTGTTTTCTTTTAGGTATCTTTGGAAATGTTCAGGTTGTTTTTTAATGTTTTTTCCTCCTTTTTTGGCGTTTTGTTGTGGCTTTGTGGGTTGTTAGGTTTGTTGGGATTCTGTGGTTTGACTAACTCGGTCTCGTCAAAGAGGAGATGAGATGTTTACACTTGAATCGGAGCGAAATTGTGAGTCTGTGTCTTTGTTCTCATCATGGCAGGTGTTTCATTTTTGTTGATTTGAGGGCCACCCTAACACCAGTCACGGTTTCCTGCGTTTGTCTAACTTCGTTGTTGTCTAAATGAGAAAATCTGATCTTGTCTCCTTACCTTTTGGTCCAGCATCTTATAAATCGCTGACTCTGTCTTATCACTGTGTAAGTTGTATTTATTGCAAAAGATTTTTCTTCCTCTTCTTCTTGCCTCCTCTTTTTCCTCCTCCTTCTTCACCTTCTTCTCTTCCGCCACTTCTTCTCCTTCTTCTTGATCTCTTCCACACTCCTTCTCCTCCTCATCCATTCTTTTCTATTCCTCCTCCTCCCTCTTTTCTCCTCTTCTCTTCTTTCTTTTATCACCTTTTTCTCCTTTCCATCTCTTTCCTCTACCCTTTTTCTCTTTGCCTTTATCTTTTTACTTCTCTCTTCCTCGATTTCCTATTTCTTCTTTTCTTGTCTTTTCAGCCTCGTGCGCTTTTGCTGCTCCTCGTGTTTATGGCTTCTTCTTTAACCATCGCCACTGGTTTCTTATTTTTCTCTTTTCCTTTGTCTTGTAACCACTCATCATCATCCTCTTTATCCTTCTTCTTCTCCTCTTCCTCCTCTTTGCTTTTCATTTTCTCTCCTTCCTTCTGCCTTCTTCTTCTCCTATCACTTCTTCTTCATCTTCTTTTCCTCTTTTCTCTCTTGCTCTTCCGATCCTTGGCCTTCTCTTCTCTTCTTCTTTCTTTTTCCTCAATATTCTTTACCTTCCTTGTTTCCACTAAAATTTCTTCTTCTTCTCCTCCTCCATCTTCTTGTTCTCTCATTTCAACACTACTCTTTAAATGTCTCTTTCTATCCTTTTGACTTCAAATTCATCCGGTTTGTGACTCAAGTTTCTCAATTTCTTTGTTGGATTTTATCACTCGACAGGTTTATCGATCTCGTTAATCAGACATGTCCTGTTCAGATTTTCTTAAAATGGAACAGAGAAAATTTTCCTGGATGGATTATAAAGTGTGCAGTATTTATGAATATTTTTCCAAACTTAAGTGTGCATCATTTACAAAATTAATTCTTCCAGTGTGCATTAGTTTTGAAATAAACATAGAAACCAACGAATCCATCAGTATCCAACGTGAAGTTCTAATTTCTAAGCTCTCAACGCCTCTCTGTCTAAGATTTACGATTTAAACACTCCACGGATGCTCACCCAAGTGTTTCGACCTCCATCCTGGAATAAAATGCTGTAGTCAGTTCTATATACCAAAATCCTGATAAATTCTCTGGTTTGTAAGATTGTCATTAAGTCGTTAAAATCTCCCACAAGAACCTGTTTCCCAAAAATTTGTCAAAGTTTCCAGTCTCCAAATCGGACGCCATCTTTCCCTTGCTAATGTTGCGTCTGACTCTTTTTTATGGACTATTTATTTCCCTTTATGGTCAAAGAGACAGGTAGCTGGAAAGAAGAAATGGCGGATTTCGCGGTGTACCTGGGAGAATTTTATTTTAAGTTCGAAACCTGCTGAACGCAAATTGAGCCAGGAGATAAAACTCTCCGGTTAAGAACATCGTAAATCACGTGTTCTAATCTGAAATTTTTATCTTTTATAAATTAACGCGAATAAATTATGATAAAAGGAATTTTTTTTGAGGTTCACTTTCCTCTCCCTCTCTCTCTCCTTTTCCTTCTCCTCCGTTTAAATTGGCAAAACGACTAACCTCTGGTCCCGAACACGAATAAATACATAAATACAATTAAATATGACCGACTCGACATGTTTATCACTGTATAAGTTGTAATTATTGCAAAAGATTTTCTTCCTCTTCTTCTTCTACTTCTTCGTCTCCTCTTCTTCCACCTTCTTCGCCTTCTCCTCTTCCACCTCTTCATCCTTCTTTTTGTTCTCTTCCACCTTCTCCTCCTCCTCATCGTTCTCTTTCTATTCCTTCTTCTTCATCTGTTCCTCCTCTCATCCTTCTTCTTGTTTTCCTCTTCCTCCTCTTTGCTCTTAATCTTCTCTTCTTCCGTCTTACCCTTCTCTTCCATATCTTTCTACTTCCCATCGTTTTTTCTCTTCCTTCTTCTTATTCTTCTTCCTTCTCGATAAATCGTCAAATGACCATCATCGTCTTCCTTCCTTCATCTTTTTCACTTCTTCCTCTTCCTCATTCCCCTCTTAATCCGCTTTTCTTTGATATTTTTCAAAACAACTTTCTTCTTTCCTCTTCTGAGCCTCAGTGTTCTTGTTCGTCTTTTCCATCATTCTTTTGTCGATGCTGTGCTCTCTTTGCTTCATCGCGGCATCTTGTACGTGCGCACGAGCAACATACCATTTTCGTTTTAATAAGTCCACGAATATATTTGTTTAAGCCATTGCTCAATCAGTGATCGGCATTTTCATGCTCATCATCTGGTCAACATTTATCATCTTCTTGTCAGCTGGCTTTATGTTATTTATCGTCATCTCAGCTACGTTATTTTAACATTCTATATATACTCTCCATTTTCGTCTTTTTAAAACTTCTTCCTCTTATATCGTCTCACTCAGTCGACCTTATATATCATCTTCCATTTTTCAACCTGTTCCTCTTCATCTTCTCAGGTTTTTCCAGCTGCACATCCTTTTCTTTCTTTCATTTCCTCTTCTATCTGTATCTCTTGGAAGTTGTATGTTATATCTTGGATCATTTTATTTATGTATCTATATTTCTTCTTTTATCTATTTCTTAATCTTCTTCCCCTCCTCCTCCTTATCCTTCTTGTTCTCCTCTTCGTCATCCTTCTCTTTGTCCTTTTCCTCCTCCTTCGTTATACTCTCCTCTTCTTTCCTTCCTTCCTCTCTCATCGGCTCATTTCATCATAGTACAACCACCTCCTCTTCCCAACAGTCAATACTCTCGAAGAAACTCCCAACTTCAAAAATCACAGTTTCGGAATAGACATATGTCTCGTGGACTTTGAAAGGGATTTATGTTGTTGTTCGAAAAACGTTCAGGTCCAGGTTCATGATATCTTTTTGAAATTTTCTCCCATCTATTGTTGTCATATTTTTAATACCATCTACGGTCTTGTTCATTCCTTTCTCTATCTTCCAGCCTTCTCCCTCTCTTCCCCGTCTCTCTCAATTTTTTGTTTACATTCACGCCTTTCTCTGTTTCCTTTCCAGGCTTTTTTTATCTGAAATTTGACATTGGTCTGGAGGTCGTTTGTCTATGTATAATTTATTTTTATAATGACACTTGTGGTTTCTTGTCAATTTTTCTTTCTCTGTGCCCTCTGGCTTTTCGGGTTATCTGTATTTCCTAGTTGAGTTGAAATAATGGAAGTGTATAGGCCTAAAGGGAAATCGATGAAGTCAGGACGATAAAAACGAGAAAATGGAGAGATGGAGAAGAAAATAGAATTTCTGAAGGTATCAGCAGTAGCAAGTTGGTAGAAATACATCAACAACCAACAAGGAAGTAGAAAAGAGCAGAAGACGTAAACAATTAATAAGAACAAGAAGATGGTAATAACAACAGATGAAGAAGGTTCAAAAGAGAAGAAGAAGAAATCATAAAGATGGTGTCAAGGAAGCGATGAATGGAAGGAAAAGACGACTACCATCTTGGGATGATGACAGCGAAATTGAAAATATATCCAACTGTCCAAACCCCATCCAGAAGACAAACATATTCATGACAGTTTATCTATCTCCGAGTCCGGTGACCAGTATCAACACTTTTCTCAGATAAATTATAGGAAGGCAAACAAAACAGAAGAAGAAAAAGGTAAAGTTACAGTCGAGAGTCCGACTGGCGGTTTTCTCTTAAATGGTTGAACGACCTGCGGCAGATGAAGAATTTGCCTGAAATCCCGCTAGCAATTGAGATATCGTCTGCTTTCATGTTAGATTTTAGCTCGAGGAAATGGGAGGCTTCGAACTCTAATCATGACTGAGCGAAAAAAAAAATTTTTCTTCATCTTATTCATTGACAGAGAATCTTAGGCTGTACAGAGGCTGATCCGTCATAAAATCACGACCGTTCACCGAATGCTATCTGCAGGAATTTCAATTTGGTCTAAACCCCGCTCTCCCCTACCCATCGACAAAAACTGGATCGATGTGTGATAATGTTAAGTACCAACTGTTTCGCTGACGATTTCTTTTTATTCCTCCTCCTCCCCCGCTGACCTGGAATCGTCATCCGACTTTCTTCTGTCTCTTAGACATCCTAATCTCACCTGACCATTTGGGATCGTTTGTGTGGTTGTTCCTCCTCCTCCACTTTTCCTTTTTATTTCTTGTACAATCTTTGGTGTCGTTCCCCTTTCACATTTCTTCCTTAAGTGTTTGTTTGTTTTTGTAGATAACAACACTACTGGACATCGCGACTCGAGGGCACTTCCTTTCCGTGGCACACATAATAATGCCTTGACTAAAGGACGCTTTTGTTCTTTGTCCTTGTTTTTGTTGTTGTTGTTCTAACATCATCATGGTTCCCATCTTAATAGCTTTATAACTGGTCTTTTTTGATTTTAGACAAAACTGCTTTTTTCTCTTCCCCTGGTTCCTCCTCTACTCTCTCCACGGATAAGAATCTACGGTGTGTCCGGAAATTAGCGTTCCGGAGATGCTCTTTTCATGTTATGTTGTGCTGGTGACTCTACCTCGAGCGTTAGACTAGAGATCCGTTGGTTTTTTGCTTTTTGTTTCACTGAGACATGAAGAAAACGGTTGTTTGTTTGTTTGCTTGTTTGTTTTATTAACTGGACAATAACAAAACATGAATTCGTGTTGGGTCTTTGCCTTTTGTTTGCTTGTCTTTCTTGTCAGGTTTCTTTCTCGTCTTTCGAACCTTTCACTCTACGCACTTCAAGTTTATAGATTATTTCAAGATCATAATATCCTTCTTCTGGTTTTTGAAGGTCTTTTTGGTTTTCGGCTTCTGTCGACTGTTTTGACCATATCAGACAAATTCTGTTGCTTCTGTTTTTTACTTCTCCCATCATTGTATCCTTCTTTCTTTTTGGTCTTCTTTTGTATATTTTGAGTATTATGGCCATTTCTAGCTTTTTCTACAGTCTACTTCTGTCATTATTCCAGGTTTCTAGGTTGTTTCAAGATCATGTTACCCCTCTTTCTGACTCTTTTATGTCTTATTTTGAAGGAGATTTTCTGTTTTCAGGTTTCCATTTACTACTGCAGCCATATTAGACAAACTCTATTGTTTCTATTTTCTCTTCTCTAACTATTGCATCCTTTTGAGTCATAATCTCAACCTCTTCCAGTCTTCTTTTGTATATTTTGAGCATTATAGACATTTCTAGCTGCTTGTACAATCTACTTCTGTGACTTTTCTAGCTTTCTTGTATCATTTTAGACGCTCTCTTTTCCTTTTATCTTATTTTGAAGGCGATTTTCTTTTTACCCTGCTTTGATCATATTAGACAAACTCTGTTGCCTCTGATACTTGTCTAACCATTGCATCCTTAGTAGTCATAGTATCCGTCTTTGTGAGCATTATAGACATTTCTTCTGGTTTCTAGAATCAACTTCTGTCACCGTTCAAGTCTTTCCTGTTGTTTTTAACACTTCCATCCTTCTGAATTATTTTAAAATAATTTCTTCACTTCTTCCCAGGTGTCTTAAGCATTACACACGTGTTCTGTTGCTTCTATCATCTACTTGTTCCTCCCACACACCCTTTCGTGGACTCTGGAATGAATTGCATAACACTTACGATTTCCACAAATATTTCATAACTTAATCGAACATTTGGGTTTTTATGTCCAGGGTTGGAGGGCCATATTAACCCAAATTCACACCATTATGGAAGCCTAAAATGAGCACCGACTAAAGGTTGTAATTTATTAATTACAGTTTTTTTCACTAATGTAGATGGCGAAAGGCGTTCTCTTCCCTCTCTTAAATTACTGTTCTTTCCCTCAGTTTTATTCAAGATGAAGAAAAATATTCGTGTCATTAGAACCGGGAACGAATCCGACGAACCTAACAATTTCTAATTATCTAATGACCGTTTACTAAAATGCACATATTCACCCGATTAATGACTCTATCGAGTTATGGGTCTGAAGGCTTTGTTGCTCCAACAAGACATCTTGACTTGGTTGAGACATCAGCTGCTCTTCTTCTGCCGGCTTTTATCTATAAAAAAAAATTAAAATTCAACCCACCATCTTTAAAAATGTTGTAATTTCCAATTAGTCATGAGAATTTCAATTTTTATTTCCGTTAATCACCTTTTGGCGTTTTGTTTTTGCTGTAATGAAACTTCAGGCAATCAACTTTGAAGATTTCCGGTGACCACCCATCAACAATAATTCCATTTACAAGAAAGGATTTCGCGATAAAACTACAACAACACCGTTTTTATAAATATAATTGGATACATGTGTCACAGGTGAATGATAGTAAGAATATAGGAGAGTAATTAATATTAAAAAAGGTGTCGGGTAATGAGACTAGAATCTAAATTTAATTAAATTCCCATAGTAATTCAAAACACAAAAATTAAATTAAGAAAATTGAAAACGGAAGTAATGGAGCCCTTGCTACAATTTTTAGTGCCGCTCTGGATAGTAATTACTACGGCAACCGTAAGAGACATAATTTCGTAAACCGTAGGATAATTACAATATCATACGGACATATAAAGATGCCTGAAGTGCACACGGGGGCAACGACACCAAGCCCAATGAACCAGAATCCATCCGCATCATTTTTCACCAAACACAAACATGGCGTTTTTTATTATTTCCTTTCGGTTTTACTTACATCTCCTTCCTTTTGAGTTTTAAATAAATTGCTATATAATTGAACTTGAAAAGGAGACACAGAGAGGAGGAGGGCATAAGAACATAGAACCTTCTTCTAGCTAACAAACGGACAGAACATCACGGACGGTTGTGAGCATCACGCTCGTTAAAAATTATCCCGGCATAAATTGACGTGATTACTATTAAACATACCTATTCTCCTATCTAAATGATTCCATGGAAGACGATTTAAGTTGATCCTTTGAAGTTTTATTTGAGTTTTCGCACAAACAAAAAACAACCGCATTAAAAACCGTTTTTCTATCATTTATAAAGGGAAAAAAAATTTCATACACGTAAACCACCAAATAATTTAAACGTCGTGATGATCATTAAAGGTCAAAAAATTTTTTACAATACTTTGAGGTAAGGGATCTTAACCTCGAAAGTTCATTTTTATTAAAAATAAAAAGAAAAGACTAAAGTAGCTGATAATTATCACGATTGGAAAACAAAACACAAGAAACAATGTAATCAGCGGTTTTTTAAAACGTAATTTGTCGGTATCTGTAAATAAAAGATTGTTCTAGACCCTTTTCGCAGGTTTTCAACTAATTTTAACGTTATTAAAAAGGAAACACTCCGTTTCAATAATTTTCAATCCAATCTCCCTCACTCCCGTGACGCCATCTTAACGAAACCCTCTTGAAAGGGGAGAAACGGACTCCTTACTCTATGACCTCTCCGTTTCCGGTTGTGAAGCGTTTAAAATCATTTTTCGTTCCTCAAAAAAAACTAAATCCGTCAATAAACTGTTATTAGTCAAATATCGAACATTAAAAAAAAAGAAAAACGTAAAAAGGGTTTTGTTTGATGTTAATGACTTATTAAAACCTCGAATTGATTTTTGTTTTCTTTTTACTCGTTAACCCATTTTGATTCGAGTGGTTTCCGTTTTGCAAAAACGAGTGAAAGAAAATGGCGGACGCCCTTGAGATCCTTTTTATATTCCGAATTCTTAGAATTTCGTTTTAATGTTTTTGACTTTTTGTTTCCGGAGTGTTTTTTTTGATATTTGAATTCATTCATTTTTTATTTTGTTTTTATTTCGAAATGACTTCAGTGAATTCTACGTCTGATTCATTTGCATTTTTGATATTTTAGTTTGTGCAATCTTTTTTTTAACGAATTTTTCGTTTGCTTTTTTTACTTCTTGTGCCAATAAAATCTTTCAGTTTTTATTTGTTTCAATGAATCTTTCTTTTTTTTTTGGTTTTGAAAACCTAATTTCAGATTTTGAAATGTTTGACTGGGAGGTTGATGGTTCCGAAGTGGTTTTGTTCGAAATGTAATCCTGACGCAGGTAATTTTGTTTGAAGTTTTTCTTTTATGAGGGCGGAATTGTTCCCACGGTTTTGAAAAGAAAAGAAAAATTCTTATACTCATGAGAATGTGCAAAATTGAAATTGACAAATTCGATTAAATGCAAAACAAAAATAAAAACTTAGGCGAATAAGCGTTAATTAGTCAGACTGACCCAAACCCGAAATCCAGTGTTTTGTGCATTATTTATGAAATGGGGAAAATCTTCAATTAGACTTGATACAAAAACCGATTATTTATTAAATAATACTAATGAAACTTACATAAATTAATTGTCGACACTCTTGGGAAAAGAGTGAAAATGGATTTGAGAAACCTGGTTTGATGATAAAGCCATTTCATAAATACTGCACACTTTGAAAGAATTCATTCCATAACTAATTCACATTTACAAACAAATTTACCCTATAATCAGGTATTTTATAAGAATCGCTCACATTTATAAGTAAGTTCAAAAGTATAACATAGTGTCATAGAGAGCTTATTTCATAAATAATGCACACTTTTAGGTCCGTAACCATAGGTTGGTTAGGTCGTGGCTTCGAAAACATCGATATCAATCGGTTGCAAGTAACTACGTATATCATATTTATGTTGAGGACTCGTTTCATAAGTAATGCACACTACACTTTAGTGATGATTTTTAGACAACAGCTAAGAACCCAGGAAAACTGTCGTACGCTTTAGATATTGTAGTAGTGCAGTAACAATCAAATTTTTATTTGTTAAGACTCTTGGGAAAAGAGTGAAGTCAATTTGAGAAAGCTGGTTTGGTAAAAGATGTCATTTCATAAGTAATGCACATCTATAAAGAACTTGTGTGTCAGGTTAATAAGAATGCCGACATTTATAGAGAGCTAAGTTCAAAAGTATTATCATTGAGAGCTTATTTCATAAATAATGCACACTTTCAATTCAATGATGACTTCTAGACACACTTTAGAAACCAAGGAAAATTGTCGAACACCTTAGATTAGTGATGGGCATAGGACGGCCCACGGGTCAACTCCGGCCCGGGAAAGTATTTAATCTGGCCCGCCGAGGGTTTATCGACATGGGTAGTACTAACACATGGCCCGCTACAGTTTCGTTTTGACGGTCGAGTAGTTTAAAGTGGATTTTACTAAGATGCATAGTCTACAGAAGAAGCTAAACTAGTTCCTGTGCTACAAATTTGTGCGGCCCGCCAAAAATTTTAAAATTTAAATCGGCCCGATGAATTAAAAGATTGCCCACCCCTGCCTGATGTTGAAGTAACTGTTAGTTTATTACCCATCAAACTAGGAGAGATGGGTTCAAAAAGAGGCAAAAGGTGCCTGAAAGTGTCTGGAATCACACCACAAGATCTAGATAAGAGTGGCGGTTTTAAAATAAACCAGAACCGGAAGTGGAGGAACAGAAAACACTATGACTGAATGAAGAGATACTAAACCAAAATGAATGAGACAAGAATGGAAAATCCCAAAGGACAACAGGACCGAAACGATAATAAAAATCAGAAACGAGGAAAAAACTTACGATTCCAAAATGGCGACACGAGTGAGTGTATTATCTAATCGAACTACCGAACGTATGGAGACTCTTGCTTAAATTTAACGTTTTCATTATCAGATTATCTGACCAAAATTATTTATCAGGAAATTGAAATAAATAATTTTAACTAGTTCCATGTAGCAAGACCAGGAACACGATAACTTAAATACGAGTGGAGGAGTGTTGGAGAAACTTTTATCTGAAAAGAAAACTCGGAGTTAGATAATGACAGTCTCTTAGTATGAGCCTCAAGGAAATTAGGCATCAAACCTTCTCGTTACCTCATTTTAACAGGTTGACTTCGGTGTGTCGGTACCTGTAACCATAGATAAATTAGATTTTATCTCACGTTCTGTAATCTAGGTACGAACCTTCAGTCTACTTTGCGGTAACAGGTTTGAAATTTTGCGCTACCTTTGTTTTAAATGTTAGAAGCTTTGTTCCAGAGGCAATCACGGAGTCGTTGGAATCAAGGCTTGTGCCGAGTGAAATGTTTTAAATTGTGTCGACTGCATCTAGATAAAAATCTCCTTCGTCTCAGAATTTGGGTAAACCTGCACCACAACCTAAAAACTTTCTTTAAAGAAGCGACTGAGTTACAAAGCGACAGTCAAACAGCTCAAAAAATTTTTATATCACCTCACATTTATTAATCAAATACTGTCAGGTCTCTTTTTGTGCGAGTTGATTAAATAGTTTTGGAGTTGTGCTCTTAAAAACATTTTTGCCCATATATAAAAACATATATCATTTTATATTTCCTTTCATTCAATCTAGAAAATTTAATAAGATTGATTATTTAATTGTAATTACATAAGTAATACTAATCATTTTATAAAAATATTGAGTCGTAATTTGAATTGTAAGAAGACATAAAGATTCTTATAGACCATAATTTTTGGTGTGATTCCCTGTGAAACACTTTACATCGCATAAAACGAGACCTTATACAGTATTTTAAACATATTAGTACATCATGCTATTAAATTAATGACAAAACCAGCTACAATGGGTAATCGGTTGATGAAAGGACTTATACAGATCGGTAGGAATAACGCCGGAAGTTCTGTGATCGAACGTAATCTTGGAATTCGTCAACTGATCACCCACAAAGCATACAGGAATTAAATTTGAAAAATGAGTCAGCTAAGCTCAGCTTGTAAATTTGGAGTTAAAAATGATACAAAGTTAGGTTTGGTTAGTTCAGATGTCAACATTCGTGCATTATTTATGAAATGAAAAACTCAAGATAAACTAATTAATTCGGTTATTTATTAATAAATAATATTTTTAACAAGATTCTATTCAAGATCTTCATCGAAACGTTAATTACTTATAAAATTAGTAGTTCTCAAAAGTGTGCATTATTTATGAAACCAATTCGTCGTAGAAGTCTGCAATACTTTCTTATAATACAAACTTTCCCACCTTTGGGAAAATGATAAGCTTTTCTTACTTGATCAGATAATCTTATAATTATTTTCAAAAATATTGCACACTTGACCGAGTTAATACTATGACTGGTTAGGTTAGTGACCGGAGGTCTAACGTAAATTTTTCATGTCGGTGCCTGAACACCAATATTTTAAATTCACAACATATCAACTATAGTGGTGTAAATAAGACTGCCAGCAGCGCATGCGCAATAAGTTTCGAATGTGACGTCACCGACACTCAACGACTACTCCTTTCATGGCCCTACAGTGGGGCCATCAGACGTCATAGTGTTAATAAATTAATAAGTCTTGAACTCGTCGATGAAGAACCCATTCCATAAATATTGCACACTTTTAGGAGAAGATAATTGAAACAAGTCTTAATTTCGTAAGGATTCCATTTTAAAATGAAGTTTTTATTTCATAAGTAATGCACACTTCATTTCTGTTTATTCTTGCTCGTATCCTGTCGTTTCAAAATTGATGACAAAGCCTTGTTTCATAAATAATGCACTGATTTGCTAAAATTTGATCAGATGAACGGGTCATTTAGAAAATATTGCACACACCTCTTGAGGAGTCGTTTCAAATGTTCCACACATTCTCATGAAAAACGCGTTTCAATAATAACAAACATCAGCACTTTAAGAAGAGTCTATTTCATAAGTAATGCACACAATAAAAAAGAATTCGATCAGTTCACATGGTCAAGGAACGAATCACGTTCGTTTAGGCCAGTGATTCCCAAAGTGGTCTATATCGACCCCGAGGGGTCTATAACAACTTGCAAAGGAGTCCATGGGGTCTACTATAATGGATCTCAGCATTCACTAATAGTACCTATTTACTTATATTATACTATCTTATAATATAAAGACATATAGATTTATAAAAGTAGCTATGCAGCATAAAATTTACTTCACTACAGCGAGGAATTTGCAAAAATGGGGTAGTAGGGGGTCTAACCAAAACCGAAAAACATGGCAACGGATCCACGACACAAAAAAGTTTTCCCGGAACTTTTTGAACGAGCCCTCACAGCAAAACATTTAATTAAGTAACCAAGGAAGACATAATTAAAACAAATCCTCGTTCTTCAAACCGATAAAGTTTCTTCCAAACAAAACAAAACAAAAAGACATAAAACGAGAATAAATGCCAGAAATTTATTTATTTATCTATGTATCTATTTATCCAATAATTAAAAATGAGAAAGAAAGAAAGAAAGATCTGTTGTGATAAAAGCTTTTTCTTTCACATTAAGAGATTGTCTCATAGTCAGAGTTCTGAACTAAAACTAAAAACTTAAAAGTAAAACGATGATAATGATAATAGTAGTAGAATAGATGAAGACATATTCGTCGTCTTTAAAAACCTAAACAAAATTATTAATCAATAAATCGAAGTTATTAAAGAGTAATTAATTAATTAATTAAAAATTCCAGAAAATCGAAATCCCGGGCAGTGATCTGGAAGGAATTCGTTTTTCAAACGATCTGGAATTCGTCGAGGGATTTTCCATCATCTTCGTCGATTTCGTCGTCATCAGTCGAATTTGTTATCTGGAAAAAGAAAGACAAAAACAAAAAAAATGTTAAAAGAAAAGAAAGAGAGATAGAAAGTAGAAAGAAGGAAAAAGGGAAGAGTAAGAAAGAGAAAGAAAGAAGAAGAAGAAGGAGAGAGGAAATAAATGGAGAAAGAGGAGATGAGGGAAAGGATGGGTTGAAGGAGTGATAGGAGAAGAAGAAGAATAAAAGAACAGAGAGAGGGAGAGAGAAGAAAGAAGAAAGCTATAGTGTATCTTGTGAGAGATGAATACAAGGTTCTTGAGATAGATTCTTGCAATTCTTGGAAGTTGGTTGATGATGATGATGATGATGATGTAAGTTAGAAAGTAAATAATGGAAGAACGCTTAAGACAAAAAGGAAGAAAAGAACAACAAATAGAAGAGAAGAAAAAAATAGCCAACAGAAAGATAAAATAAGGAAGATAAAGATAAAGGAAGATAAAGGAATTGCGAAAGAGAATAAAGATAAGGAGGTAAAGAAAAAGAGGACACAAAAAGATCAAATGAGACAAGGAAGACAAGAACTATGAATCTGAATATAAAAGATGAAAAAGAAAAAAAGAATAAAAGAAGAGAAGAGACAAAAGAAAAGAATACAGTGAAAAAAAAGTGGAAAAAGAAGAAAGATATAAAAAGATGGTTGCGAAGATCAAAGAAAAATCAACAAAGGAGAAAAAGAGAGAAGATCATAAAGGAAAAGCAAAGTGCTGAAAGATGAACAATGTCAAAACAGAGAAAAAGAGAAAAAGATGACATCATGAAATAAAAAGAGATGGTTAAAAATCAGGAAGAACAGTGAAAGAGAAAGAAAATGTTGTTGACGAAAATATTGTTGTTATAAAGAGAAAGAGAAAAAGAAAGATCCGTAACAATGAGAAAAGAATGTCTTTGAGAAAAGAGCGCGCTCGAAAAAGATCGAAAGAAAAGACAAAGTCATCGAAAAAGAAGAGATAGAAGACAGAGAAAAATAGAAAAGTCAATAAGAAAAAGAGAGGAAAAATCATGAAAGAGAACAAAGAAATCTTTGTTGCATTGGCGCTCAGAAGATAAGAGAAAAGATTGGATATCGCGTCATGAAAAGGAAATCGTCGAAAGAAGAGGAAAGGAACAAAGAAAGGGATAATAAAGAAGAAGAATCGGTCAAAAAGAGAAAAATAAAGAGAAGATGGGTAGAATAAAAAGGAGAATATGAAGATGAGGATAATCGAAGAAGACAGAAAAGGACACAAAAACATGACAACTGGAGAAAAAAGACAGAGAAAGTGAAAAGGAAGAAAACAGAATAAAGACAGCATTACAGAGGAGGAAGACAAGACAGCAGAAAAGAAAGAAACAGGAGGAGGAGGAGTAGAAGTTAAAAGAAACAAACTGTTTACAGAGTCCTGCAGAAGGAAGGAGGAGGGAGGGAGAGAGAAAGAGAAACTGACCCAGGAATCTGCTTTCTCTGTGGAAAATTAAATATTTGATTTGGCAACAGCATGCCCGAAGGAACCAACTACAACAACAACATGATCAGCACCAGCAGCAACGCGGGTTTCGGCACGTGCAAAATAAATACGGACTTGGGGGCAGGGGGCCTCGGATAATGGCTTTTTAAAAACCGACAAAAATTTAAATTTCCTTGACCCGATTCCATTCCTTCCAAATTATTTTCTGAATTGCTTTGTCCGTTTTCGATAGTTTTCCCCGCTTTGTCGCCATTTTGTTTTTCATTTCGTTACCCCGAGACCGCTACTCGACTGATTATTAATTTGATTCGAGTGTCATTAATGAGTTTTGATTAAGAGTTCTTTGGTCTCGGATTTTTCATTTTCAGGTTTTCGTGATTTTCCACAAGTGAGCTCTACGCCTCATAGATAAAAATGAAAAAGATATTTATCTACGTTGGGAACACACCTTCGACCTCATTTCTAAAACGAACCTAATGTTTTAATTAGACTTAATGTATGGTCAGGCACACACACGTTCACGTGTTCTTGACCAACATGTAGGTATGACCTTGAAAAACCTCAAAACGGTTGATGGAAGTGTGTGATATGGTTTACTGGAAAAGTTTTCTGATGAAAATGATTTCCAAAATGGAGGAGGAGGAGGGGAAGGTTCCTCCTTTTTGGGATGTAGTGATTCTAGATTTTCAGATTCTTGGAATCCTTGGAAGCTGGTGATCATGATGATGTCAGGAAAGGTAGATGTGGATGTGATGGCCTATGGTTCTACTTTCCCGTTTAGGTTTCGATAACAGCTTCAGGTTGTTAGTAGGTTTTCATGGATTATCTTTATCTGAATGCTTGTTTGTTTCCTGGAGAAGTTTTTGGTGTATGATATTGTTGTTTTGTAGGTTTCGGTTGTCTTTTCCCCGGAAACCTGTTCAAAACCTGGCGAATTTAAGTGGTTTTGAGGAGGTGTGAGCTTAAAGACACTTCCACGGGTAACTTCTACTTGACAAAATGATTTCCTACAGGAAACAGACCATGTGATTCATTTCATAAGTACTGCACAGTTGGACCAGCAGTCCATTTCAAAAATAATGCACACTTAATGGCGTGATTCATTCCATAAATAATGAACTCTTGTAGCGCAGGAAAAAGTTTGGAGCTGTCCTCTAGCAGGGATTTATTTCAAAAGTAATGCACACTTATGCAAGTATTTCATTTCTGAACAATGCAAACTTTCAGAAATTTTTTGTTCCATAAATAATGCACATTTGTCTACTAGATCGTCAGGTATCAACAGTCCTTCTATAGCAAAACCCGATTTCATAAATACTGCACACTTTTGCGTGAAGTTTATTTCATAAATACACTTTGGTCAGCAATCTACTTCAAAAATGACGCCCACTATTACGAAGAATCTATTTCAAAAGTAGTGCACATTTGTATGCAGGGTTTATTTGGAATGAATGAAAATGAATGATTCGTTTCATAAATATTGCACACTTTGAAGTATAATTCATTTCATAAACACTGGACACTTTAATATAGAGTTCATTTCATAAATATTGCACATTATTGTGAGAAATCCATTTCATAATTACTGCACACTATGGCCAGTAATCTATTTCAAAAATAATGCACACTTTAGGCCGTGATTCATTTCATAAATAATGCACGCTCTTAGCGCGGTAGAAAGTTTCGTATCAACAGCTATTCTCTAGCAGGAATTCATTCCAAAAATAATGCACACTTGTCTGGTAGATAGTCTGGTATCAACAGTCCTTCTGTAGCAAAACTCCATTTCATAAATATTGCACACCCTTGTGAGAAAATCATTTCATATATACTGCACACCTCGGCCAGGAATTTATTTCAAAATATTACACACTTAAAGGCAGAATTCATTTCATAAATACTGCACACTTGGGTTATGAATCCATTTCTGTATTAGTGCAAGTGATCATGTAGAAATACGGCACATTTTAGTATAGAGTTCGTTTCATAAATATTGCACACTTTGGCACACAATTTATCAAAATTTAATGCACACTTTGAGGCATAATTCATTTCATAAATACTGCAAAATTCGTTTGGAGTTAATTTCATATATATTGCACACTTTTGTATGAAGTTCGTTTCATAAATACTGCACACTTTGGTCAGCAATCTATTTCAAAAATGGTGGAGGAAACTTTAAATTAGAATTCAAAAGTGATGCACACTTACTAATCCCCAATCGTCAAATTTTGTCAGTTGATTTGATTTTACAACATTCGTAGTATTTCTGTAGACTCATTTCATAATTATTGCACACTAAATTTATATTTTCGTCTTAATTCATCGACAAATTTTCTTTGTTACTCATTTTATTTAAAATATTTCTTGACTAGAGACTGAGTCTTTTCTCTCAAAAGAAATGCACACTTTTTATAAAGATTAACTTCATAAACACTCATTGATTTATCTACAAATTATCTTTATCTTTTTATCATTATCTTGTTGGTCAAAGTGAGCGAGCAATATTTATGAATTTAATTATGTGTTAAGGTATGAATTATAAGAAGACATTTGAACTTCATAACAAATATGCTTCTTAAAAAATCAATTTAAAATTCCAGTTTGTTAAATATAAGAAGATTATGTCGTCTATGTATTGACGGGGGAAAGGCTAGTCGTCTTAAATTACAAGATTCGTTTAAGATGATTGAATGTATTATAAACACGTCTGTTCATCTTTATTAAAATTTCATGTCCGATGAGGAGATAATTACCGATAGAAGACGTTCCAAACCTGAATGGTACCTTTACCCAAACTGTGGGAAATGTTATACCGGAAACAGCTTACGTGGTCTCGAGTTATACGGTCAAACACAAACGCAGTTAGTAGTCATCAGTCTTGAAAATACTTAGAACACGACGACCTTGACGCAACAGAAACAACCTGCCACCCCTCCTGGCTATCGCGAACCTGCACGTCTCATGCCTGAAGGAAAATCTCGAGAACCTGGAACGAACCTTTGTTCTAGGTCCCTAATAAAGGGAATTCCTGACCGAAGCGCGTTTATCCGTTGCCCAACTGACGTAATCGATTTCCTTTGTCTATTAATTATGACGTCACTGTTTTGATATTAATATCGAAATTGATTAATTAATTATGAAATTGCTTTTGTTGGGTGTGAAATCGTTTTTTAATTTTATTTTTCGGATTTGTGGAGAAAAATGATTTTTGGAACTTGAGGGATGGGGTGACGGGGTTGGTGGAGGATTAACACTTGGTACTCGAGAGGTGGCCCACCACTTGGTTTGGTACCACCTTGGATTGTGTCTCGTTTTGTTTCCTGAACCGGGTTTCTAAATTATTTCTGTATAATAAGCGATTGTATTGAGTATAGTATATAATTTTATATACTACAAATATATATCATCAGGTAGAGATAAGACTTCTCTCTCTGTTATCACTTCCCAGCCAAGAACCGAAACCCATTTTTCGAATTATTATTTAGAACTTGAAGATCGTGGGAATGAAACTATTTCTATTTCAGAAATAATGCACACTTTGGCTAGCCATCCATTTCAATAATACTGCACGCTTTCACAGAGAAATCGTTTCATAAATACTGCACGCATTTGTGTAGAGTTTATTTCATGAATGTTGCACACTTTGGCCAGCAATCTATTTCAAAGTAATGCACAATTGAGGCATAATTCATTTCATAAATACTGCACACTTTGAGTCATAATTCATTTCATAAATACTGCACACTCTGATCATGAATCCATTTCAATAATAGTGGGCATGATCATTTAGAGATCATTCCATAGATACTGCGCACTTGAATATGGAGCTCATTTCATAAATATTGCACATTATTGTGAGAAATTCATTTCAGAAATAATGCACGCATTTGTATAGAGTTTGTTTTATGAATATTGCACATTTTGGCTTGTAATGTATTTCAAAAGTAATGCACACTTTGAGGCATAGTTTATTTCATAAATATTGCACATTAACTTATTACCTCATTGCACACTTCGACCAGAAATCTATTTCAAAAATTATGCACATTTTTACGAAGAATTCATTTCAAAAGTAGTGCACACTCTGATCATGAATCAATTTCAATAATAGTGTGCGGGATCATTTCATATATATTGCACATAATCGTGAGAAATTCATTTCATAATTACTGCACACTTTGGCCAGCAATCTATTTCAAAAGTAATGCACAGATTGAGGCATAATTCATTTCATAAATACTGCACACTCTGGTCATGAATCCAATTCAATAGTAGTGGGCATTTGTAGATCTCATTTAGAGATCATTCCATAGATACTGCGCACTTGAATATGGAGCTCATTTCATAAATATTGCACAGTATTGTGAGAAAATTCATTTCTGAAATGCACACTTTGGCTGGCCATCCATTTCAATAATAGTGCACGATTTCAGACAGAGGTCATTTCATAAATACTGCACGCATTTGTATAGAATTTGTTTCATAAATATTGCACACTTTGGCTACCAACGTATTTCAAAAGTAGTGCACTTTGAGGCATAATTCATTTCATAAATATTGCACACTTACTTATTACTTCATTGCACACTTTGGTCATGAATCTACTTCAATAATAGTGCACACTTTCATATTGAAATCATTTCAAAAATACTGCACACACTTGTATAAAGTGTATTTCATGACTATTGCACACTTTGACCAGAAATCTATTTCAATAATTATGCACATTTTTACGAAGAATCATTTCAAAAAGTGCACACTGATCATGAATCAATTTCAATAATAGTGTGCGGGATCGTTTCATAAATATTGCACATAATCGTGAGAAATTCATTTCATAATTACTGCACACTTTGGCTAGCAATCTATTTCAAAAATAATGCACACTTTGAAGCATAATTCATTTCATAAATATTGCACACTTTTGTAAGAAATTTATGAGCAAGTATCTGAAATTAGTCTGGAGCCACGAATTGACTGCATTTTCGATATTATTTGGTACTTTAGAGTAGCGGCAGAAGAACTACCTTGCTTTTCATAAATACTGCACACTTAGGCCAGGAAACTATTTCAAAAATAATGCACACTTCCATCAAAAGCTCATTTTGATAAGGAGTAAAAGATTCTCAAGTCTAGAGTTGGTGTTTCGTTCGCGTAAAAAAAGTCCTCGAGCACAAAAGGCCTTTTGTCATTTGTGAGCTATTCACTAGTCTCGGTTCTCTCGGGGAAAACCGTTAAGGCACCGCCCTTTCGCTGAAAACAAATTCAGATTAGTCAGACGGTTCGGGACATCAGTCAAGCTCACTGCTTAAGAAAATTGTCCAATTAGGAATCTCATCCGAGTCGTTAGTACGAATTGAATTGAATTACGTTCGGGAAAACGCGAGAGAGAGAGATGGTCTAATGCATGCACATACACACACATCGGAGTCTTGAACTTTAACGCCTTCGCGTTTCATGCTATGAGCCCGCGAGTTTCTTCGAATTCGCCAATAAAAAGACCTCGAGGCACGTTTATCTACTTCGGTCTTCGTGGGAATTCGCATGAAAAAAATTTTTTTTTGTGTTCAAATTTTGCCTCCTCCACTCCCACCTACCCCCATTCACTGTTATTCATTCGTGGAATGATTGTCTGATTTTTTTAATCGAAATGCGATCGACTTTTTGTTTATTGTCTGTGGGCGGAGGAGGAGGTGGGTATTGATCGATTTCGTGGGTCCATTCAAGCGTTATTCCGAGAGGAATTTGAATCGGTCTTTAATCACCGATCCACGGTCTTTGATGATCTTGTTATGTTGCCCGGGCTCTGAGTCCTCTTTGTCGTTCGAGACTCGGTGGTCATGTTGTTGTTGTAGTTCGTCCATAGTCTTCGGTGAGGGGGCGTGGAATATGGCTCGGTGTGGAGGTTCAGAAAAGTCATAAAACACATGTTGCTCACCTTTAGTTTTTGATGGCTTATGTGAGGATTTGTCGGCCTTATCTTTGCGCTGACTGCGGGAGAACGCCAGGGTCAAATGGCTTTCATGGGATCGTGATGTACGTGATGATGTTGCAACCGTTTGGCGAGATCATGCATTACGTCCCTGAATCAAAACCAGAAAGAAATTTTAAACCTACACACATAAAGAAACAACCGTAGGATGAAGGTGGTCGATGAGGAAGACCTGGTATACAGGCTCGAATCCAGACCCCCTTAAGCACAGAAGTTATGTTACCGTATAGACTCTCACGTCTGACGAATTGTACGTTTGAACGCTTCAAGGTTCTTTATCCTGGGTGTCACGTTCGTTTTGTTACGTCGAACAATTCAAGTCGATGTGCGAACGACTAATTATTAAAACGACCTTGAACGAGTTATGTTAGTCACTCACCTGAATATAATGGAGTCGACGTTGACTCCGAGCATATAGAACAGGAACCAGTCACCCATTTTCGATTCTTTAACGAGAACACTGATAGCCTCTCTTCGAACTAGTCTAAATCTTAGTCTTAGTAGATACACTCTCATTCGCGGACTCGTTATTATTACCACTCTGTAGAGAACCACTCCGAGAGTGAGGAGTCCGAGACCGAGAAACCAAAACCAGAGGAAACGTAGATTTTCTCGTTGACCACGTTCAATGGTAAAATGCAAACGGCGTCGTGGCGTTCGATCTCGCCGGAGACGCCGAACTTGTAGAAGGTGCATTTCGTCATTCTGGGGAATATGAATATCATGGGATCCGGTCTTCTTCGTCTGCTTCCATAAACCGTATGACGTTTATGCCGAATTTGAAAAATTCACCGTCGAAGAATCGGTTCATGAGAAACATCTGACCTGGAACGGGAAGAAAGCGTGTTGGTGGTGTCATCGGGGTGGAGGTTGATGGAGGTTCTGGTTGTTACCTTACCAACAACGTTCCCAAGAGCGAGTAACTCGCATAAAAAGTATTTGTAGGCCCACCAGTTGTGAAGATTGAGATTATCGTAGAGATAATCCGACAGGAGTTTCGTCTTCAAGTTCTTCTCCTCCTTCGAACAGATACCAATGTCAAGATCCATCATCAACGAATTGATCTTCCCTCCTTCCCAGTTCTTCCACAACCATCTTGGCGTGTAGAAGAGAATCGCCTGAAAGGAAACAACAAAGACTTTCGTAATTAAGGCAGTCTCGTGCGGTAGACAGAGGATATCAATGAATCGGCGAACGTGCGTAACGTTCGCGAACGTGTCAATTAAAAATTGATCGTTTCAAAAGCCTTGGGTCTTCCCTCCTGCGGATTTCTTTGTTCGTTGCCATGTCTGGCTTTAAGTCTCTTTTGTTTGCTGTTCAGTCTGTGCCATCTGCCTCTTCTGGAAGTGTTTATGGGAGTTGGGGGGGAGAGGAGGAGGAGGATCTTTCTTTGATTTAGTCCTCAAAGGAAAAGATTTATGAGAGCTGAAGTCAATAGCTTTAGTTCGAAGTTTGTTTTTTGGTTTTTGCTTCTTTTTGTGTTTGTCGGGTTCTTTTTGAACTCTCTGCTCTCTATTTCCCTCTGTCTGGATAGGTGTCATTTTTAGTTTAGTCAGTGACGAACTAGAAGACATTCCGAGGTGGACTGGTGTTCATTTATTTATTTTATTAATACAACAGTTCATCCTCCATTTCATCAGTAAAGGCCACATTTCAAAAGTAATGCACAAAATACACAATCAACAGAACTCATTTCATGAGTTGCGCACATTCAAAGGACAGGTTTCAGAAGTAATTTGCACAAACCTTATTTCATAAATACTGCACACTAAATCTCTTTCACAAATAATGCGCACTAAATAACTCATTTCAAAAGTAATGCACACTCAAAAACTCAAAGTATTGCACACTCAACTAACCTCATTTCAAAAGTATTGCACACTCAAAGAACCTCAGTTCAGAAGTATTGCACACAAACAAAACCTTATTTTCTAAATAATGCACAATCAATAACTCATTCCATAAGTAGTGCACACTCTTAATACCTTCTTTCATAAGTATTGCACACTCCAAAAACCTCATTTCAAAAGTAATGCACACAAACAAATCCTTATTTTATAAATAATGCACACTAGTATCAAGAATCATTTCATAAGTAGTGCACACTAAAAAATCTCATTTCAAAAGTGGTGCACACTCAAAACCTCATTTCAAAAGTAATGAACACCGAAAAAATATTTCAGTCAGTAGTGCGCACTTTTGTGAATTCCTCGTAGCTGACACAATCCTCATTGAAGCACACCTCAAAGACGAATTCATTTCAAAAATTATGCACACTTTCAAGGAGGGCATCACTTTCAAAAGGTAATGCACATTTTAAACAAGATCTCATTTCATAAGTAATGCACAGCTAACTTTTGTTTACTCATCTTCAATGACTGACTTAACACAAACCCACACAAGTGATAGCATGGAGAGTGACGTCATTTTGTTTATCAGTGATTATGTTGGCGATGCTGATGCGATGAATGAGATTCTAAGATTTCGAAATGATGACTAAAAAGCTTTGTTGGGAGTTCAGGTTCTTTAGGTTCTCGTTCGGTGACGAAGGGGGGAATTTGGTGATCGTTTGGGAAAAGCTCTCATTCACATCTGACGCAATCAATCAGAATTCTGCTGCGGTCAGAAATTTTATTAAGTCATCACGATTTAATTGAGTCGATCGAGCGCCGCCAAAATCGATCAAAGGCTCGTAAACCGGAGCAATTACGGCCCGAGATAATCGATCGCATTTGGACTTTGGCAGCATCCCTTCGAGATGTTTACGTAAACTTTTAAAGTGGGGCTTTAAGGGAACAGGGGAGGCGGGGAGGGACCAACAGCCAAAAATCAAAGCTTTGAGATGGTAAATAAACAACAAGCGAAGAAGAAAGGAAATCTGGAAGCTTAGACTGTTTAGCTTGAAGCGGAGGAGATGGCTGAAGATGGACATCAAAAGACGAGACAAACAAACACAGGAAAGACAACATGGGAGTTTGAGAGCAACAGCGCGAATCGGTTTCTTTGATGAGATTTGTTTTGGTTAGAACCTTCAGGTATTCTAGTGGATACCTGTTAAGAAACCTCAAAAGTCGAATGTTTGGTAAATGCGAAGACAGTACATTGAGCACTCAAGAATGTAGCCTAAAAATTGGAACTGGAAGGTAGAAGGAAAGCTACTGGAAAAGACTCCAGGTAGAGTAAGAGAGGTTCAACAATACAGACAAGACACAACAGAACTCAACAGAAACCATGGGTCTAAACAGACTACCGAACTACAGAAGAACTGTTTAGAAGATCGAAGGAAACTTAAAGAATCGGGAATCACGTACCAAGATCTCATTTCATAAATAATGCACACTACTACGAAGAATTCATTTCAAAAGTAATGCACACTTCAGTATTTGAGTAATGACCATAAATCTAACAACAGTTTCAGGTGGCATAGAAGGTACAAAAGAAGAGAGACAACAAAGTAAAGCAAAAAGAAGGTTCTGGATGAGGAAGAAGATGGTCCTCAACACTTAACACCGGAAGTGTATAAGCGAAAAGAATGAAAAAAGCACACAAAAATGGCGGACAAACCTGAAGACAAAGACAGAATATGACCCACTGATAAAAAGGATAAACTTGAACGTTGTCCTTGTTGCCTCCGGTCCCTTCGACCCCGGGTGCTATCACTTCTTTCCCGACTTCCTTCCCGAAGGAGGACCTAACCGTGTACGTCAAATGAATCCAACAGTACGTGTCGAGGACGTCCTCGGGGATGCCCTCTATATGAACGCAGTCGATTGGATTACCGATCAACTGTCGAGCGCCGAGAACGATGGAAAACATAACCAATATGGCGGTCGTGGTTCTGTAGTGAAGCTTCAGTGTCGTCAGATCGGTTTTGATCGTCGAACTCAGGAAAAGGTTGTTGAGGCCGTAGAAGAGGAAAAGCATTTCCGGTTTGTAGCTCTTCCCTCTGTTTATCGCTCACGGCTCACTTTCCCGAGTTTTCCGAATCGCCGGGAAAGTCATTGAAATTTTGAAAATGAACAGAACCGGGGGAAAGCAGACTTAACGCCGAAATCCGAATTTCAACTGATCCGTTCTCCATGGATGTTTGACGAGATTACAAAATTAGAAGTGTAATGGCGGACCGGCGATGATCTGGTTTTGGTTTATCGAGCTTTTTACTTTTCTTATTTATGAAATTTTTTTTTATCCTCAACGAACCAACAGGAGCAGCAGGATGAGAAGGACGGGGGCCCCCCGCCCCCTCGGTAGGAAAAACTCGATTCATTTTTGATTTACATTACGACTTCCGTTTTGGTTTGTCGGTTGTGACTTTTGTTGGGTCTACACTATTTGAATTCTCTAACTTTGCTTACGTCATTCTCAGTCTAGTCTAGGCAGTCATAGTCTAGCCCCAGTGTTTAGATTATGTCTGTGAGTAGAAGTCCCAAAGTAGGAGACTCAGGGATAGTGGAATTGGGTGGGAAACAGCAAACAACAGGACACAAGTAACAACTACACGAGCTTAACAATCTTCTGCAGACATCCAGTCCGGATGGACCCTCGACATCAAACAAGTTCTGGATACAAAAACTGCTCAAGAATCGTTGAGGAAGGTATAAGAAGACCCAGAGGAATCAGAAATGAAGGAATAAGTTCTCATTTCATAAGTAATGCACACCGGGGTATGAAAACATTCCTCGAAGTTGACTTCCTACTTTATTTCACGAGTGATTCAGAAGGAGGAGAGTCCATTTCATAAATCTTGCACACCGTTTATGCGTCAAATAGTAGAAAGGATGGGTTGTAGGTTTATCCAGAGAAATCGCTGAGGAGGTACACAAGATGAAACTTCCTTTGTCCGAATTTCGAAGAATCGCCAGCGAAAATGTCTGTCTCTTCCTTCGGCCCTGTTCCTATCCCCTTCCCCCCGGCGCTTCCCTCATCAAGAATCTGTTTTACCTGATTCAGCAAGGACATAAACATCATAATTCGGATAAACACGATCAAAAGGGAAACCCAAAAATTTTCTGGTTAACATTTTCGCAGTTTACTCTAATCGCCCCTCTTCTCCTCCTCCCCGACCCCCACAAAAACGCTTCCGACAAAGTACCACTTAAAGGAAAACTAAACGGAAATAGTAACAGTTTCCGGTGTTGTAAAACAAAACCCAAAAATGGCGGCTCCTTTAAAGATTAAAGATGAAACCCTGAACTGTAACGATGGGAAGGTTAAAGGAGGGGGGGAAAGGAGGGTCCACTCATGACAACGTGTCACTCTGACGTCGGCGCTTTTTCGTTTTGTTTATGGTTGGTGATGGTGGTGGGAAGGAGGAGGCAAAGACTTTGACACGGAAATTGAAATATTTACTTAGAAATTTTAGTTCCAACGACAGCAAATTGCAAACGAACCGGAAAGCCCCCAGCCCCCAAAACCCCCGTCTGTGGTGTCCTCGGTTTGTTTGAGTTTTGCTTTAGCTTCTGGTCGGGTCGGTGACGTGTTTTCCCACATTGGAAGGTCAGCTGCCGATCTATAAATGCTGAGTTTATTAAAAAAACCTTTTTATGGTGACAAAGAGCTTTGGGGGTTGGGGATGAGCCCTCATACATGAAACTGCCAACTTCTTACGTTATCAATAACACCTGGAACATCTGTCGGTTATGTAAATAGTAACAATAACTCCTCTTTATTACCGTGAAAGAGGTGAAAGATCTGCGGCTCTGAGGGCTTAAAAGTTCTTAGAATTTGTTAATGGTAGCCGAAGAAATGAGAACATAGATAAAAGGAGAAGAAAAGTAGATAAAATGTTTTCGTCTGGCATATTTCAGGTTTTCTGTTCCTTCTGCTGTTCAAAAGTACAACACCTGGTAGACATTCCAGCTGGGTTCTGAAATTCATCCTTTTCTAGTATTCAGTCAACAAAACTGTGCATTATTTATGAAATCCATGGAAGACCAACACCGAAAAATTTATCTATGAATAATTGTGCAATTTTATGATACGAATCCTAAATGATAAATTACATGTTTAGCTGGGAGTATTTGTTGTAGATAATCTCTAGAAGCCATGTCTTTGGCCTAGAAGACAATACTTAAGAGTGTGCGTTACTTATGAAACGAATAACTCATATAAGTGGCGGGAGTAGTTAGAGTGATTGATTATAGAATCTATGGTCATGAGTTCGAAACCTCCTCCCATATTCTGTTGTACCCAAAAGTCAAAAGCGGTATTAGAACTCTAATAATAATATATAATAATATTAATATAACAAAGTGTGCTGTATTTTTGAAATAAGCTCTTCATGGAAATCTGAATATGCTCATTAGCGCCCTCTCTACATCTATCTTCAAATACAGTATTTGCAAATTGTTCATTAATTAACTATGTCATACAGTTAGGGTCTTTGCAAAACTGTGCAGTATTTATGGAATAAATTATTCATTAGTGTGTGCATCACTTTTGGAACGTGTTTCTTACCAACTCATGAAATAGTCAACTTGTGTGTTTGTATCTTGTTTATGAAATGAGTTCTTCACGAGTGTGCATTATTTATGAAAGGGGGTTTGGTTTGACGTGCGCAACACTTTCGAAATCAAATAGTCATGAGAGTGTGCATTATTTATGAAACTGGTAGTTCTTTCGAGTGAAATGAAGTTATTATGAGTGTGCATTACTTATGGAATGAATGATTCATACAAGTGTGCATTATTTTTGAAAGAGACTCCTCTTGAAATCGGCGTATAATTTATAGAACGAAACGGGTGCGTGACTCTCACCCATTTCTGTGGGGATCTGTTTCTGACTCTGTCAAGAACCAGACCAAAAACCAGTTCTTCATTAAAGCACTATAATTTGGAAAGAGAAGCATAAAAAGGACCATAAACTCACTCCAAAAATAAATAAATAAATAAATACAACAGGAAAATGAAAGACCGATATAACACATCACAAATAAATCCTAATAATAACATAAGAACAACATTGAATAGTTAGGATTTCACTTTGCAACAAAAAATTGTTTTCCACCTGGAATGCTGTTGGATGGTAAACAAAAAATTCTGTTGAGGGTGTATATTCAAGGTAACAGATGAATTCTCATCAAAATGAGATAAAGAAACTTCCAAACTTAATTAGGACGAGTGGGAGTAAGACAATTAATGGTGGTCTGTGGGGGTTGTCTCTCAGGTGTCCCAGAAAAAAAATTTTTTTTTGGATGCATGGAAGGAACGTGGGGACGTTGATTGATGGAAGCGAGAAATTATGGGTCCAAATAACTTGGAAAGTGGTGGAAACGGGAGATGAGGAGACCGGGAGGGACGGGGGAGATAACTAAAAATAAGCGAGAATCAGTTCGTTCCAAATGGCCAGACAAAAGCTCATTGTCTCGAGACTGAAGATTAACGATTTTGAAAAATTTTTTTATTTTTTTAAATCCTGTTGTGCCACTAGAGAGTGAACGTGACATAAGGCGTTCGTAGGAATGAGATAACTTCCGCCGAACGTGATTCTGACTTGTTAATGTTTTATTGGGAGTGGGGGCTCAGAGAAATACAGCTCGAAGTTGTGACTGTTTGACTGTTGCTTTCTAAACTAAACCTCTCTGACTTGGTGAAACTAAAACAGGTCGATGACATGATTGAGTGATGTAGATAATTCCCTACGTTCTGTGTAGATAACCTCTACCTTCAGTCCCTACGAGTTATGTAGATAACTGAAATAATTTGAAGATTGAATGAAGGAGATAACAGATGCCGGGAGGCTGAGGTTTTGCTGACATTTCTGGTTGAGAGAGATTTAACCAAAATGTGGCGACAGAAGTCTCCTCTCTCTCTCTCTGTCTATCCTACCCCTCCTCCCCTCTCTCAATTCCCAAAAATATATTTCAAAGTCTTAATAAATTATTAACATGAGTTCAAAAAAATTTTTTCTTCTTCCAAAAGGGACGTCGTAAATAGAAACAGGATAGTCATTCACCAAAAATAAATTTTTTAAGACAAAAAAAAGTCCCGACAGGAATTTATTTGATACAGCAGAAGAAGAGTTATTTGATTCTATGTATCATAGCTAATTATAATAAATTAGAAAAGAGGGAATGGAACACGTGAGAGTAAATTAAGCTTTCAGCGAGAGGTAGAAATGGAAGAGAGAGAGAGTCAGTCCTCAAATTTAATTTCATTCTTTTAACTGGTTTCTTAAGTTTCGTTTATATTATACGAACCGGGAAGTAATATTATATATATGTTACGGTAAAAATGATAAATCGGGTCAATACTATTGTTCTCGGTAATTATTCACAATCACCAAGTCTTGGTTAATGTAACAAGTTATTGAATATTTGTCACGTCTATCGTAACATTTATTTAACAAATTTATCACATTTACCGGCTAATCTATAAAATCTCCAACTCCTAATGAAGAATGTCCTCACAAATTTGTGCACTATTTTTGAAATGAGTTCTTCATGGCTGTGTGCATTAATTTTGAAATGGAGTCCTAATGAAGGAGCTAGTAGTCCTAGTGTGGATTCCTGGCAAAGTACTTTTGAACTGGAGTGTGTGCAATATTTTTGAAATGGATTTCTCGGGACTGTGTGCATCATTTTTGAAAATACCTCTTAATACAAGTGTGCACTACTTATGAAACGGATTTCTAATGAGTGTGCTCACTATTTTGGAAATAGATTCCTCGCGAAGTGGATTATTTATGAAAAGTGTGCATTATTTATGAAATGAGCGACTATCAACTGTGCAATACTTATGAAATGAGAACTTCATTGAAACCGTGCAAAAAGGAAGGTACCCTCTTCCTCTTTCAATAGATAACTGAAGTATAAGGCTACCCAATACAAACTAGTACCGAGGACGAGTAAAATAGTTTCTGGGCCGCTAAAGCTCTCAAACAAGCTCAAAATCTAGTAGACAAAACGAAAAGCTCATCGCTGTTTCAATGAAGGCTCAGATGTAACACCTTTCATGAGGCTGAGGTGGAGTAATGAACTCATTCAGAGGTGTTTCAGAGCTTTTGGAAAGCTTTCACGTGACTCTTTGGATGAGTTAAAAGCTCGCGAGCGGAAATAAGTGTTTCCTAACAACTCAAATAACTCAGGCGGTGTTTACATCGTCAAATAAAATCATAAAACGATTAAATATTGTAAAAGACAGCGTTTTGTTTACCGTTTCTTAATCTAAACAAACAAAAGAGAGTCGAGAGAGGAAACAAGCACAAACCTGAAAGAACAGACAAAATATCACCCACTGATAATACGGATAAATCTTAACGTTTTCGTTCGAGTTTTCGTGTCGTCTGCTAGACGCAACACCCGGATATATGGTGGGCACGACAGAGTTCTTAAAAGCGTTTCTCATGGAATAGGTCGCGTGGATCCAGCAATACGTGTTGAGAACATCTTCGTCTATGTCCCTCGTGTGAACGCAGTCGATGGGATTGCCGACGTACTGACGCGTCGCCAGGATTATGGTGAAGACGATGAGAGTCGAAGCTGTGAGCCGGTAGTGCAACCGGAAAATGGGTCCGTCCGTTCGTCTGAACCGTGTTTTGAACCATGTTCTGAACACGCTGAAAGAATGGATCATTGTTCGAGTCCGGAATCCGCGCACATATTAACCCGAGCTACTCGTCCTCGAAATGTGGGAATGCGAGAGGTTTTCCCGCCAAAATTTAAATTTTACACCGGAAGTCGAAACCGGAACTCATACCAAATAACCAAAAGACTAAATCTATCTTTCAAAATCAAAACACGCAACACAAATCAAAAACGTTTCTGTCATAAGCACAAAACTGTGCAATTTCCCGCCAAAATTCAAATTTTAAATTCCTCCGCCAAAAACTGATCAGCAGTAACTCAAATTAGAATAACAAAAATTTATTTTTTAACCAAAAAACTATTCAAACAACCCAAAAAATTCAGCTAAATACAAAACCCCGGGATTTTCCCGCCAAAATTCAAAATTTTTAATTCAAAATTTCCCGCCAAAAATTGACACAACTCACTTCAACTACTAAACTTCAATTTTTGGAACCAAAAAACTATTTCTCGAAACTTAAGAAAGGTGAGGAGATAAAACCAAAAATTTCCGCCAAAAACAAAATCCCCAGTACAAGATTTTCCCGCCAAAATTCAAAATTTTCTTTATTCAAATTTCCCAGCTAAAAACTGACCCAATAACTCACTTCAAATTGTAAAATTTATTTTTACCGGAAAACTATTTTATAAACAAAAACGACCCAAAAATTTCCGTTAAATACAAAACCCGGTACAGGATTTTCCCGCCAAAATTATTTTCAAATTCCCAGCCAAAAATGAACACAACACACTCACTTCAAATTGTACAAATTTATTTTTATTTTTACCCCAAAAACTATTTTCCAAAACAGGACACGACAGAACAAAAAATTCCGCTAAAATCCGAAACCCCAGTACAGGATTTTCCCGCCAAAATTAAAACTTTTTCAAATCTCCCCGCCAAAAACTGACACAATACTTCACTTCAAAAAGTAAAAACCTTTTTTTGGACCAAAAACTATTTTCCGAAACGTAAAACAATAAATTCCGCTTATAACAGAACCCGGGTAAGATTTTCCCGCCAAAATTCAAAATCCCGGCAACACCGGAACTAAAAAACCGTTTTGATCAACAAAAAATCTTTTCCGGTAAGCTTAAAAACCCAAAATACAAAAACGTTTCCGTTAAATACATGAAAGGATTCCACTTTAAATTTATCAAAAATTTCCCGCCAAAAATTGAAACCGGAAATGAATTGCGTCTAACTTAAAATGAATTAATTGAGAAATACACGAGACAGTACAAACTGTTTTGTATAAGAGATCGCGATGCTGTTTGGAGTTAGATTCGCTATATTGATTGATTCGCAGTTCGATATATCGAATGTTTGTTTCGATTTTATTGTCGAGAGCAAATACAAAAAAAAGCGCGATAACGCAACAACGACAACAGGAATTCTCAAAACTGGGTCTTTCGCATAGTTTTGCACCTTTTCATTCACTGACTGACTTATTTTTCTATTATACTCAATCTCTGTTCAAATAAGATAAACCCAAGTTCCGGATGTTGGTACTGTGACGTCACACATTGTCTCACGTTCGGATTTTGTCGTTCGACTTATCTTTAAAACTTCCATCCATCACAATCCGCATTCTGAATGTTGAAGTAAGAAAAAAAAAATTTTGGCGCGAAATCGTCGATCAAATTACCGGAAATGGTTGTGGTGACGGGAGAACACTTGCGACCTCAAATCTGTGATTTCGAAAGGGGAAACAACCGAACGGATTCCTCCTAGGACGTCTGGTTTCTTATTCTTTCAACGACCGATTGAAATATCGCATTAAATTGAATTTGCTGTTGGTTTCCGGTAGTTTTAGGGTCGTGACGTCAATCCGCTGTTTTTGTTCCTTTTTGTTGTTGTTGTTTTGTTTTTCTTACAGAACAAAAACAGAAAAACAAAAAATTAAATCCGGAATCTGCTTCTCGAGAAGCAGCAACAGCAGCAGCGTTTCTCCCCACCTCTGGAATAGTATTTAGCTCAGTGCTGAAGACTATAAACCAAATTTGAACCTCCGACTCATAAACAGTCACGTGACGTCACCGATTAAGTTCAGGTTGCTTCCCTCTGGTCATAGATGAAATTTTGGTCAGCAAATCTAACCGGAAGTAGAAGAAGAAAATTTGTTCCTACAGCTTTGCCCTCAAGAGGAGCTAAATTATTTTAACCACTAAAAACCCAAAAATCAGTTGTGCCTATACTAAGCATACCTATGGATATGTCAAGAGGACGTATTTGCGCAATGACGTGACGTGATAACTCACACGAACAAGCCCCTGTCGGGATTTCCCTTTCTACAGCAAATAAATTTGATTTCCCGCGAATCGATTTATTAAACAGAGGAGAAAGGTTCGGGTAAACAAATCCGTCGGATAAATCATCAGTGATCGGTCATTAATTTTTAAAATGGCGTCAATCATTTCTGTCGGTTGTTTTGTAATCGCGGAAGACGTTTCTTGGGAGGAAATGGAATTTGTGACGTCAGAGCTTTCGTCCCGGTGTCACTTTTTGACTTTTGGCTTTTTGTCACTTATGACAATGAAGTTTAAGAAGATGACAGGCGGTTGGGAAGAAACTGGGAAACACCGGAAGTGAGGAGAAAGTAAAGTTGCGTCTGAGGATTTTGAGCTGTTGGGTTTGTATTTTCGGATTCAAATGGGTTGGTGGTCCGTACCTAAAGTACCTGGGATGGTTTTGAGTGAGTTTATGGTCTAGTTTGGAGGAGTCTGTGGGATTTTTTTCATTTCCGGTTTCCCTAACCCAACAAACCCATCCACGTCTTGTATTAGCAAACCCAGGATGAGAGCTCTGCCGTGTATGACGTCACAAACCCCTCTTCCGTTCGAAATTTCAGATGTCAGGTACGAGTTTGAGTGTTCGAGTCATCAATCAGTTTTGGAAAATTGTCATAAACGGTCACGTGACGTTTAACCGATCAATTTCTGGCCGGTTCTTCCGGGTAATAGGTCACTCATAGGTCAGTAAATCTAACCGGAAGTAGCTGAAACTCCGTTCTTAAAGGATTAATGAAACGCATTTGTCGCTACTTCCATTTCCGGTAATTTCTTTGATCAACTCACGATAGAACCATAACGTACATAGGACTAGTCGATTTGAATTTCCACCGCCTTTTCGAAAACATGTTTCAATCACTCCCGTTTCACCACCGAACACTACCACTCTTCCGTCGTTGCTGTTGGACGCGGGAAAACACATCACCGAAGTAACACAAAATCGGTCGGTAGGTCCGATTCGAACGCGTTCATAAATCCACCGTCACACCCGAGAACGAAACAATAAAAAGAGAAAAGCGGAAATGAGAGAAACGTTCGGTTTTTTTAAATTTTTACTTTCGGCAGGAGGAGGAGAAGGACCACGTGGCACGGAGGAAGACTTAATAGCCCCGGTGGAAACGACATCACGATTATTTAAAGACTGGAATCAAAAAGATTCCCTCCTGGCTGGTTGGCTGGGTGGCCGGTTGGCTGACTGTCGGCCCTGTCGGTCTGGCACCTTTACCAGTTTCACTGACATCCGTTCGGTTTCATTAGCTCCTCGGATCAAACGCCATTTTCCTTCTTCTTCTTCTCTTCTTGTTGTTGTTTTGCGCTGATTTTATTTTAATTTCCTTTTAATTTATGTGTTCAATGAGTGACACATCGTTTACATTGGGATACGCCGTTTTAATCGATTTAAATTGGGTCGCACTTCTTCTTCGTCTTCCTGTCCTCCTCCTCCGCCTCTCTCTTCTTCCTCCGGGTGACGTTTTCACCGTTTCTCCGTCTTCTTTCTATTGTTCGATTGATCTCCTTTGTTCTTGGTTTTTATTAATCAGCGACTTTTGATCTTTTCACTTTTGATCACACAACGATAGTCTTTGTCCAGGAGAACAGTCTGGCTGGTTACCAACACCCCCGTGACTTCTGTTGGATCGGAAAAAAATTTCGCGAATAAACACAATTTAGCCTGACCTGACTGTTTCAGGTCGCGGACTGGGCGTCGTTATGTCGCGACTCGGATTTCACCACTTCCGGTTTAGTTTCTCCTTCAAATCTCCCACGATCATCCTAAACGGGAGATGATACCGAATGGAAACTGTTTCCGGCGTCGCGGAACATAACCCCAAAGATTTTGGTGACGTCACGAAAATTCCATCACGCGTTACGCAAATTTGTTTCCATTTTTTCACGAAAATCTGGCTGAAAGCTTGTTTCGGGACTGACGTCGAGCGGTCAACTGAAAGTTACAAAGTGAGGAACAAAGAGGTACCATTGTTATTTGTTTTCTTCCATCGACAAGGATTTTTTACGATGAGCAATGGATTCTCAACTTCAAAGAACGCCATGCGGTTTCGGAACACATTTTCGTGAATTTATTGGCGGGCACGAGGATTGTAAGCGAACCGGACGAACAGACAGACGGACAGATGGACGAACGGGAAGAATTCCTTCCTGTCTTGCGTTTATTGAACGGTTTTCCTGATGATCAGATTAAACAAAACAAAAATTTTTGTGTGCGGATGAGGAAAAATTCCAGCAAAAACCGCCATCTGTGTTCCATCCTGGGAACTAATCGATATATCGAAACCGTTTTCGCAGCCTCCGCGATTTCCTTTGCGTTTCAACTTTTTCGTGATCTTCTGCTTTTTTCCTTTTTGTCTTTTTCATTATTTGTTTCTTTCTTTTCCAACCTAGCAATATTTTAGTTTTATTAGGAGTTTTGTTTATCGAAAGCTCTGCTCTTTTGGCACAGATTTTTGTGTCTTTTCTTTCGAGTGATTGACCCATTTTCTCTCTCTCTCTCCTCGTGGTTCTGTTTCTTAATGAAGACCACCGTTTTCGTTTTTGGTCGATTTGGTGGGCGTATAAACTGCGAAATGGACAGAAAACAGTCATTTTCGATTACTTTATCTGTTCTTCGGTTTTCACCGATAAATTTTATCTGCTTGTTTTCTTTGGTTTGTGATGTTTTGGCATTTTTTTTGGCTGATTCTCGATTTGTTTTTCTTTTGTTTTCGCTTAGCTAGCTAGTCTCTCTCCTCCCGCCCTCCCCCTGCCCACTTCACCAAAATTTTTGCTGAGAACACTAGATCCTAGCCCATTGCACCCAAGACCCAATCAGCTACTAGAGACTATGGGTAGGATTCCCACGAATCTCTTACTCATAAATTAAATTTATAACACTTAAGTATATATTTATAAAGTTATAAAAAGTGTTTAAAAAAACTCCCGATGATTAAACTGCTATATTGTTCACTTAATTATTTAACGTATAACCGCTAGAGCTTGTGCTGTGTGCATTACTAATAAGACAAACACCTGATGATAATGTGCAATATTTTTGAAGTGAACTCCATGTGCAGTGTGAAATTCATTTTTAACTCCGAACAAAAGTGTGCAATAGTTATGAAATAAACGTTATGTAAAAGTGTGCAGTATATTTGAAATAAATACCATGCGACAGTGTGCAATATTTTTGAAATGAAATTGAGGTGAATCTGTTCAGTATCTTTGAAATGAAGTATATGCTGAAGTGTGCAATATTTATGAAGGAAATCTCATGCAAAAGTGTGCAATATTTTTGAAATGAAATTCAGGTTAATGTGTGCAATATTTTTGGAATAAAGGATGTGCCAACGTGTGCAATATTTATGAAAGAAATCCAGGTGTGTGGAATATTTTTGAAATGTAGTCCCATGTGAACGTGTGCAATATTTTTAAAATGAAATTTAGGTGAATGTGTTGAGGATGTTTGAAATAAAGCATATGTTAAAGTGTGCAGTATTTATGAAATTAAATTCCCTGTGAACGAGTGCAATAGTTTTGCAATGAAATTTAGGTGAATGTGTGCAGTATTTTTGAAATAAAGCATATGTCAGAGTGTGCAAACGAAAGTGTGCAATATTTATGAAAGGAACTCTCAATGAAATTGTGCGTTAATTTTGAAATAAACTCCCGTTATGTGCAATATTTATGAAATACCAAATTAAAGTGTGCAATATTTGAAATAAACTCCAAAACGAGAATGTGCAATACTTCTGAAGCGAACACCAAATGAAAGTTTGCAATATTTCTGAAATGAAGTCCCATGTCAATGTGTGCAATATTTTGAAAAAGATCTGCCAAGTGTGTATTTTTAAATAAAATATGAAATGCATATTTGAAATGATCTCCAAATTAAAGTGCAGTATTAAAATAAAGCTATGAATTTTTAAACACACTTTAAACGAGAGTGTGCAATATTTTTGAAATGAATCCTGTGTGAACGTGTACAGTATGTATGAAATGAAATCTATGTGAGAGTGTGCAATATTTTTGAAATAAACTTCATGCAATTTTTTAAAATAAATTCCAAAACGAGAGTGTGCAATACTTCTGAAGCGAACACCAAATGAAAGTGTGCAATATTTCTGAAATTAAATTCCGTGTGAATGTGTGCAATATTTATGAAAGAAATCAAGGTGAAATTTGGAATATTTTTGAAATAAAATCCTGTGTGAAAGTGTGCATTATTTATGAAATGAAATCTATGTGAGAGTGTGCAATATTTTTGAAATAAACTTCAAGGGGAAGCATGAAATTTTTCAAACACTCTAAAAGAGAGTGTGCAATACATTTGAAATAAGATCCATGTGAAATTGGAATTGTACAGTATTTCAGAAACGAATATCGAATGAAAGTGTGCAATATTTTTGAAATAAACTCCAAGCTAAAGTGTGCAATACTTATGAGAATCATGTAGTTCTATTTCCACGACTTTCCAGTTCAAATTATTGGTGAAAATCAGGCTCAAAAACGCCAAACCAATTCAGTACAGATTCCTCGACATGGGAACCAAAATTGAAAACCCAGGAGTCAGGGTGGGAGGCAGGATACATGTCCCGTGTGGTCTCAATCGAGCAACAATTCAAAAAGCCCACATCTCACTCCATAAAAATTAAAACAAAGAAATCTTGACGGCCTGCATCTGGTCCCGTCTCCAAAAATCTGTCTCCCCCAAAATCCCTTCGCCACCTCCTCTCCCATCTTATTCGTTATTCAATAATCATTATCTAAGTTATCCATGCGTGTTTCAGATAATCTCTCCAAAGAAACAGGGAAGTATTGCCAAAATTACAAACCAAAAAAAAATTTCGAGTCACGTGACAGGGACTACGAATGTTTTTGGTCCCGGTTCATTGATTCCGTTTTTGTTTTAACTCATTTCAAAGTCACAGCCTGTTCGAAAAGACTCACAGCTTCCGTGATGGATTATATATAAAATTTTGGTTTAGTAACGCCACTGAGCAATTCTATTATTTCAGACGGACCCACGAAATTATTTTGTTTTAAACAAATGTTGCGCCAACTTTTCTTTCTGTCTCGCTTTAAATTAAATAAATAAAAAGCGTCTGCGCATGCGTACAAGTCAGGTGATTATTATCTACAGCTTTTCTCTATTCCCCTACCGCCAGATTTCTTGAGACTGGGAATTACGAGCGCTAGATAAATTACTAGACTTCTGTCCCCAGAACTTGTTACAACTTTGGAGAGGAAGGAAGATGAATTAGATAATTGTGTAACTCCTCCTTCAAAAGCTCACAATCTCAGGGCGTAAGCTATATTATCTACAAATTATCTGTTTAACCTATTACTATCCTTAAAAGTTAGTTCTGGGCCTCAAACGCTAACCTGTTCATCATTAAAGACTAGCCAACAACCCCCTGTTTCAAACTTGGGAATAGATGGCAGTTAAGTAGATAATAATCACAAGATAAGTAAATAAATAAACAGATTCACATAGATAAAAGGAATAACACGCTGTTTAAAGACCAAAAAATGGCTGTAGACAATTCTATCCGACTTATCCAATGAATTCCTCAGGAAAGTGTGTATATTCACGACGAAATAAATATAGATAAATAGATAATTACAAGATAATGTCACAAAAGGGAGAAAAAGAAACAGATTGGAGCAGACAGTTATGCAACTTGATGAAGAAGATAAAATAATAAAAATTAAAAACAGATGGCAGTTAAGTAGAGAATAAATGGATAAATATAACGTGAACAGATAGACACAGATAAAATGAATAATTCGTGATTTAAGGATGAATAAAATGTCTTTTAGATAATTCTTCCTGTATAACACGATGAATTCTATATGAAAGTGTGCATTATTTATGAAACAGATTTCTGGTCAAGGTGTGCAATATTTATGAACTGAAACCTACACGAAGTGTGCAATATTTTTGAAATGGAATGACTGAAGCGTGTGCCCTATTTTGAAGTGAATTTCGTGTGAAAGTGTGCAATATTTATGAAATGAAACTGATGTGAACGAGTGCAATACTTTTGATATGAACTCAATGAACGTGTGCAGTATTTTTGGAAGGAAAGCCTTGTGAGAAAGACATTTTTCTTTTTATCTGTAAGAATCACTGAAAGAGAAGATAAAATTGAATAAAACTGATGCAAGTGATTATCTATAAGTGTTTATCTAAAAATAGTTGAGTACTCGCTACTAAAATTACAAAAATTCTTTTTAGACATGTAGATATTGTGAAGAAGATAAAACTAAAATTATCTGAAGAGAGAAGTAGAAATGGATTCCTGGTCAAGGCGTGCAGATATTTATGAAATGAATTCTATATGAACCTGTGCAGTATTTATGAAATGAAACTGATGTGAAGTGTGCAATACTTTTGAAACAAAATTCATGAACGTGTGCAATATTTTTGAAATGAAACCCATGGGAAAATGTGCAATATTTATGAAACGAAATTCATATGAAAGTGTGCAGTATTTCTGAAATGAATTCCATGAAATTGTGCAATATTTATGGAATGAAATGCATGGGAACGTGTGTAGTGTTTATAAAATGAAATTCGTGTAAAAGTGTGCAGTATTTTTGAAATGAAACTGATGTGGAAGTGTGCAATATTTATGAAATGAAATTCATGGGAACGTGTGTAGTGTTTATAAAATGAAATTCGTGTAAAAGTGTGCAATTTCTGAAATGAACTGCATGCATTGTGCAATATTTTAAATGATCCATATGAACGTGTATTTATGAAATGAAATAAATTGTGCAGTATTTATGAATGAATTCCATGAAATGTGCAATATTTATGAAATAAATTGCATGCGAACGTGTGCAATACTTTTGAAATGAAATCCATGCGAAATTGTGCAATATTTATGGAGTGTGATCCAGGTAAAAAGTGTATCAATATCAGATGATGAAATGAACCTGAAATGAACTGCTTGAAAGTGTGCAATACTTATGAAATATACTCCACATGAAATTGTCTATCATTTTTGTAATCGATTCCTGGTCAGGTTGTGCAATAAATTTGAAATAAATTTCATGTAAAAATGTGCAATACTTATGAAATAGATCCCTATCCATTCAAGTTAATTTTTATCTGTACATTTTCATAATTTTTATCTTGTTTAAGATTAAGATAAAATTATCTGAGAGTATAATAGAACGTAACAGTCAAGAGCAATCATCCAAAAATAATTTTTTCATCTGCTTTAAAGCAGAAATGATTTCCCTCATCAGTATGAATGAGCCCTTTGTTAAATTGTAAAGATAATAGATAGATAAACAGATAATTCAAAAAGATGAGAAGGTGAAGATAATACAAAAGACAATCTACAAGAATAAGAGAGCAACTATCGACGATGAAGAAGATAAAAGGAATAAAATGATTCAAAATTATCTAATGAGCAGGTTATATTAGACGGGGATAATTATCTATGACAGAGAAAGTTGAAAGAAATTATTTTCGAACGTGTGTGTAGTATTGATCGATGCACAAACGTGTTTCTTGTCCGTTTCGTACGAATGAGTCATCAATCTGTTAGTAAATTAACATAGATGTCTTTGTGTCAGTTTATTTATCTACACCGTAACCGACAAATCATTAATTAAGAGCCATCAATCATCAAACGGTCTGTCAGTCTGTCGGAAAAGCTGAACAGCGTTAAACTAGCCCGTCTGTCTTCCTTTTCACGCGACGGAATCACGAGACTGCGTTTCAGCTTTTCTCCATCCCCCACCCACCCCCTCTCCCCCCATCCCCAATTTCTCTATCTACTCTCGAGGATGCTGTAGACATGTGTAGATGTGAGATGATGTGAATATTGGGAAGAAGATAAAACTAAAATTATCTGAAGATAAACCTGGAAATGGATTCCTGGTCAAGGCGTGCAATATTTATGAAATGGATCCTATATGACCGTGTGCATTATTTATGAAATGAAGTTCCTGCCAGAGTGTGCAGTATTTATGAAATGAAACTGTTGTGAAAGTGTGCAATACTTTTGAAATGAAATTCATGTGAAAGTGTGCAATATTTATGAAATGGATCCTATATGAACGTGTGCAGTATTTTTGAAATGAAACTGATGTGGAAGTGTGCAATATTTTTGAAATGAAATACACGGGAAAATGTGCAATATTTATGAAATGAAGTCCATGCGAAAGTGTGCAATACTTTTGAAATGAGTGTGCAATATTTTTGAAATGAAACTCATGTGAAAGTGTGCAATACTTTTGAAACAAAATTCATGTGAACGTGTGCAATATTTTGAATGAAATCCATGGGAAAATGTGCAATATTTATTTTGAAATGAACTCAATGAAAGTGTGCAATATTTATGAAATGAAATTTATTTGAAAGTGTGCAATATTTTTGAAATGAATTGCATGCCAACGTGTGCGTACTTTTGAAAAGAAATTCTTGTAAAAGCGTGCAGCATTTATGAATTGAAATCGAGGTAAAGTGTGCAATACTTTTGAAATGAACTCCATTTAAACATTTCCCGGAGGTTGTACGGGGATGTATATCGGATGTGACGTCATCTTACCGTTTTGCTCTTCTCCTCTGTTATGAATACGATTTTTGGGGGTTTATGGCGGGGACGGGGGTTAGCTTCCGGTCGCCATTTTGGTTTTGTGGATTATCTTATATGTATAAAAATTGGGTTTGATTACCTGGAAGAACAGACAAAAGCAGACCCACTGGTAGTATCTATAGCATTTCTGGTCCTCCAAGTTTCCTCTGGATGAATCTACTCCTGGGTAGGGAACCTCCTTCCCCACTTGCTTCGAGAAAGCAGTCTTTATTGTATACGTTGAATGTATCCAACAGAATGTGTTTAGAACGTCCTGGAAAATAGTTTCCTCCAGTTTACTTCCGGTTCGTCCCACTTCGACGCCAATGAAACGGAAACGGAGTTACCGTCACGGATGCGTTCTCCGAACCATAGGATCCATTCCCTTGTTTTAGCTTTTGGGTTGAAGACACGCAACACGCAAGAGAGTAGACCTCCTCCCCCTCCTCCCCCTTACTCCGCCACTGCACCGGGCCACTTCCCAAAATCTTCGTGCCGGTAATTAATTAAGTATCCCGTGGATGGGTCTGCGTAATTTAAGTTGCCAGCTGCAACATCCCAAAAAACATTCCCGAATGACAGGAGCGGAGTGAGTGAGGACCACCGTCCACGTGGTGTTGTCACTTATGACGTAATACTGGGTTACGCTCCTGATTTTTTGAATTCATTCAATCGCGGGAGAATTTTTTTTTGTTTTATTTCGGGTGACGCGATGCAGCGGAAAATTTTTCATTCTGGTCAGCGATGCCTTCGCAGAAACTCATCTCATGACTCAGTAAATGGACACAAATCGGTTTGGGAATTTCGGGGGGCCAACAGCCACGCGTCACTTCTATTTCGGGAGGGGGAGCTCTTCGTGTTGGTGGTAACTCAACACCGACCACTCGATTGCTTAATTTCGGTTCTCTTAGAAAGATTTTTGAAGGGAGCTTAACACTTCCGGTTATCACCATTTTGGCGCTCTTTTTTGAATCGTTAAAACCGGAAATGAACACCACCACCATCTATAGTTGGGTGTAGCGATTTTGGGAAGACGATTTACCACTTTCAAATCTTCCCCCCTCTCCCAGAAGCCATTTTTGTGGTTTCTAAATCACCCAAACCGGAAATGACACCAAACACACTACACACTAGCAAATTCACAGCCTCCTGTACGTGATTATTGGGTATTTCGGAGGACATCTACCATTTCCGAAATGTATTCCGTCACATTCAGATGGAAGACCGGTTACTTCCGTCTTTTAAATATAACCGGAAACCGGAAATAAATTTTTCAAAAATCTCTACTTCCGGTTTTATGGTCCTGAATTTTTTTGTCAGAGAATCTCTCACACAACCTTAAGATACAGTGTCGGTGTCACGTGACCGGGGAATTTTTCGTGAGATATTGTAAAATACTCTTCAACAGTGCCGTGCTAAGGAATTTGATTCAACACCCGAGTCCGCAGTGGGTGTGCAAGAAACCGATAACGGTTATTCGATAAGCATTATCGGTTATTGGATGGACTGGTAATTTGAGAAGAAAATTTTGGGGTTCCGGACATTCTCAAAACCGGAAATGGGATGACTGGAAAAGGTGGAGAATTAAAATGATTCGAGACTCTCCGTTGTTTTTCGGTTGCTGTGGTCTAAATTTTGTGGACGAAGAGGTAGGAGGCGGAGGGGGGTCACCGAACCGCCGGAAACCATCGCCCAGATGCAAATGGTTTTTATTTTTAGAGCCATTAGTCCAGTAACATCTCATAAATCGTATTAATAACTCTCGGACTTTTGGTTACTAATCGTACTAAACGACACTGTTGCAACTAAAACAACACAAAGAAGTGAGGGAAACTTTAGGCGCGATGGTAGGAGGGAATCGGCGTGGGTCCGAAGTCGTTTGAGATGAGTTTTCCGGCGCCATTTCCGGTTTTTCGATTATTGGCGAGTTTACCCGTTCAAATGGGTGTTTTGGGGTCGGGTGAACGCATCCGTTGGTATATCTCGTTGAACCTACCTCTGGAATGTCCTTAGTGTGTATGCAGTCGATGGGGTTGCCCACATACTGCCTCGTGGTCACGATCAAACTGAACGCGATCAACATCATCACCGTTATGGAGTAATGGAGACGAAATACCGATGAATCGATGTGGATGTGACTGACTTTGACCAAGTTCTTCAATCCCCGAAAGATATCGAGCATGTCTTATATCCGGCCTTTCGCGAGAGCCCACCTGGATTGTCGTCCTCGTCGCTGTACCTCCTTCTCCTGTCCTTCTCCTGTGTGTCGCGTTACCGTTTCACTGTCTTTCCCATATCCGGTTTCACTATCTTCGTTCACAAGACTCCGTCAAGTAGCTCGCATCGTTTCTCCTAGTCCTGCGACATGTCCACTTCCGTTTTGGCTTTCTCCTGCGAATCCCTTTTTGATTTTCTTCACTTTCACTCACTTTATCCCGGACTTTTATGACCATTGCTTTACCCCCTCGTTTCCTGTTTGTTTCCACCACCTTTTAACCTTTCTCACGCATCATATCCGTTATAATGATTTCAAAACACACGACAACAGCGGGAAATTTTCCCTTCTCGAAATCGAAATTCGAGTCGGTTTGTTTAAAACGTTTTTCCGGGAGCGACAGAATCGACACGTTTCAACTTGTTTGGTTTCCACCACCTCTGATCGCTTACTGACGAACGAAGAAAACAAGAAAAAAGAATTTAAGTAGAAATTTGATACTCCCCTGACTGTTCTCGGTGTCCTGGGAGAGGATTACGGTAATTTGAAAACAATTTGAGGTGTGACGGGGGTGGAGGGCTGATGGGGGTGAGTGTTTCCCTCAAGTGAGGGGAATCCCCGTTTAGTGCCACTGACCCCCAAGGACTTGCTGTCGGTTTTGGGGTATGGTAGCTTGCCATTTCCTTCCTAACCCTCTTCCATCTCTTTTGTGTTTATGTTGTTACGCTCCTTTCCAACCCACTTCCGGTTCTTTGCTATTACTTCCGCCCAACCCTTTCCTCCCAAAAATTTAAACAACAGGCAAATAAAATTCGAAACAACCGGAAGTGAGTGAAAAGAATCGAAGAAAAGACATGACGATGGGGAGTAATTTGAAAGATCCATAAAACCGGAAATAGATTGGAAGAAACAGCAAAAAGATTCAGCAGACAGCAGAAATCCAAAGCGGAGGGGGTAGCAACCAGAGAAAATCAAAAACAAAGCGAAGGAGTGTCGAAAAAGACGATGGACAGTCTCAAAACCTGGAGTCTGATAGTCCCCGATTGACAGTCTGTCGGTTCTGGAGGTCTCAAAAACCGGAAGTAGATTGAAAAAGACCAAAAGAAGAGACATCAAGGAAGAAAACTGCCAAACTGAGATTTATGAGATCAGAATGCAAAACCTACAACAGGACAAAGCCTAAGTCTACCCTACAAAACCTACAACCTACAACATCAAAATCAAAAACTACCGGAAATGACCGAAAACGATCCAAGAAAAGCAAATAACCAACCGGAAATCGATTGATCAGACAATTCAGAACACACCAAACAGACTGAATGTAGGGAGAGAGAACGGTGGCGAGACTTTAGTACCGAGATTATGTCTCTCCACCCAACAGGAAGCTGTTGTGGAACGATGACACAAACTCACAAGACTCATGATAAACACGATTCCCAACCCCACCACCCTGAGACTATCATCCTCTTATCAAAGAAATTTTCATCGTTTCCCACTGACGTGACCCTTGTGGAAGTGATTTGAACAAGGGGCCCCGTGGGGCGTGACCCCAACTAGATTGATTCTTTCAAATTTTTTTTTGCTTCTCATCTGATGTAACAACAAACAAATTGTGCGTAACTGTTGAGAACTGAGTTCGTCAAAATGTTTAGCCAAACTGCCAGTGAGAAAGAACATGTAACCCAAAGAGGAGGAGAGGAAGAAGAGGAGGAGGGAAGCGGAAGACGGTTTTGGGTTGAGAGATTTGGGTAACCACAAAACGGACCCGGTCCGCTTGTCTGTTTTGTTGTTACGCTATCTCCTCCGTCTTGTCTGTAGTTTAGCGACCTGCCTTCAGTCTTCTAATGTTTCTGTTGGGTTACCAGAAGTGTTTGAGTAGTTTGATACACCTCCTCATCTACTCTATTAACATTTCTTCTTCTTATTCTTCTCCTCATCTTTGTTATTAAGATTAACCCCGCCATCCTTCCTTCTCAACAGGTTTTCATTCTCTTTCTGTTGCTCTCAGTAACACAGAAACATCAGAAGACGGGAGGTAGATGAAACCACCAACTTCCGGTTTAGAACCTGGTTATAGAATCGTTCGGGTGATTCTCTTCTCAAATTTTGTTTCCATCATGTAAACGGGGTGATAAATTAGTGATCAGACCAAAGGGGATGCAGAAGAAGAAGAAGAGGATGAGGAGAGAGGAGGAGAGGGGACACTCCTCACAACAGAGCTTTTTCTGCTTAAAAGCTTAATCCCAAATCGCTCGCTGAATATTTACGACGTTTAAAATATTTTTTACTCCTCCTAAGTTTATGACCCCCTCCATCTCCATCACCACTACCACAGCCTCCGCAGCCCCCACCGGTTGCAGAAGTTGGTCTTAAATCAACTTCCCTCCCGCCTCCCAGAAGACAAAAATGCGAAAACACTAATAAATCACTGTTTAAAGTATAATCGGATTTGGTGGTGGATGAAGACACTTCCGGGGTGTTGAAAACCGGAAGTAGTAAGGAAGAAAGGAAAGATGGCTGGATTGTGTGACCTCACCCTTCAAGAAGACTATTCAACAGGTGGCTATGTTAAAAGGGTCGTTCGGACGATTTTGTTTCCCTGCTATATGGGCCGGAATGTGATATCGTTTAGCTCACGGTAAAAGTGATAAATTGGACGAATGTCAACCCCGGCGATTATTCATAATCACCAAGTAAACTTGATAAATGGGACAAGTTATCTGAGAGTAATGAATATCTGAGTAAACTTTTATAAACTTTGATTGAACTACTCATTACGATTTGGAGATTTTTATAAACTAACCGGTAAATGTGATAAATCCTCAAAAATGTGTAAGCTGAGTTAGTCATTAGGAATAATCGCCGGGAATGACAAAATGTTATGCGTACCAGAAAGTAGTATTGTATATTTGTTACGGTAAAAGTGATAAATCAGACGAATATATATATAATTTCTGGCGATTATTCATATTAACCACCTAAACTTGATAAATGTGACAAATTATTGAATATTTATCACATTCACCGGCTTGTATTTTGGATATCTAACTAATAATCCGATGAAACTTTTATTAAAATTGCCCATTATGACTTGGAAATATTATAACCAAGCCGGTAAGAGTGATAAATTTACATATAATGATAAATTGGGCTAATATATAATATATATTCTTCCGGCGATTATTCATATTAGCCATCTAAACTTGTTAAACGTGACAAGTTACTGAATACGTTTGATACTGAATATTAATCACATTTACCGACTTGTTTTTAGATTATATGATTAAATTTATATGTTTCTTAGATCTAACTCTTATTCTGAACAAACTTTTCCTAAATTCTCCATTTTGACTTAAAGATTTTACATATAAGCCGGTAAATATGATAAACGTATGTATTGAGTGAAATTAATGTTACGTTAAAAGTGATAAATCGGGCAAATATATATGTCAATCCCGTCATTATTCATACTCACCAAATAAAATTGGTAAACGTGATAAATTATTGAGAATTTATCACATTCACCGGCTTGTGTTTTAAATATTCAACTCTCAACCTGAGGAAGCTTTTATCAAATTACCCAGTACAAGTCAGAGACTTTATAAACTATCCGGTAAATCTGATAAACACTCAGTAATTAGTCACATTTACCATATTTAGTTCGTGAATATGAATATTTATCACATTCACCGGCTTGTATTTTGGATATCTAACTTATAATCCGATCAAACTTTTATTAAAATTGCCCATTATGACTTGGCAATTTCATAAACTATCCGGTAAGTTTGATAAATTGTGTTAAGTAAATCCTCGGTAAACGTGATAAATTGGGCTAATATATAATATAAGTCCATTTCCGATTATTCATATTAACCACCTAAACTTAGTAAATGTGACAAGTTACTGAATAAGTTTCTTCCTGAGTATTTATCAAATTTACCGGCTTGTTTTTTAGGTATCTAAATTATTTTGAGGAAACTTTTTAAACTTCACATTACAAGCTGAAGATTTTATAAGCTAGCTAGGTAAATGTGATAAATTTGATAGCTAAATGTTACGGTGAAAGTGATGAATCGGGCAGATATTTATCATTTTCGGCGATTGTTCATTATAGCCTACAAAACTTGGTAAATGTGATAAATTACTGAGTATTTATCACATTTTTAGAAATCTAACTCTTGATCTGAGAAAACTTTTAGTAAGCTTCACATTACAAGCTGAAGAATTTACAAGCTAGCCGGTAAATGTGATAAATTCTCAAAATGTGTAAGCTGAGTTAGTCATTAAGAATAATCGCCAGGGTGACAAAATGCAAGCTGAAGATTTTATAAGCTAGCTAGGTAAATGTGATAAATTTGATAGGTAAATGTTACGGTAAACGTGATAAATCTGGCAGATATATATATAATTTCTGGCGATTATTTATATTAACCACCTAAACTTGGTAAATGTAACAAATCAATGAATATTTATCACATTCACCGGCTTGTATTTTGGATATCTAACTAATAATTTGATGAAACTGGTATTTCCGGTGACTGTTATCAGTAACAAACCTTGCCTAGTGCGACAGATTTCTGAAAAACCTGGGGATTATGAATAATCACCGGGTTTTGTATATATATACGCACCAAATTTATCACTTTTACCGTAACATATGTGTTAGGTATAAAGCACAGAACCGACATTATTTTCAGGTCCACCGAATATTTCTTCTTTCGAGAGCTTTTGACTTTCGACCAAAGGAGGAGGAGAGGAGTCAAAAGCTCCGAACGGCCCGAACGTCTGTAAATATTTTTTTCTTTTTATTAGCCGTTCATAACGTTCGCTCAATGATATTTATAGGCCATTACTTCGGTCATTAAAAATTTGCAGTTTTTCGATTTTTAATTTTAATGACGGCGAGCTAAGGACTCTGCAAAAGCTTTGAGCCTCCTCTCCCTTCCCAACCTCCTCCTCCTCCTCCGTTACGTCTCTTCCCTGGTTCAAAGTGTTCTGGCGAAAATTTTTGTTCCTCTTCTCGTCATCATGTTCTCTGTCTATTGTTTGTTTATCTCCTCCTCGAGGAAGGCTGGTTCGTCTGTTTCGGACATGTCTTCAGGCTGGTGGTCATTTCGGAAGGTCATCGTCAGAATCTCTGTTTTGGTTCTTTGTAAATAAAAATTTGGTAGTGTAGGACTTGGTCCTTAATCCTTCTTTTGGGGGTTTCGAATTTTTTTGATCGAAAGACGGATTTCCGGGTTATCTATCATCCATTTCCGGTTGAGAGAAACTGAAGAAAAGTGTCAATCGAACACCCTCAAAAGATGGAAATCAGAACTGACAGAAGGAAGGTGGTTTAGAAGGTTTTAGTTGGCTTAACTTCCGGTTTACGTTCACTACCACGAAACCGCACTACCTCTACTTCCGGTTGTCTTGTTAGCTCGATTAGATGAAAAGAGTTGAAAGACGTTCCGCGGCCAAGTTATTCCGACCAAGCTTTCATGTCCTCCTGCTGACATCTCCCCGTTCCGTCTCCTCCTCATCCTCCTTCTTCACACTTGACCTTTGAACTCGAAATTCTTTTAATCCACACGAACACACATGTTTTGTGGAGAGGAAGAAGAGGAGGAGGAGAGGACGGGGAGGGGGTCGGTTGCTAGTCAATCTGGCGAAGATTCAAGATGAGAGAGACACAAAAAACGATAAACAAAGAAGAGTAGATGGAGTAGGTAGGGGGTCGGGGTGGGGTGGCGGTGGGGGGTATGAGGAACGGGAAAACGGACGGACGGACAGACAGACGGACGAACGGATACTGCAATAAAAGAAAAAATTCCGGGGAAGAGATCGTTTTGGGGTTTTTTTCGGATGCTGCGCTGCTGATTGATATGAAGTTTACGATGATCGCGACTCCGTTTTTAGACTCTTTTCCCGAGACGGGCGGAAATGAAACGTGCACGACACGTGTAACAATCTCCTCCTTACAGCTTTCCTCTTCCTTCCACTCCACCCACTTCCAGGTTCTCTTAAACTTCATAGCACGGACTCGGATGAGTTTCCAAATCTTTCTCAACCCCCCAGTCTCTTGTTTTGGCTCCATTTCCGGTTTGGGAGTCCCGAACGTTTTTAAACAAATCAAAACCGTGTCCCACACATAATTTCTGTCGGAATGTTATTAACAAAACTAATTTGAGTAGCGGTTTCATTCTCCGCGTCGTGACGCATTCGCCATGATGAAGATGCTGATGATGACGTCATAGATGCATGTGTCACGGAGGATTTTATCCAAAAATATAAATTTCTACAGGAAATAAGTGACAAATTAGAATGTCATGTTGTAGGTGTAGACAAATACACGAAGAAAATATCGAAATTCGGTCGGTGACAGGACCGTCTGCAGAAAAGTCGGCGGAATTTCCGGTTTTTGGCTTTTTCCTTTATGTGAACACCATGCTTTCGGCCATTTTGTTCATCCTCTTCGTCACCTCCTCGATGGATGGACTCTTCCATTTCTCTTGGAATTTTTTTCACAGGTGTAATTTAACGTGGACGACACGTGTATCGTCTTCTGTTGAACATGACAAGTCTCCTTCATCTTGTCTTCATTTCCGCTTCGTTAAGACTCGTGTTCTTTATATTATTATTACTTCCGGTTTGCGGATCTGATGAATTTCCAAATCCTTCATTACGGATTTGTTTACTTGGGACCATTTCCGGTTTGTTAATTTTTGTTCGACTTATCAACAACCGAACCTTCCGTTATTAAGACTGCATTTCCGGTTTGTGTTCTGATCTAGTTAGAGTCCCAAGTGATTAGAAATTCACTTCCGGTTTGTTAGGTTGTTTAGACTTAGAATTCATTTCCGAATTGGTTTTAGATTCTTCAAACATTCACTTCCGGTTTGTTTTGTAGACAATTTTCTGTACTCTCGAGGATTTGGACTTTATTTCCGGTTGGTTTGTCGATTAAATTGGTTGGCGAATCTGATCACAACGTCAATTTCACGCATTTTTAGGCTGCAGATTCAGTTTGAGAGGCTGTTGTTCGAACTTCTACCCAAAAATGATTCAGAACTCACTTCCGGTTTGTCATTAGAATCGTCCGTCACGATTAAGACTTGCTGAGTACAGCATCACCTGATGATTTAGGTGGGTTAAACCCAAAACATCTTCTCAACCCCTAAACGACCTCCTCCAACACCTAAAATCCTGAGACCGGCACTGTTGCCGGTTGGTCTCTCACGTCAAAAGAAGTCTGACCCAGGCATCTAAGGTGGGATGTGGTGTTACGACCTCTCTCCTTTCAGCGTCATCTCAAACGCGATCATTTCCGATTTAGGGAAAAGGCAGCATGTCAGGACCGTAGGAGGGGAGGTGAAGGTGGGAGAGGGGAGGAGACCAACGTGAAAGGAAACTTTTGAGTTTGAATCCCGGAACAGGAATTATTAAACAAAAAATCCAAACAAATCCGTTTGTTATATGCATAAATGTAAACAACAAAGACTTCGTCTCTCTCTCTCTCTGTGTCTTCTCTTTCCGTTCGGAGATTGTCCGTTCGTACGTTCGCTCGTTTGGAGGAGGGGGACCGACCAGATGTTATCAACTCGAATCATTTTTTTCTTTCTAATTTTCCAATTTTTCTTCTAGAAACTGTTCTCCTCATCATTTCCAAACAAATTATTTTTAATTACGTTGTCTTCTTCGCGGGGGGCCGGGGGAGGAGAGGAACGTTCGCCATTTTCACCCAATTTTAAAGTAAAGAAAAGAAAAACGTTTCCCGAATGCAATTAACTGTTGATATTCAGTGCCGTAATCGCATTTTGTTCTCTCTCCTCTCCTCCTCCTTTCTCTCTCACGTATGTCGAGAACACAAGAATGTCGCCATTTGTCTTTCTCCCTCTCCCGTTCTCCCGTTCTCCTCCTCCCGGCTGTAGACTTGGCGAACGACAACAGGAAAAGAATTAAAATAAAAATAAATAAATAAATAAAATCGCCGCTTTCTCTTTTTATTTCTTTTCTTCTCTCTGCTTTGGGGAATGACGACGAGGAGGAGAAGGCGGTGGGGAGAGATGAGGTTTACACTCTTGGGCCCAGTTTCCTGCGGGAGTGAAAATGGCAGGGTTGTTGGACTAACTCCTTTCTAAGGGGTGGGAGAGAGAGTAGTGAACGCGAACGCTTTTTAAATATTTACAAGATGACGAGGTGTAGATACAAAACACCTTCCCAGTCAGTTAGGACAGTTGTGCGGAAAGAAGAAGACAAAACCCAAAGAACAACAACAGAAAACACAAATCAGGGGGTGGAGAGGTTAACAGAAGTGCGAAAAAGGGGGCAAATAAATCAAAATTCGGACACAGAAGGGAGTAACGGATGAATAGATAGATAAAACAAAGTCAAGACAAGTAGATGAAAACCAGAAGAAAGGCAGAGGAGGCGAACGAGTTTCATCACAAGAATTTAAGGCCTCTTAAAGACTCGGTAGCCGCATTGGATTTGAATCGTTAATTGTTGCCAACATTAACAAGAGAAGATTTCACAATGTTATCCAAGAGAAAGGAGGGAGGGAGGTAGGGGGGCAACAATGGCTCCCAAAAATTTTTCTTTCTTAAACATTATTTATTGGATTTTAATAGGTCAGAGAAAAGGAGGACCTATTCCCTCCCCTCTACCTTCCTCCCACCAACCCCTCCCCCGGAATTTCCCAAATTATCTGACGCTCGGTTACATTAAACAGAAACTTCTCTATTTTTCTTTCTCGCACTCCTGTTGTGTTTTCCATCTTCTTACGAAAGACCAGGAAAGACGCAGGAAGCGTTTCGATTGCTGTTGAATGGGTGGTGAAATGCTTTGGTGCCTGGATTCTGGTTAGGAAGTGTTGAAATATTGTGAATTTAGGTATTGGATTTAGAAAATCAAAGATAGACAAACGATTATCTACTTTGTTCTTAGCAGATATAACCATTTTCAGCGAGGAGTTTGTGAAATTTGGGTTGCGCTCTTCGAGTTACCTGCAGTCGGGTTTCATCTTTAACCCTCCATAGGTAGCCGGTCTGATAGCCTCTTCCTCAGAAGCTTTTACCACTTCCCGGGGGATTTGGATGTGAGGTACGTGGTTAGGTTTGATGTTAGGTTTGGTAGGTCTTATAAACCGGAAGTTAGTTGTGGTGAACGCTATGTTAGTCTGTATTTCCTAAAAGACGGTAGGTTTGTGAGGTTTTGGTTTGTTCTCCTCTCTTAGAGTAGAGTATCTGGTTGGGTTGGGTTAAAAGACAATTCGTAGAGATAATATGAGGAAGAGACATCGCCACATTCGATTGATTCTAGCAAAAATACACGGATCGAACACACAAGATGAAAAGATAGACCGCTTGGACTGTAGTTAAACTCCTCGACTAGAATCTGAGGATGCCAACATGGGCCTCATGGAATCAGCGGATAAGCGGAAGTATCACTAACATTTCTACAAAGATGTACTGGTGAAAAGAAGACGGTGAAAAAAAAATGGCGAACAGACGACACTACAGGCAAAGTCAAACAGGACACCAGAAACTTACATTCAACAGCCACTACTCCAATTCATTCAGCTACTAGATTAGAAGTAAGAAACCTCCCCAAAGAAGCTACCCCTCAGTTACTCCTCACCAATCAGACTTACCAACTAGATTCACTAGATTCGGTGAGGTGAAAAAATTTGAGAAACTCGATTTAGACAAACAACCTAAAAACTTGGCTGGCTTAGCACACTTCCGGAACTCGGAAAAGGTCAAAAAAGGAGGAGATTGTAGTAGTAAGTCAGATTGTAGGGAGGACTAATTGTAGTGAAACTATATAATAGTCCGGGGGAATTCAACGACCTCTACTCACAATAGGATACAATCAATGCCACACAGGAGAAACAAACCCAACGTGGGAGCACATAAATAACCTGATTCCGATCCTGAGAGTATTCGCGTGAGTTTTATAATCTTGTGACGTCATCAACTGACCTATCTGGCGACAAGATCTCACATTAAAAACAAAGGAAACGAAAAAACAAAATAAATTTATTAGAATAATTATTCCAAAATGATGCCAAAATATGTTGAATCCTCGAGAGTTTCGACACGAAAACGAACAACAGAGAGAGAGAGGGCGGAGGGGAAGGAAGCGAACGTGTGGGTGGTATGTCGGGAGGAAAGATGAAGAAAGAAAAAGGAGATACGGGAGGTAGGGAAGGACTCCGCGTTCGTTTCCGCAAAACTGAGAAAATTTAAGAGACCTTTATTGAATTAGTCTTGGTAACTGATTTTTATGCGTTCGGGTGAAAATTAACGGAAATGGAAAGGCGTTCGCCTGTTCCGGAAACCGTTACCACTGTCTTATGAAATGCCTGCGACAAGACGGGGGTGAGATTGAGTGAGTAAATGAATTCCGCAACGTTCGGGGAGATTACGGTTTGTCGCAACCGAAACAGACGTTCGAGGGTCCGAACGTTCTAGAATCAAAAACCCAACCTGATTGTCGTTTTATAAACCACAAACCCATCGTCGGACGTTTCTCTTAAACACATCAACCCATCCAAAACCTTTGAAACTAATTTTTACGTTCGCGTTTAAGGCGTTCGCCTTGCAAGTACTTCCAGCCGTTCTTTCAACCACAACTTCTTCAAAACTCCATTCTTCTGATCAAATCCCAAGCTTACACCAACCTAAATAATTTTTGTAACTCGAACGCCTGATTGGCATACCGAACGGCCTCACCTAACACTAAACCTAAACCAAAATCGCTGGGATGAGGCGAAGACATGACAACAGTTGAGGAGTAACACAAAAGGGATGGGTGGTCGTTAAGAGATTTACCTCAGCGTTCCATCCGTTCGAACTGTTATTGGAAAAATAAAAATTTTTAGGCACTGAATTTCGCACCGAACGGTTCAGAACCCGAGCACATGTTATTTGTTTATAATAACCTGAGCTTTATTGGATCCCCTGAAAAACACTTTCTTCTTCTTTGTTAAACACACTTTTTTTCTCGTAATAAAAAACAACCGCGAACGTATTTTTTTACGAACTGACACCGTCGTTAAAATTCTCACCGAACGCTTTCGACCGAAGTTAAAAAAACGAAAAGAAGTCGTCGCACGGAAAGAGCTATGAAAATTATAAAACAAAAAAGAAAAAAAGTTTGAAAGACGAAGGCACACAAAAGAAGGAATATTTTAACGCGAGCCGTTCGGTTGCAACTGAGCTAAACTGTTCGGCAGATGAGCGGTGGCTCTGACGGAGGCCACGTCACTAAAATTAAAAAAAACTTCTTTTTGTACTTTCGAAATTTTTTTTCTTGCCTTTCCACGTTCACGAGAAGCGAAAAAAAAAGAAAGTTGGAAACGTTCGGTAGACGAACGCGATCCCAAACGCGTTTTGAACGGTAGAAAACGAGAACGAGAACGGTCGAGAACGTAGCCGAAGTGACTTACTTAGGGTCTGTGTGGCGCGTTTCGGCCATGTGCTGGCTTCTTCTCTTGGAAGAACGGTCTAAGAATAACACGTGCTTGCCGAGAGAGAGATTCCCGAAAGTAGGAAGTTGCGAACGGCGTTCGGCTTCTTTTTTTTTCCTCTCCACTTTTTTTCTGCTTAATTGCCGTGGATTTTAACGACCGCAAATTCTTGGATTGAGTTGGAGGAACTTCATTCCCTTTGTGTTGGGGATATGTTTGCCGATTTATCGAACGACCGGAAATCATTTTCCATATTTCTAAAGGACGTACGTTCGTCTGTGTTTGGTAGATTCCCGTTCGGTTTTGGTGTCTCGTCTGTACTTCTTCTTTATCCTTCGTCAACCTTTCGTCTTTGGTTTTGTTCAATCTTTTGTCATCCATACCCAGTCCGTCTGTTCTTTGTGGTCTCTGATATCTGCCTTATGGGGATGACGTTATGTATTAGAAACCAAATTTCAACCACAACAGCAAAATATCGTCCCCAGAGCTCTTAACTAATAGCAAAACAACGACAAAGTCTAATTGAGACAGTTCACAGACGACTTTGAAGACAGCAAAAAATTTGTCCCCTACACCGAACTAAACAGGAACAAATATTAATCAGAACTGACTTGGCAGTTAGATGATGTGCCTAAACCGTAGCAAAAAACTCGCACAACCACAGCAACACATTTCAAAAACCTTTCTATCCCAGAAGATAATCGGGTCCCAGTTTTGATAGTCAAGATTTCTGTCATAAAACTTCTTCTGATTAACAGCAAATTTTAATATCAGATTCTGACAAATATAAAAGAATTTCTTTACATCTTATTTATAGCAAAACTCATTTTATAAAGCTCTAAACACATAAATAATACAGTAGATCAGAACTTGCTACAGAAAACTTTTATGTGACTCTTGGAAGATGTACCTTAACCACAGCAAAAAACTCAATGAATTTTAGCAAATAACTTCAACGCAAATTTCTATTCTAAAAATTGATCTGGTCTCAAATTTTAGAGTAGAAAAAAAATTACAGTGAGATACCTTGAATGATAGCAAATAATTAAATTCCGAGCACTTTAGAAGATCTTATAGACAGCAAACATTATCGAGTTCTAATCATTGCAAGACGAAACAAACATTTATTGGTTGTATTATACTTCAAGGAATTGTTGTATGGCTTTAAATCGTAGCAAAAATATATAAATCAAAGCAAAATACTTCAAAGAAACAAGCCAAAAGATAATCCGGTCCCCAAAACCAAAATTACAATAAGAAATACTGACTACTAGCAAAATTTGACATTTGAATAAAAAAGACTAACGGAAATCCTGCCTGTAGCAAAAATCATAACATCGAACTTTGAGTATTGTAGGATGTAGTTGTTGTTGCTGTTAAGAATTTACAACAGAAAATACTTCTGTGAATATTAGGTTTTGTATCTTATCACTAGCAAACAAGGAATTAATTCCGGAAAGAAACAAATTGCTGTGTGCAAGATCTTGTTGATAGCAAACATTGTATTATAGAGTTCTAGTCATTTTGAGATGAAGCAGAGATTAACATTTATCACAACATCCTCCAGGAAATCGTTTTCGGACTTTTACCTAGTATTCCTTACCTACAGCAAAAATAAGTAAATCAATCATAGCAAAATAGCCCAAACTGATAAAAATACAAGGAGACCTTTAGTAGTAGCAACAAAATAATTACAAACACGAACCACAGCAAAACATTAACCAGAGCAAAAGGTCGATTATGGTTCTCTTGGTAAACACCAGAAGAGGAGGCGGAGGAATGATTTTGGATTTTGTAAAAGAATTCTCTTAGAAGATCTTCCCGGTAGCAAAAAAAATTTTTTCAACGAATATTAGCTACAAAGCAAATTGAAATTTGAATTTTGGGCAATATACCTTAACCACAGCAAAAGCAAATTAGGAGAAGAGGAGGTTTTGGTTTGGTAGAAATACTTGAGGAAATACTGTTGGGTTATAAAAAAGGAATAATTCAGACACAGCCAAACACGAACCACAGCAAAACATTAACCAGAGCAAAAGGTCTATTATGGTTCACATCAGAAGAGGTAAACATCAGAAGAGGAGGTGGAGGAATAATTTTGGATTTTGTAAAAGAATTCTCTTAGAAGACCTTCCGGTAGCAAAAAATTATTTCAACAAATCATAGCAATAACGATAGCTCTAAAGAAAGTCGTAATTTCATTTTTGTGTAATAAACCTTAACCGTAGCAAAAGCAAATTAGGAGAAGAGGAGGTTTTAGTTTTGGTAGAAATACTTGAGGAAATTCTGTTGGTGTTATAACAAAACCGACAGGAATAATTCAGACACAGCCAAACACGAACCACAGCAAAACATTAACCAGAGCAAAAGGTCTATTATGGTTCTCTTGGTAAACACAGAAGAGGAGGCGGAGGAATGATTTTGGATTTTGTAAATAATTTGAACCTGATTCGTGACAGATTGTTGATGTGAGCGTCTTCTTGTCTATCATCTACCGTTTGTACGTTTCGTGGAAGATGGAGGAGAAGACGAAAGAGAAGAGTAGACGGGAGGTAACGTTCCTTTGACATTAAACTTTCAAAGGTAACACTTCTCTCACCTTCATCTTTTCGTTTAAAACTTTTTTCTTCTTTCACACTTGGCATCTATTCAAAGAGAAGATGAATAAAAAAAGTTTATCTTTCATTCTTATTATTTTTCTTTCGCTCATCTCCCAGAAGACGACATCATCGTTTATCTACTCCCGTGAGAAAGGCGACCGTTTTTGGTGAACAGACAATGGGTAGATGACTCACGGAACCAGAATCCGAGAGAAGATGATGTAAAAAAGAAAATAAAAAACAGTTTTCGGATGATTAACCGCAAAAATTCTTTCCATCTCCTCCTCCTCGTCTTCTTTCTTGTCAGTGGACCAAAGTTGAGTGACGTGTGTCTCCATCAGCATTTTTCTATTTTTGTTTCCTGTCGCGAACGGATGGATCTCCTCCACCTCCACCTTGTGTAACCGTTGTTCGATGTCTTTATCTCTTATTGTCGTTATGGAAAATTTTTCCGAGCACTTCCGGTCGCGTTAAAGCTTTTTCGTGGGTGTTACACAATAAAGCTTATCTGAACCTCAGCAAAAATAAATTTTAAACAAAGCAATCCTGTGATACTGGTAATCTAATACTGGCAGTAATATTGAAACACGAACTTGATAAGACTTTACGAAAACAAAAAATTTTTTCATCAAATCTTGACTACAGCAAAATGACAACTCACAACCAAAAGTGACATTACAGGCGATTAAATATCCAGAAGTTTCATTTTAGCAGTTGACAACAGGAATAAAATTAGAATTACAAAAATTTTTAAGAGATGGAGAACCGTGAAAAATCTTTACTGTAGCAAAAACGTTCATCAATAAATTTCAATCAAAATTATTCATCTAGAAAATGTTAACTACCAACAGCTAATCGATTTCTTTTTGCCACCGTCAGGATTTTCAAACAAATTGATTTTTTACTACATTTTGCTAAAACCTTGCCAGCAGCAAAAATTATATTATCAAATTCCACAGCAATTGCTAAACAAAACATAAGCAGATAGGCCTGCTGATTACAACTAACTTTTGAAAATCGTGATCTAATTGGTGATGTATCTTAACCGTAGCAAAAATTCAAAGGCTTGATCTAGATCCATGGAGCTAAGAAGAAACTAAGAGCAAAACAAATCATGAAACTAACTTTCTCCAGATGACAAGAACACAGAGTTTGGGTAAATCTTAACCGTAGCAAGACAATCAATAAATCACAGCAAAATTGCTCAAACAACATTTCTAAGGGCTAATCTAGTCCTAATTTTGGTAGTCAAGATTTCCTAATTAACAGCAAAATGAGTCGCATACATTCAACAGCTGGAAGAGAATTACTTGAGAAGACCTTGTCTATAGCAAAAATTATATTAATAACATCGAATTCTAAGCAGGAACAGAAGAAGTTGTTGTTGAGAACTTACAACAATAAATACTTGTGTGGCTATTAGGTAGTGTATATCACTCTTAACCCTAGCAAAGAAAAGGATCAGGATATCCTCTAGAAAATCGTTTTAGAACTTTAAGGCAATATTCGTTAACTGCAGCAAAAAAACTAACGCGGCCACAGTTCAGAGAACATTTATTATCTATTCCACGGATTAGTCTAGTTTCAGAAAATCCAATAAAGACTGACAGCAAAATTTGACATGACTTGGGGAAACCTTATTTACAGCAAAAACCATAACATCGGATTCTGGGCATTCAAATAAAACAGAACTAGTAGCTGTTGTTGCTCGCTTAAGAAAGAACACAGAAGAAAAGAAGTAGCAGTTAGACAGAATTACAATAAGGAACCTTGACTGTATGAAAGCTCTTGTCTGTAGCAAACATTATATTATCTAGTTTTAACCATTTCATGATGGAACATCAAGAAATTATTGATCAGGACACACTTCAGCAAATTGTTTGATGAATTTTAGCTAATATTCGTTATCTACAGCAAAAGTAAATAAATCAATCGTAGCAAAATAGTTCAAAGTAATCAATCAAATTTCGACAGATGGAAAGAATTTATTGAAAGATCTTCTACAGCAAAAGTTGTATTTTCGAATTCTACTCATTGTAAGTGAAACAGAAATATTACATTGCAAGATGGAACATAAGAAATATTGACAGCAAATTGTTTGATGAATTTTAGCTAATATTCGTTATCTACAGCAAAATTAAATAAATCAATCGTAGCAAAATAGTTCAAAGCAATCAATCAAATTTCGACAGATGGAGAAGAAATACTCGAGGACATCTTGTCTACAGCAAAATTTTAATTATCGAATCCCAATCGTTGCACAATACCTTATTGATCATACTATACTACAGACTGTATATTCCTGTAGTATATTCAGGAAATCGTATTAAGACTGAGGTAATATTCCTTAATCGTAGCAAAAACACATAAATCAATCACAGTAATATACTTGCTACTTCAAGAATTAGTCTAGTCTCAGAAAAATCCAATAAAATTTTGACTGACAGCAAAATTCGACATGACTTGGGAGAAACCTTATCTACAGCAAAAACCTCAAATTCTGAGAATTGTAAATAAAACAGAAATAGTACAATAGCTGTTGGGGTTGTTAAGAACTTACACAGAAGAAAAACTTTAGAATGAGGAACATTGACTTCATGAAAGCTCTTGTCTGTAGCAAACATTGTATTATCGAGTTTTAATCATTGCAAGATGGAACATAAGAAAAAATATTGACAGCAAATTGTTTGGTGACTTTTAGCTAATTTTCGTTATCTACAGCAAAATTAAATAAATCAATCGTAGCAAAATAGTTCAAAACAATCAATCAATTTCGACAGAAGGTGAATAAATGCTTGAGGATACCTTGTCTACAGCAAAATTTTAATTATCGAATCCCAATCGTTGCACAAATATCTTATTGATCAGAATATACCGCAGGAAATCGTATTAAGACTGAGGTAATATTCTTTAATCGTAGCAAAAATAGATAAACCAACAACAGTAATATACTTGCTACTCCACAGATTAATGTAGTCTCTGAAAAATCCATAAAAAATGTTGACTGACAGCAAAATTCGACATGAATTTGGGGAAACCTTATCTACAGCAAAAACCATACCATCGAATTCTTACTATTGTAAATAAAACAGAACCCAGCAAAATAGTTCAAGACAACCAGTCAAATTTCGATAGATGGAGAAGAAATTTTTGAGGAGATCATGTCTACAGCAAAAGTTATATTATCGAATTCTACTCGTTGTTGTAGCTGTTGTTGCTGTTAAGAACTTACACAGAAGAAAAACATTAGAATGAGGAACAGTGACTTCATGAAAGCTCTTGTCTGTAGCAAAACATTATATCATCGAGTTTTAACCATTTCACGATGGAACATCAAAAAATTATTGATCAGGCACACTACAGCAAAAATAAATAAATCAATCGCAGCAAAATAGTTCAAAACAATCAATCAAATTTCGACAGATGGAAAAGAATTTATTGAGAAGATCTTGTCTACAGCAAAATTTTAATTATCGAATCCCAATCGTTGCAAGACGACACATAAACAAATATCTCGTATTAGTCTGGTATCAAAAATTCAAAAAATGTTGAACGACAGCAAAATTCGACATGACTGGGGAAACCTTATCTACAGCAAAAACCATCAAATTCTGAGTATTTTAAAATAATACAGATGGTAGTTGTTGTTGCTGTTAAGAAATAACAAGAAACAAAAACGTTATAATGAGAGAACTTGACTGTATGAATGCTCTTGTCTGTAGCAAAACATTATATCATCGAGTTTGAACCATTTCACTTTGGAACATCAAAAATTATTGATCAGGACACACTTCAGCAAATTGTTTGACGACTTTTAGCTAATATTCCTTAACTACAGCAAAAGTAAATAAATCAATCGCAGCAAAATAGTTCAAAACAATCAATCAAATTTCGACAGATGGAAAAGAATTTCTTGAGAAGATCTTCTCTACAGCAAAAGTTGTATTTTCGAATTCTACTCATTGTAAGTGAAACATAAGCAGGTACCTTACCCTGTTGCCTAACGTCTTGAGTGTGTTGTGACATCATTTCCGGTGAGTAAGCAAAAAAACTCAAATTACCTGAGAAATCTTGATTAACAGCAAAACAAAACATTCGACAGCTGGAAAGGTCTTGTCGACAGCAAAAATTATTTTATCCAATCCCGACGGTAGTAGTCAAAATAAATTGACAACAGCAAAAATACTTAACACCCCCCCACCCAATAGTGATTGTTGTCTTCTCTTAGTCAGGGGTGACCTCTGGAAAGCTCAAATATTTATAGTCGGGTTAGATAACGAATTTCGCAAACATGGCTAACGCCTTCAGTGGATTGTGACGTCATTTCCGGTTGGTAATAGTGCGAAAAGATGAAGAAAAATTCCGAGAAGAAGACGTTCGGACGGGGCCCATCATTGCAAGATGTCAACCGAAGATCTCGAGAACGTCAAAATTCGTAAACAAGAAAAGAATTTTGTTTTGTTAAGGTCCGTCCCAATATTTAGACAATATGCAAGATTTCCGAGCTTTGTTTGTCGATGGCAGAAGAGGAGAGAGGAGGAAGATGCAGGAGGGATGCAGGAGGAGGAGGAGGAGGACCACCCGCGTAAACAAATGAAGACATCGACGGTTTCGTTTCCTTCTTCGAAACCGATGCTGCAATCGTCCCAATCCCAACCTTCCCAAGCTCCATCTTCTGTAGTGAGTTGTAGTGACTACCAAAACCTACATCACGACCTGATAATTTTTTTCAGGCTTGTCAGGTTTTCGTTTTTATCATATTAACAGTGTTTCTGGTTCTCGGCGTACCTGACTGCTGTTAATGAGTCAAACCAGAACCTACGGTTCGTCACGTCTCCTCTCTCAAGTCGGATGCTAGCCTTCTAGCCCGGCGATTAACATTAAAACGATTAACAACAACAACAGCGACAAGGAATCGATTTTTTAAAAAAAACGTATCCCCTTATAAGCTAAACATGAACGAGATGTTCGGTTGGTATTGTCTCTGAGCGAATCCAGAGTCATTTTGACGCCTAACAAGTCGAATATTTCTAAAAACATTTTTTCACGTTATTTCTGTAGTTTCCAAGTAGATTTCGACCGACAGAGATTTGTCACTGATTCCAGTCTAACAGGGTACTAGTCGAAACATGCTACCAGTTGAGGGAATGACGAAAACGGAAGAGGGAAGGAGTCGTGACATTTTGCAAATCGGGAATTAGGTTGTAGTGGTCCATAACACAAGACAATGAGTCAACTTGACTCATTTTAGCAGAACCCAGTTTGACTTCCGTCAGGAGCTGTTTGGTGTGAGTGAATTTGAGTCAAGATGATTATGAGTCAATTTGACTCCCACTCTTTCTTTCTGTGTGTTCCTCATTAACACTCAAACAAAAGTACCCAAACTGTGCATTATTTATGAAATAACATCCGCCACAAAATGTACGAAAATGGGTTACAGATACTTCTGACGTCATAACGCCTCCATTTTGCTGTTACATACCACATCTTCACAGTTCATGGCTATAAATTTAGTCTGAAGCGATTCTCTCACAAACATACCAACCCATCTGTGCATTATTTATGAAATGAGTCATTAAATCAAATTTTAAAACCAAAAAAGGCGGTTTGGGCTCAACAAACTTTCAAATTTCCTGTTGGTTGACTGTTTAGTTCATCCACCACACTCTAAAGTCTGCCATACCCATCAAAGCAAAGAAATAAACCCGTGTGCATTATTTATGAAACGACTCCTGTTGCGAGATATTTAAAAATCGGTGAGCTTTTGAAGAAGGGTCAATTTGACCTCGCACCTGTTTCACGCTGTAGTGTCTCAACCGAGCTTTTGATTCCTGTGATTCTACCTACTACAGGTGATCGTTGTTGGGGGTGTTAGTCCCAACCACTTCCGGTGTTGAGTTCTACATGGTTTTGGCAGGAAGGAAAGGGGCTAATTAACTCGACACCAACAGCAGCAACAAAGAATTTTGAAAAGACTAACCGAGGCAACATTTCTAGAGGCAACGAAGGAATCCGGCTGCCAAATTGCCAATCGGTGACGAAATGAGTCGCGCCCCCGGGGGCCCCGAGTTTCAATAAACACTAAACCAAAACTCTCAAAAAAGGGGTCACCTTTTGTCATAATTGTTAAAAACCCACGACAGGAAGAGAGGAATCTACGCGACGAGGATGAGAGGTCGTTCAACTCGCATCGTTCCAAAAATTTCGAGAAGTTCATTTCCCGCCAAAAAAATTTTTCAAAAGTACCACGGAGATGGATGGAGTACCACGGTAATGAGACCGAAATTCTAATTTCACGCTCGAGGAAGTCAATTGAGAAAGGTAAGCCAGAAATAAATCGATTCTCCCGTGAGGAAGACAAAACGCTATGCTGTCATCATCAACTTACACTAAACCGGAAGTGGATAAATAAAGAAAACCGGAAACACTTACCTGGAGCGTGAGGATGCCAGCAACCCACTGAACGTATTTATGGTAGCGAAGAAAGCTTTCATCCGTCGTCGTCTCTACACCCGGATACGGTCCCGATGAGTGAAGTATGCCGTGCGTGTACCTGGCGACCTTCACGTCGTTTCCGTTTCCGTTTCCCGCGTTCAAACTTTCCCGCCCGAATATTCTAACCCGATCGTCTTCTATCATGAATATCGAGTTTCCTTTCAGCTCATCCTCGGCTACCCGCTTTCTCTCCGACAGGTCGAACAGGGTTTCGTTGTAGTTTTCCGTTTCGAGTTTCCACGAGGAAAACGACGCGTGGATCCAGCAGAAGTTGTTCACCACCTCGACGTTTAGCTCTTTATCAACGACGCACTCTATCGGTCGACCGCCGAACTGTTTCATCGTGACAGCCAAACTGGCCGCAATCAGGATCAGTGACGTAGCGCCATAGTTTAACCGGAAGATGGTTGAACATGTATCCACTTTGTGACACTGAAATCCAGATTTTATTTATTTATTTATTTATTAATAAATCCACCGCCATCTTTATTTAGACAAAAAGCTTTGTATTAAGACCCTTTTTGCTTTTGTCTGTCAGGTTTAGTATTTCTGAAAGTGTTTTTGACTAGGTTAACCCTTAGAATTGAAGTGTCTCTCGAACTATGTCACTGTCATTCGTTTATTTATTTATTTTTGCTACGATTCAGAAATGTCACCTACAACTCATAAAACGATTTCTTGGAGTACTTTCTGATCAAAGTTAGTCTGAGTTTCGTCTTGTAGTGGTTAGAAGTTGATAATAAAAATTTGTTACTGACAAGATATTGCTTTTGCTGCGGTTAAGGTATACTACCTAAGTCTCTATGATTTAATTTTTGTTTATAAAATGTATTCTTAGGGTTAGCATTTGTTGAAATGATTTTCTTTTGCTATCGACAAGATCTGCTAACATATTTCTTGTCCAGTGTCTTTTCCCAGTTCACTTGTTTTGCTATCATTCAGGGTTTTCATTATATTTACTTTAACTACCAAGTTTGAGATAATATTAATCTTTAAAGTAGATAAAAATGGGTTTTAAACTATTTTGCTGTGATTGAATGAGTTTTTTGCTACTACTATTAGTGAATAGTCATTACCAATGTCTTGGAGTACTTTCTGATCAAAGTTAGTCTGAGTTTCGTCTTGCAGTGGTTAGAAGTTGATAGGATTGATTTTGTTTCTGACAAGATATTGTTTTTGCTGCGGTTAAGGTATACTACCTAAGTCATACGTTGAGTAATTGTAGTATTATTTGTTTAATTTTTGTTTAAGATTAGCATTTGTTAAAATAATTTTCTTTTGCTGTGGACAAGATCTGCTAACATAATTATTGTCCGAAAGTCTTTAACCGATTTGTTTTGCTATCAGTCAGGGTTTTCATTATATTTTACTTTAACTATCAAGTTTGAGACAATATTACTGTTTAAAATAGATAAAAAATGTTTTCTAAACTATTTTGCTGTGATTGAATGAGACTTTGCTGCGATGAAGGAATTTTGCCTGAAAGTCATAAAAGGATTTGCTGGAGTATGTTCTGATCAATGTTAGCTTATGTTTTGTGTTGCAGTGGTTAGACGTTGATAGGATTGATTTTGTTACTGACAAGATATTGTTTTGCTGCGGTTAAGGTATAATACCTAGTCATACGTTGAGTAATTGTAGTATAATTTGTTTAATTTTAGTTTATGTATTGTTTTCTCAGGGTTAGCATTTGTGAAAATTTTCTTTTGCTGTGGACAAGATCTGCTAACATAATTCATCTCCAGGTGTCTTTACCCGATGTTATTTTGCTATCAGTCAAGGTTTTTCTTTAAATTTTATTTTTACTATCAAATTTGAGACAATATTAATCTTTAAAATAGATAAAAATAAACTATTTTGCTGTGATTAAATGAGATTTTTTGCTACTACGATTACATAAAATTCATAAAAGGATTGGAAGGAAACTCAAAAAAGATTTGCTGTAGTATGTTCTGATCAATCTTAGTTTATGTTTCGGCTTCCAGTGATCAGAATCCGATAATATAAATGTTGCTATCGACAATATCTTCTAAAATAATTCTTCTCCAAAGGTCAAAATTTGATTTTAGGATTTTCTTTGCTATCAGTCAAGTTTCTAATTTTGATATAAAATTTGAGATTAAATTAGCCTTTAGAGTGTTCGCTGAAGTATTTTACTGGATTGATTTAGTTTTTTGCTGTGGTTAACACACGCCATTCAAGTGTCACATAACAATTTTCTGTAGCATTTACGTTATTAGAATTCTATAAAATGAGTTTTGCTATAAATAAGATGTAAAGAAATTCTTTTACGTTTGCCAAAATCTGATATTAAAATTTGCTGTTACTCAGAAGAAGTTTTAAGACAGAAATCTTGACTATCAAAACTGGGACCAGACTATCTACAGGAATAAAATGTTCGTTGAAGTGTGTAACTATGATTGGTTGAGTATTTTTGCTGCGGATTTGGTACATCAGGTCAGGTTAGGATTTTCCGAAGTTAGTTCTGATTAACATTTGTTTCTGTTTAGTTCGGTGTATGGGACAAAGTTTTGCTGTCTTACAAAGTCGTCCCGTGTCAGCTGTTGCTCTCCACTTTCCTTATTTGGGTTTCTGTTACTATTTCTCCTCACTTTGGGGATGTTTTCTGTATACTCACCGAGCGGAACGTGTAAGGCATCGCAGCAAATTCTTCCATTTGTGAGACTGTCCCCGCTGAAAAGCACCCCGAGTCCTTCGATGCCATACCTGAAACAGTTCACTTTGATAATCCAAATCCGACAGAAGAATCATGGCACTATAGGTAGCAGCAGGAGGAGAGGATATGGCTGAACAAACATCAGGAAGATGGGACATAGTGAAAATATGGGCACGTGACCATCCAATCAAACCCCGGTTTCGTATTTTTGATTCCTGTCGCTCGCTAATTAAGCAGAATGTTAACAAGAAACTGGGAGTCAGAATCTGTTTCATCTCCACCTTCGAAAGGAAGAGGAGGAGGTAGGGCGGGGGGATCCGAACTTATTTCTTTCAATTTTGTCTCTCCTGAAATAATTAATTAATTTATTTGTTCAAAATGTCTGCGACGCTATTTTTGGCGGGAAGACACGACAGGAGGAAAGGAGGAGGAGCTACGAGCGCGCGGGCTGGCTACCAATTTGTTTTGTGACGACTTTAATCGGTCGCAGTGTCACACACTCACTCGTCGCCTTGTTATTGTAATGTCTTAATAACTTTCAAATTTGTTTTACGAAATTGCTCGATAAATAGCCCGGAAGTCACAAATCCAAAAACCCCAAAATTTATTAAAAAACAGAAAACCCAACTGAGCCAACACACTACGTCTATTAGATGCCGGAACATTTCGGTTCCTCATCCAATCAGGCGAATACGAATGTAACTTCCGGAGATTATTCACAATCCCCAACTAAACTTGGTAAATGTGATAAATTACTGAGTATTAATCACATTCACCGACTTGTGTTTTAAATATTCAACTCTTAACCTGAAAGCTTTTGTTAAATTACCCAGTACAAGTCAGAGACTTTATAAACTAACCGGTAAATCTGATAAACACTCAGTAATTAGTCACATTCACCATGTTTAGTTCGTGAATATGAATATTTATCACATTCACCGGCTTGTATTTTGGATATCTAACTTATAATCCGATGAAACTTTTATTAAAATTGCCCATTATGACTTGGCCATTTTATAAACTATCCGGTAAGTTTGATAAATGTGTTAAGTAAATCCTCGGTAAACGTGATAAATTGGGCTAATATAACATAAGTCCATTTCGATTAATCATATTAACCACCTAAACTTAAATGTAACAAGTTACTGAGTATTTCTTTTCTTTTCTTCTTTTCATGGACCCGCTTATCCGTTAGGGTCGCGGGGTGAGAAACAATCAGGACTTCAACTGGAACGATCTTCCGCTATTGAAGTCAGAGAACCAGGGTTATCAGGCGGGATTCGGCTAAGGCCTTCACCCCTGAGCCACCCCTGCCGCGGACGGCCACGGTCGCTTTCTCCCGGGCACTCCGACCCGACGAACCAGACGTTCTGGGGAGCTGAACGTGCCCAAACCATCGGAGGATGGATCTCTCGATCCGGAGAAGAAGCGGCTCGACCTGAAGCCCCTCGCGAATGGCTGTGTTGCGACACCTATCCAGCCTCGACACACCAGCCACTCGGAGATACCTCATTTCGGCCGCTTGTACCGGGATCTGATCCTTTCGGTCATCACCCACACCTCATGACCATAAGTGAGGACAGGAACATAAACGGAGCGGAAGATGCTGAGCCTGGATGCTCAGCCCAGCCTCACTACGGACCCCCAACTGTTGCATCACTGCGCCAGCCTGGGCGATCCGCGACGCGATCTGCGTCCGTCCTGCCATCACTTGTGAACCAGACCCCAAGGTACTTGAACTTCTCCACCTGCCCCAGCGCGGCTCCGCGAAGGCGGATGTCACCTAACGGGCTTCCTCGAGATCACCATCACCTCCGACTTGGTCACACTGATCCTCATCCCGGCCTCGGCACATGCAGCATCGAAACCGTCGAGTGCCCGCTGGAGTTCACACTGGGTGGATCCCAGAAGGACGAGGTCATCCGCATAAGCAAGATGCCCCACCTCCAGGTCCCCATATCTGAAACTCTCACTTCCTCGGCTGCACTGTATCCAATCCATATAAATTATGAAAAGGAGAGACAGTATGCACCCTTGGCGAGTCAACGGACACGTCGAAAGCTCCGACGTGACGCCATTTACCCTGACGCAGCTCCTGCATCCTCCGTACAATGACCCGATGGCCTCAAGAGAACCACCGATGCCATATGTCTGGAGGACCTCCCAGAGTCTCCCGCGAGGAACCGGTCGTAGGCCTTTTCCAAGTCGATGAAACACGCAAAGACTGGTCGGGCGTACTCCAGGACCCCTCAAGGATGAGCTTCAGGGTCAGGAGCTGGTCGGTCGTGCTTCTTCCGGACGGATCCACCCTCCCCCAGCCTGTCCTCGACCACGGATCTGCATCTCCAGCACCTTCGCAAAGACTTTCCCGGGAGACTTAGCAGGGTGATGCCCCTATAATTGGAACAATCACTCCTGCTCCCTTTCTTAAAGATTGGGACAATCACCCGGTCTGCCAATCCTCCGGTGCTGTTCCTCCCTGCCAGGCCACCTTAATGAGCGAGTGAGCAAAGGACTCCCTCTTCCCTAGCGCCTTCAACATCTCGGGCCGGATTTCATCCACACCAGCAGCTTTGCCGCTCTTGAGCGATTTAATCGCTCGAGCGACTTCAGCCACGGTGGGACTATTCTCCGCCCCAAGTGGCGCCGGTTCTGCCACCCTCGGTGCCCTGAGTTGGATTGAGCAACTCCTTTCTCTCCACAGCAGGATGGCCTCTCAAAGAGAGTGCCGTCTTTGGATTTTACCTCCAACGGCACCCGGATCTGAGGCGGCGGATGGTCTGCCAAAACTTTTCCTGGCAGATCCGATCGGCTCGCTGTCGCCGAACTCCTGCTCAAGCTGCGCTCCTTGGCCCGCTCATGGCAGCCAACTTGGAAGTCCTTCGCGCCTCAACGTACCGGCCTCGAGAGAGTTCGTCCTTCCGGTGTAACCACACCTTGAAGCTTCCTTCTTCTTTTAATGGCCCGCCGGACCTCCGGGTCTCCCCACCACGGAGTCCGCCTGCAGCCACCGCCGCCAAGCTGCTTCACCCCACAAGCCTCCGCGGATTCGGTGACGGCTGTCTTAAACAGACGCCATTCCTCCACTTCGGCCACGAGCGGTGGAAGTTGCTCGAATCTATCCTTATGTGGTGCGCAAAAGATTCCCGAACCTCTTCGTTCTGGAGCTTCTCCCATCACACGAGTCGGTACTCCGACCGCACTTCTGTTTCGGCCCCGTCCGTCCAGGTTGAGCTCGCACACCACCAGATGGTGGTCGGTTGACACTCAGCCCCTCTCATAACCACGTCGCACGATCCGCCTCGCACACATTGGCACAATGACGAAGTCTATAATAGACTTCTGCCCAAGCGTGTCACGGTACCAGTGTACTTGACGTCCCTGCTGGAAGAAGGTGTTCATGATCGCCAGGCCATGGGCACAGCCGAAATCCAACAACCTCTCCCCGTTCGGGTTACAGTCGGTCGCCGTTCCTCCCACCACTCCTCCACGTCTCAGAGTCGTTCCCCATGGGCGTTGAAGTCCCCATCAGGATATAATTGTCCGCTTTAGCCGCTTCATAGCGGCTAACAGGAAGGCGGTATACTCTGACTGGTCGTTAGGTGCGTACACTGCAGAACAGCCAGAGTTGTCTTCAACTGAAGCGTCAGTACCGCCATCCTTCCCCCAGTCCATTCAATCACCCGGTCCGACAGCCGGGGGCTCGTGATATCCCCACCTGCCTGCGGCACCGTGCAGGTCGACTCGGGCAGAAGAGCTTCCATCCGTCGGGAAGATCCACGGTCTGGAGCCTTTTTCTTGGTGGAGGAGACACCCAGGATATCCAAACGATACCTTTTGGCCTCCTCCACCAGTTCCAGGCGCCTCCACCGTCAGCGAGAAAACATTCCAGGTTCCGGTCCTAAGTCGCAGTCGTCGTCCAGTTTTCCGTCCTATATTGCCCCCCATCGGGCATTGCGCCTTACCCCCACGATCCCCAAAACGGATGGCGAGTCCATTGTTGTGATACCCATATCGAGGGGGTTTAAAGGGGAGAAGGAGGTCCACCCAGGCAGTGTCCCCTGTACCTGGGTAAGGCTGCTTACTCGGGAGGCGCCAGGTATCCCGAGGCTCGTTCACGACACAACTCCCTTGTGCCACGCACCCCATCGGCACAGGTCGCCTAACACCTTAGGGTTGGGAGGCTGATTGCAGTGTGAAACCACTGGGCGGTGGGTCGCCACATCCCTACGCCATGAGTATTTCTTCTGATTTATCAAATTTACCGGCTTGTTATTTAAGTATCTAAATTATGAAACTTTTTAAACTTCACATTACAAGCCGAAGATTTTATAACTAGCTAGGTAAATGATAAATTTGATAGCTAAATGTTACGGTGAAAATGATAAATCGGGCAGATATTTATCATTTTCGGCGATTGTTCATAATAACCTACAAAACTTGGTAAATGTGATAAATTACTGAGTATTTATCACATTTACCGGCTTGTTTTTTAGAAATCTAATTCTTAATCTGAGAAAACTTTTAGTAAGCTTCACATTACAAGCTAGCCGGTAAATGTGATAATCCTCAATAAGGTGTACCTGAATTGTCATTAGGAATAATCCCCAGGAATGACAAAATGTTATGTACAGAAAGTAGTCTTGTATATATGTTACAGTAAAAGTGATAAATCAGACGAATATATATATAATTTCTGGCCATTATTCATATTAACCACCTAAACTTGTGAGACAAATTATTGGATATTTATCACATTCACCGGCTTGTGTTTTAAATTTTCAACTCTTAATCTGAGGAAGATTTTATTAAATTACCAGTACAACTTAGAAACTTTATAAACTAGCCGGTAAATCTGATAAACACTCAGTAATTAGTCACATTTACTATATTTAGTTCGTGAATATGAAATTTTATCACATTCACCGGCTTGTATTTTGCATATCTAACTTATAATCCGATGAAACTTTTATTGAATTTGCTCATCATGATTTGGAAATATTATACCCTAGCCGGTAAGTGTGATAAATTTACATATAATGATAAATTGGGCTAATATATAATATATATCTCTCCGGCGATTATTCATATTAGCCACCTAAACTTGTTAAACGTGACAAGTTACTGAATACGTTTGATACTGAATATTAATCACATTTACCGACTTATTTTTAGATTATATGATTAAATTTATATGTTTCTTAGATCTAACTCTTATTCTGAACAAACTTTTCCTAAATTCTCCATTTGACTTAAAGATTTTACATATAAGCCGGTAAATTTGATAAACGTGTCAAATGAGTGAAATTAACGTTACGTTAAAAGTGATAAATCGGGCAAATGTCATTCCCGTCAATTATTCATAGTCACCAAATAAAACTTGGTAAACGTGATAAATTATTGAGTATTTATCACATTCACCGGCTTGTGTTTTAAATATTCAACTCTCAACCTGAGGAAGCTTTTATTAAATTACCCAGTACAAGTTAGAGACTTTATAAACTAATCGATAAACACTCAGCAATTACTCACATTTCCCCATGTTTAGTTCGTGAATATGTATAATCGTCGGAAATTGTATATATATTCGCGTGATTTATCACTTTTACCGTAATATTTTTAGTCGTTTTAATCCCGTTTTCCACCCATTTTTGAGTATAACACGAAGGGGGTTGATATTCAAATGTCGAAACTACTCGGTAAGTGTGATAAATGTGTTAAATTAATGTTACGGTAAAAGTGATAATTCGGGCAAAAATATATGTCACTTAGAGGGTTGGTTGTTATAGTATCAAACTGGAAGAGAAAACTTTTATCGAGATTCCTACTACAACTTGGATGTATTAACCGGTAAATGTGATAAATATTCAGTAATTTGTCAAACTAATCAATCGTAATTGCTTATTATAACTGATTGCCGAGGATTGTATATAGATGCGCTAAATTTATCACTTTTACCGTAACATTTAGTTAACCTATTTATCACTTTTACCGGCTAGTTTATAAAATCAAATCTCAAACTTGTAATGCGGAGTTTGATAAGAGTTTAGTCAGATTAAGATTCCAGATGATTAAGATTGGTCAGTTTGATGTTTAATAAACTTACCGGTAAATGTGATAAATACATAGTAATTTAACCACGTTTAGTTGGTGATTATGAATATTCGCCGGGAATGACTTCTGTCACTTGTTGTTGAGAGGTTTGTTGACTGTTGCTGGAGAGCACAGATGGTTGGATTGCTTGTCATTTGTCAGAAAAGTGACAGAAGGCAAGGATGTTTGAAACGGGTCGGATACTTTATAAACTAGCCGGTCAAGACAATGTCTGCGTGAGTGTCCTGTCACGTGGTTTCCGTCTTTCCTTCCGGTTAACAGTTAACGTCTACTTACTGATACTTCCAAGCGTTTGAACCTGATTCAAAACGAACCGTACGGCGTTCGGCTAATGATGACCGCGTTAGACCCCACATGTGAATAAGACGAGGAAGCCCACAACAAGCTTTCTGTCTTTCAGTTCCTCCTGTTTCTTGGCTACGAGTCACGGACTATTAGTAAGCAGTGCTGCCAAGAAGCTAAAAAGGACTCAAGTCACCTGACCCAATCGCTTTGAAAACCAACCTCCCCCTTGACGGTCTCCGATTCCTGTCTCTATCATCCCGGTGTCAAGTTCGTTCTTGTAACCATCCACCACCATCTTCTCCCCACAACCCAGACACCATCCCCCACCAACCTTCCCCACTCCTCCAACCGAACGCTTCAAAACCCATTTCCATCTCTCTCCTGCCAAGAGTCCCGGCAACGTTCGTTTCGCACGGTTTGACATAAATTAAAAGTTCGCATGTCACGTCTGTGGCTTCTTCATCATCCCTACTACCCCGTCTCCTCCATCTCCTCTACAACAGAAATAATCTGGCTAATCACGACGGGAAGTCATTCCCACCTCCTCCTCCTCCTCTCCCACCACACACCAACCTCCGTCATCATCTCCAAATATTATGACAAACATAATAATCGTCATATTAACTTGTTACATAAATGTTATTAAAAAATAAATTTACGTTCGCGAACGTTTACAGCGAATGCGGGGAGAAAAGCAAAATTTCTCTGGAGCCGTTCGCTTTGTAACGTTCATTTCATCTTGCACTCGGTTATAAATAACAGTTATCATCATCATCATCATCATTATTATTATTTTAATAGTTTTCAGTCAATCAATAAATAGATCTGTTGGCCGTTCGCTTTCATTTTACGACCATAACCGACATTTGTTATTATGTATCACAAAAATTGATAATTTGGCTCCGAACGTGAGATTCCTCTCCTGCCACCGTTCGACGTCACGAAAAATTTTTGCTGTTTGAGAGTGCAGATCGTTAAAATGTTTTCAATACCCCCGCCCAGGGCCCCCGCCGTTCTCTCTTCGTATAAATTTTGCAAAGAAAATATAAAAGATCGTTAAAACGAAATTATTACTACCATCCTCTGTCATTTTGCTGTTGTTTCTGTCGTGATTTATTTGAGTTTATTTTTTGAGAGACAACCGGAAGTCGTATTAATTGGGAACGGATTCGGTTGATGTCTTGTCGTTGTGTATGACATCAGACAAGGATTAGGGACAGGCGTTCGGGGGATTTGCTTACCGGAAAGAAGGAAGAAAGAAATCAGAAACTACCAGGTTTCAGGTACGGAAAGCTAAGATTTAGTAGAACCACTTCCGTTTCGAGAAACACAATGAAAACGTCATCCTCACAAGTTTGTACCAGAAACAAACGCTGACTTTCGAGTCTTAACTGCAGCAAAAATTTTGCCGGCGACAAAATCCCGCTAAAGCAAACCTTCATTCACAACCACTCACCATTTAAGTACTAACCACAGCAAAACCTAATCTTCAAGGATTAACCGCAACAAAAATTTTATGCAGACCGAAAGCTAATATCTTACATATGCCACGGTAAAAGTGATAAACCAGGCAAATATAAACTATTAATCATAACCCCCAACTAAGCTTGTTAAAAGTGACGTGTTATTGAGTATTTATCACATTTACCGGTTAGTTTATAAAATATCTAACCCCTAAATCAACGAAACTTTTATTAAACACTCTAATGATTTGGAAATTTTATAAACTAGCCGGTGAATGTGATAAATATTGAGTAATTTATCACTTTAACCAAGGTTAATTGGTGAATATGAATAATTGACACGATTGTGATATATTCGCCCGACTTAATGAAAGTTTTCTCAGACTAAGAGATAGACATTTAAAAAACAAGCCGGTAAATGTGATAAATGCTCGATAATTTGTTATATAAATTTCTAATAATATAAATATTTCTAAATTTAATCAGAGTAAGCTTTAATTAAACCTCAAATTACAAGCTGGAGATTTTATAAACTAGCCGGTAAATGTGAAAAATGGGTTAACTAAATGTCCTGGTGAAAGTGATAAAATTCGCGTATACACAAAGCTCCGCCGATTATTATATAAAGTTTGGCTAATGTGATGTATAACTGAATATGTTGGTGATTATTAACGACCCCAAATTTATCACTTTTACCGTATGGCATACAATATTACTTTCCGGTTCCCCGTCCCATTAATCGTAGCTAAAAATCGCTGACGTCAAAATCAAACACGCAAAACACTTACCTCGTCAAATTTGTAACACGAAACATTTTCACTATAAATATTTATAATAATATAAAAATATTGAAGACGATAAATTAATTAAAACATAAAATCGATGAGAAATAAATAAAGGACGATGGCGTTGTGAGGAAAATTGAAGAGAACACCGACCGACCTCGACTACAGTCTAATAGGAAATGGACACTGGATAGCTGTTACGTCATCATTTCGTCTGCTTCTCTACCTGATTCTCAGTGGCTCCACCTACGACAGGTGTCATTCAACTGAACCAGGCTTTCGGTTTCGTATCTACTGCTAAACGAGCTACTCATTCAATTGTGCATTATTTATGAAATGAGAAATTATTGTGATGAGTCCTTCGTTTTGGGCGATAAATGTTTTTCAAATGATTGGTTTGTATGGAAACAGAATTTCCGTGTGCATTACTTTTGAAATGACAATGGGCTAACAGTGTGCATTATTTTTGAAACGACCTGCTTCCTGAATTGCGTAATTTTCAAGGACTTCGTACTACCCGAAGTGTGAGCGATTATTCAAATTTTGTCTTTCATACAAATGTGCAATACTTATGAAATGAGGTATTGAAACACGTATTCCTACCCCTTTGAAGACAATTTTGGACTCATAACCGTTTCTAAATGAGCCTATTTGACTCGTAACAAATCCTTTGATGAGCTGATGAGACTCGTCAAGACTACCTGGATGAGCCCAAACAATTCAAAGCAACAACCGAAGTGAGTCAATCTAACACACAGTAGCTGATGAGTTTAAGTCGCTTGGTTGGCTATCTACTGAGGTGAGTCAAAACGACGCTACAAGCAATTGGGAGAGTTAATATGACTCAAAATAAATTTTTAGGTTAGGCAATGTTACTCGCTGATGCGACTGTTGGGTTTAAGAAATTTGGTTCAGGAACAACCGAAGTCAATCCAGACTAGATAGGCACTGAAATGAGCCAAAACGACTCAAGACAGTATGGGAGGCTGTATAGGTTAAGACGACTATTCAGGTAAACCAATAAATCTAACCCATCTAGGATATGTAGTGACTGAGCTAATTTAATGCCCGAACGAATAGTGAGTCAAAATGACTCAATGAGTGAAAGGGTTAGAATAGTGAGTCAAAATGACTCAATGACTAAGGGTGTATAGTAAGACCAAAATCTAAATTATGAAAGGCCGAATAGCGAGCCAAAATGACTCAACGAGTGAAAGGGTTACAAAGAAACCACAAATCAAACAAAAACTTTTCGTTATTAATTCAGAACAAACCAAACAACAACAAAGCTAAGCTGACAAACTGCTGACATACCAACCAAAAACCAAAAGCGGAAGAAACCCCCCCAACCACCCCCGGAAACCGGAAACACCTTAGAACATATCGATACAAACCCATTTTCCGAAAAGGTGAGTCGAACTTGGAAATGAGAACGCGACACGCAATTGATCCTGTCATCTGACGACGGAAAGCCGACAGAAAGAAAGAAAAGACGTGGCAGGAGAAGAGTGAAAGGGGGTAGTGTGGTGAGGACGGTGGGGGGGAAGTGGAGGCAGTGGAAACACTTGCCGGAAATTAACACTCCATCGTACTAAAATCCGTTTAGTGATGCATAAAATTTTCTTTTTTTTTTTCACAGCGAATATTTTTGTTCTAGAACATGAAAAATTCCTTTGATATAAAAAAGGGAATTTCTGACGTCAGCAGCGAGCCAAAATAAATATCATTATTATCATTTTACGATCAATTCCCACCGTTTGTTTCCTGCAGGACTAATCGAAGAGCGTGAAGGACAGATCGTAAGACTTAAATCGAGTACGACAAGAACTTGAGAGGCGGAACAACAGCAATTGCTTAATGGTAAGTCGTAACCATCATTCAAACTTCCGGTTTTGTTTTATAAGACGACAGGAGAGCTGAGAGTAGGTTATGGGCTGTGTCCTATTGTATGTGTCGTTTTACTGTTGACTAGACAGACGTGAAGAGTCTTCGAAGTAGGGTAGGTTAGTGTTTACAAAAATCAGGTCACGTGACTAGGATACCTGTTTAGGTTAGTTTAAGGACGGTAGTTGGGTTAGCTGTCAATCAACACTTTACAAGGTGACTAGTTCATTGCTGACTGGGGAGGCGTGGTGAGCGTTAGATAGGTCATGTGACACAGATCGGTTTAGGCTATATTAAGACAACCGTTGAGTTAGCTATCAACACTCTAGGTCGTCTACATCGGTTTGTACCACTCGCTTATCGCTAACTCGAAAGACATAAAAACAAACAGACGACAGGACGACAGTTTTGAATACTTGCATCCGACCTTTAAAGGAATCCAGTGTCAACGTCACTCGCAAAACCTGCAGGGCGAATTATGTAGACCTATGACGTCACTTATGTAGGTTATTCTAAGGCAGTCACTTAGTTTAGCTACCTACAAACGCTGTCTGTCCGTTTGTTCTAGTCACGTGACCTATTTACTACTTCCCTAAGACCTGTTAGTACTAACGACTACTACTTACAAACACACCACTACAGGTGCTCTAAACCATATCCAAGGCCCATATTCATCACACCACCACTATTTCCTCAGACAACAATAACAACAGCAACAACTACAAATCACGACGTAAGACACAACAGAGACTCTAAATAACTAATAACAAGACAACAGAAAATCAAAAAAAGGAAGAACACGAAATCGAAAATATGGACGCCGAGCCAGCTCTTCAAAGTCAAAAAACTGGCCTAAACCCACCCCCACCCACCCACCCACCCCCAGCGCCCGTCATAAAGGAATCAGACCGCAATCTCGTTTTGTCATAAAAAGTATAAACAATCCGGAAGTCGGACATCATTTTATTATCGGATATTAATTTCAATATTAAAATGGGTCCAGGGTCGGGGTGGCACACTGCCAAAGGGTGCTTGGGCCCATCCATCCGTTCGTCCGTTCACGCAAGCAAGCAAGCTGGCTGACTGGCTTTCGTCAGAGATGGTTTGTACGTCAGCCTCAACCTCCCACCACCTCCCCCAAAAACAGGAATTCATACACCACAGACAAAAATCCTTTTTTTATAATTTTATATTTTTATAGTATAAACTTGTATTTATTAAAAATATCCACTTTTAAATTCAAATCAGTCTATGAACACTTCGAACGGCATTTTTATTTTAAATTTTTATTTTATAGCTCTATAAAAAAAGAATTATTATCATTATCATCTACATCACAGGAGCTTTACAGGACTTTTTTATCTTTATCTAGAACAATCGTCTTTATTTATAGTCACGCTATAAACTCTCGAGAGACAACCTATAAAGCAGCAGAAAGAGTATTTTCAAATACCAATTAAATCCAAAAACGAAAAACGAAAAAATCGTTCCGGCAAATCAAAATATAGTTTTAAAGACCGCCATCTTGAAAAGAGAACATTCCATCTTCCGAAAGAACGGATTTCCGTTCACCCCCAGCCCATCATCATCCACCATCCTAAACTCGATTTTCGTACAAGTGTGAGAGGTTCTACACAGTCCTGTGGAGCTAATCATATTTCGATTCAGTATAATATATACACCCTCTCTCTCTTTTATACTCGGGTGATTAGGTATATCAAAGCTTTCTACCGATTTCAAAAATTCAAATTTGTTGATTTTGGCGCCATTTTTATTACAACCCGGAGAGGATGTCGTTAACCTCTCTCCGATCTAATTAGCTGATTGGGCTCATTACCGCTTTCAGCTATCAGTGGTTTTGATAATAATAATGATAAACCCAGAGTTTAAGGTATGAAGGTTTTGATTTTGGGCGCCATTTTGATTTTTCTGTCTCCAACCAAAGGAGCCTGTCTAAAATTTATCTCCCAGTCAGGCTCATCAAAGCTTTCAAACACCAGCGGTTTTGATGGTATTCAGAGCTTTTCGTTCTGGCCGCCATTTTGTTTTCTCTTAAACCCATCCAGAGGAGGATGTTGGTACCTTAACCCAAAAACCAAGACCTGACACAACCTAAAAACCATTTCCGATGGCTTTGCTTCCCGTCAGGAAAATGGAGGATGAAGACGGTAGGTAGACAAGGAGGAACGGGGTGAAGGAGGAACCCACACAACACAAAACGCATCTCACAGTCCTACCTTAACTCACATTCACATTTCTCTCCTAATTTTTAGGCGCGCGACACACAAAAAACAAAATTTGAACAGTTTCTCTAGTACGCGGTGACTATTCTTCCTCCCGAAGACAACGGAACACAACAAAACAAAACAAAAACATGAAGAAGCACAAAACATGGATTCCGAAAGAGACAATCGGTTCCTTTTAGCCGTTTCACAGAACATGTTACTGAAACACGAAAAATTCTCGTGAAAATAAACGAAAGCGAAAAATAAAATTCGGAGTGGGCTAACTCAAACCTACGTTTTGCTTAACCCCCGCTCCGCCCCCCCCAAATCCACTCCATGGCCATCCATTTTCAATTTCACTTGCCCTTAATTTTAATCCTTCGGTCTTCTTTTTAATTGAGAAAATAAAACATTTCAGATAAAGAAAATAAATCTTCTTCTTCTTCTATATTTATTGGTTGACGTCCAAAAATGAAAAACAGAATTTGGATTTTGCACCCGCCCGGGAATTTCTATTTTCCTCCCATCACTCCCATTCTCGATTTCTGTCTGACTGACTGACTCCCTCTCGATACACCCAATTGAAATGGTGATGAGAGATTAAAAGCCAAAGGAAGTATTCTTGTTAACCTTAATACTTCCGGTTTGTGTGACTACTAACAACTCTCTCTTCCTCTCTCTGTCTTCTAGTCTAACTAACTTCTTAATTACATTTGAAAAACTAAAAATTTTCTTTGTCGAAACAACCCCCACTTCCGGTTATTCGAGATCGACAAATTCACGCTCGCTTACACTTGTCTGTTATGCTATAATACTACCAAAGATTTTGAACCATTCTCACTTCCGGTTGTGTTGTAGTCAGAGTTTACTACTCAGTAATCATGGCAGTAAAATCAAAAAATTTTTTCTCACTGCCGTGTCAAAGTAAAACCTCGCACTTCCGGTTATTCGAGATCGACAAATTCACGCTCGTTTACACTTGTCTGTTACTCTATAATACTACCAAAGATATTTTGAACCATCCTCACTTCCGGTTGTCTTGTAGTCAGCGTTTACTAGTCACCAATCGTATCAGTAAAACCAAAAATGTTTTCCGTCTGTCGTGTCAAAGTAAAACCTCCCACTTCCGGTTATTCGAGATTGACTTTACGCCCGTCTGCATTTGTCTATGACTCTGTAAATATAAATTTAAAGTACCCGAAGATATTTTGAACCATCCTCACTACCGGTTGGGTTATAGTCAGCGTTTACTAATCACCAATCATGTCGGTAAAACCAAAAATGTTTTCCCTCTGTCGTGTCAAAGTAAAAACTCACACTTCCGGTTATTCGAGATTGTCTAATTTACGCTCGTTCACACTTGTCTAATATTCTACTGTATGCCCATCAAAATACACATTAAAATTATCCTGAACCACTTTACTTCCGGTTGTTCTGGTCAGCATTCACTACTCTTCATTCCAACTTCACTAGTCACTAAGTCAGCGTTATTCCAGTCAAACTGATTTATGCTCGTTAAGAGTTGTCTATCCCACTCTATAAGCTCAAACAGAATAGAAATTAAAACTTCCAAAGATATTTTGAACAAATTTTACTTCCGGTATGTTGTAGTCAGCGTTCAGTAGTCAGTAAACCCAAAAATTTTTTTCCCTCTGCCTCACCAAAGTAAACCTCGCATTTCCGGTTATTCGAGATTGCCTAATTTACGCTCGCTTACACCTGTCTATTACTCTGCTGTAGAATACAAATTAAAATTAACTTGAACCACTTTACTTCCGGTTGTTATGGTCAGCATTCACTAGTCGAGATTAAACCAAAAACTTTTTCTCTCTACCATGTCAAAATAAAGCCTCTCATTTCCGGTTATTCGAGATAGACTAATTAATGCTCGTTTAAACACTTGTAGGTCCACACAGAATCTAAACTAAAACTACCAAAACCATCTCGAACGATTTTACTTCCGGTTATTCGAGTCTGTCATTGCTACTGTCACAGTCGTCAGCTTTCCCTCAATTCTGTTTGATGGATAAATGAAAAAGGTGTAAGCATTCCAGAGGAGAACAATAATGCTTCCTGTATACCTTAACCATTTCTACTTCCGCTTACTTTCAAGTCACCACGGTTTCCTATCGTTTGATATTATAATATAAAAATCGATATACTGAACACAAAGTCAATCTTATACTTTCACAGTCTCATTAGTTTTTGTAAGTATACTTTAGGCCATACCCAACAAAACAACTGACAGTCATTATACCCCCATCTCAGACGCGGCTTAAACTAATAACAAAAATACTTCGAATGCTTTACTTCCGGTTATTCGAGTCACAATAACATTTTTTCTATTTCTCTCTAAAACATGAAATAAATACATCAAATAAATCGAAAGCAGTCACACAGTTACAAAAACAATTTCCCAATTCAATTTATAAATTCTTTCCCTTCTACTTCCGCTATTTCGAGTTTTATATCAACTTCCCTTTTATATACTGAAACTAAAACCAAGATATTTATACAGAAAAAATCTAAAGCTTACACCTTAAGGCTATTTGAGTTTGAATTCATGATAGTAATGTTCATAGGAAAACATTTCAACCCAGTATTTCCGGTTATTCGAGTTATATTCGTTTAGCCGTCTGTATATTCGCTTTTCTAACTTTATTTTGACTTATTCCGACATCTACAACCAAAAAACAAACAAAATCGGTACTCAAAAGCCTTTCCAACCCTTCTACTTCCGCTTTTTCGAGTTGTATGATCCTGCTTTTGCAATGCCAATACAATCTTATACTATTTGAGTTCAAATTCGTAACATAATTGTAAAAAAAATTTGGAAGCTAGTATTTCCGGTTATTCGAGACAGGACAACGTTATTCTAAGTTCTATTGACTTAGTCTTAGATTAACAGCCAAAAAGAAACTGAGATAGCTACTGCAAACTATTTCCAAGCCCTCTATTTCCGGTTATTCGATTCAAGCTAATCGACTATTTGCTCTTTAAGTTGTCAAATTTCTTTGAAACGCAATAGCTTCTGCTTCCGCCTTTCCTTATTGTGACATATACATCGAACCGATATACAAATACTCGATTTCAGTATAAACCGGAGGAGATTTGAGTTTGGTCAAGAGCTCAGGTGCAAAATCCAAAACCGGAAACGAATTATCGGAAAAGAGATCACGTGACAGTTTAAAAGAGGACACAAAATCCTATGTTGAGTAAACAAAAAAATTTTTTCTTTTCCGGAAGCTTTCGAAAAGCTTTCCAAACCCTACCAACTATACAAATTTTGTTTTATAAATGATTCGAAAACGGAAACGGAAGTCATTTCCCCATCAACCAACAAAAATTCTTTTTCTCTTTCCAGACGTCTTACAGACATACAATCTTACTTACAGTTAACAATACAACAACCAAAAATTTCTTTGAGCAAATAAAAAGAAAAAAAAATTTTTTTAAGGCACTTTCATTTATTTTATATCAATAAAACGCGCCTAAGAAAATACTACCCCCCGCCCCCGAAACCCCCTTTTAAGAAGAACATCATTACAATCACATAAACACACCCTTACAATAAATTCACAACAATTTTACTTTTATAAAACATATACAAAAAAAAATTATTTATTAAATCGTCCATTATACACAAAACTTTTCGCGCCAAAATTCAAATTTGAGTTCTTTGTGTGGATAAGGGAAACAGGGAAGTTGTGGTGTCCAATTGCTCTGATTCTGAGGTATGAATTTAGGAAGACTTCTGATTTAGTCTTAATCATAATTGTTGGTCCCCCGACATTACCGGAAACCGGAAATGGTTGCTAATAAGTAAACGATTCCCTTACAGGACCCACTTCCCTCTCATCCTACCCCTTTTCATCAAAGAATCACATACTGGAATGTTTGTTATTAGTCCGCCATTTTGAATTTCTATCGAAATCCATTCGGATAACCCGACAACTGATTGTATCATCTTCTTCCGACGATGGAATGATAATTTAGATTAATAATAATAAATTAGTAATTAAGAGATCTACTAACACGCGGTTTCTACTTCCGGTTGTGTGAAAACCGATCTTTACTGTTTACAGCAGGAAGTAGGCCTAAAACCAAAATTGAGGGAACGCATCAGGGTAGGAGGAGAAGGCTAAGGAACAAGGTGGGTGGAGGAGTATGAGGAGGAGATTATCTATCTACTCCCTGCCGTTATTTGTCTCTGTTATTTTCTTGGATAATTCGCTAATAAATTCTCTATAGATCAACGGATCCATGTTCCTGTTCAACATGTACAATATCCACCAATCCCCGACGTCCGTTTTCCGTGACACCGCCTTGGCTATGTCGAACGGTATCATTCGGTTCCTGCGGTGGAGGATGTAGGGCCTCACGCCCGGCGCAGCCAATATCACTGCTCGGTATATGAGCAGAGCCGACAGCAGTGTCGCCAGGATTATGTACCAGAACCAGAGGAAGATGTACGTTTTCTCGTTGACGATGTTCAGCGGCAGGATGCAGAGGGAGTCGTGGGTTTGCATCGAACCACCGGCTCCGTATTTGTGAAACGTGCATTTCGTCACCCGCGGGAAAATGTACACCATCGGATCGAAACGGTCTTCCTGGGGTTGATTGCTGAACGCCATCACGCGAAGACCGTAGCTGAAGAACTCTCCGTCGAAGAAATTGTTCATGAGTATGAGCTGTCCGATTATGTTGACGAGACAGAGAGCCTCGCAGAAGAAATAACGAAGAGCGTACAGTTTATGTCTCTGAAAACAACACCGACAAGATAAATTATTATAATAGATAAATTCAAAAACAAAAATTTTTCTTTCATGAATAATTAATGGATGCGTGTGCCTTTGCTCGCGCGCGCGAGCCGTTGCACCTTTTCTTCTATTAAGGTCGGTGGACCAGGGTCAAGGTCGAGGTTCGAAACGTTTAATAAGTCATTAAAAAGAAATTTCGGGTTTTTAACCAGGTACCATCATTATCTCCTCCTCCTCCTCCTCTCTTTCTATCTCTCTCGAGGCATTTCCGTCTACCTTCTGACAATTAATTGTTCCCAGAATTCAAGAAAGGAAACAATGTTGCCAAACGATCTTGGAAAACTGTTTCAATGAATCCGTCGACTTTGATCAAAAGGAATTTCCTTATCACCCACAACGAGGTACTTTGACCTTTTATCACCTCTGACCGTTCGAATCTTTATCAGAGTGGAAGGAAAAATAACAAACCGATTCCTTGAAAAGTAACCAACAAACAAACAATCGGCCGGGTCCAAGAAACAACCGCGTGACGTAAAGGGAAGTGGTTAACCAGAAACAGTCAGTCAGTCAGTCCAACGTCAAGACAGGAAACAAAGGAAATCAAGGAGCAACATACAGGTAGCGGTAATTTCTGGTCCACCAATTTTCCTTATCCCAGGAGAGAGGGAAAAACGGGGAGCAGTGATAGCGTCTCCGCCTTCCCCTACCGCCGCCTCCTCCCAACTTATCCACAGCATCACTTACGTTGATATGTTTTAACAGGTAGTCCATGAGCACTTTTTTCTTTTTAAATTTATCCTCTTCTCGGCACATTCCTACGTTGAGCCCCATGACTATCGTGCGAAGGAGTCCTCCTTCCCATGCGTCCCACATCCATTTCGGCGTATAGCAAAGAATCCCCTGAAGAAAAAGAAAATCAATCATGAAAACAATTTCAGACCACCCATAACTCACTCTCTCTCTCTCTCTCACTCTTTCTGACTTCTCTGTATTTTCCCGGTTGCGCAATCATTACGTGTGTTCAGGTTTTGTTCTAAAGCTTCTTCCAAACCCATCAACACTCACTCCTCACTCTTCCGCCATTTCTCGGTTTCTTATCAACAATCCCATCTTAAAAAGAGACCCAAAACCATTCAAAACAAAGACCAGGTCCACACAAAAAGCTTTCCTATCAAAACCCAAAGCTTCTCTCTCATAAACCAAACCCGAATCACGTGACCTCGAATCCATTAGAAGAAAAAAAAACGAAACAACACACAAACACACACACGAAAAACATAAAAACTTAATGGGAAACTGTAATTAAAAGAAACAAAAAAAAAATCAAAATGGCGGACGTATTCTCGTCCAAGGAGAAAAAAGTCCCAAGACCTGGGTCTCGAGGACCCAAGTCTCGATTTCGTATGCATGCCACCGCGAGAAGGGACTTTCTCATATAAATTAGATTTGTCGTGTACGTATCTCGCGGCCGCCATCTTTCCAGCCGATGTTATCGCATAAAATGTCCGTCTGTCATGCTCTGATAAATGCTACCTGATCACAGTCGCCGGCCTTTTTCTTCTTTTATTTCATTTTTAATTTTTATTCTGTGTTTTTACCATCCTTCTCTCCTCTCCTCCAGCCTCAGATTAGTTTTAAGTGAATTTTCTTGTCTGGTAGGAACCTTAAAACCTAATTTTCACATTCCGTCTCGGATTCCTGTCGTCGAAACCGAACTCAGTTCCTCTGACTCTCATCACTAAAGTTCAACTAATTCCTGAACGAACCTAATTAAAAACTTCCAGGAATTTGGGTTTCTGGTCTAAAAAAAATTCCAAAACCTTGATTCTTAGAAGGCCGATTCCAAAATCCCTTCCATCAGGTACAAAAATTTTTTAAAATGTTTCTGGGAGGTTAGTCCCAACCCCACCTTCACCCCCGGGACAGGGCATTGCCTTAACGACTGCAAAACAACCGTTTTGAAAATGACTACTTCCAACCAAAAATTCTTTAAATTCCTATCGAGTTTCATTTCGAACCTGGTTTTCCATCTCAAGCCTCGGTTACCACACCTGGAAACCATAAATAATAATAATAATAAACAAAAAAACGTTTATTTAATTTAGAACTTCGCAACCGGCATCCAACCAACCAACAACAAAAAGCTCTAATTATGGCAGACATGTTTTCATGATTTATAAACGTGAACAGATCATTTCGAAAACAAAAAAAAATTTTTCCCCTGGGATGATATACGGTTAGTACAACACCGAGACGTAACAACCGACAAAAAAAATTTAAATATCGCTCTCCGCCATTTTTCTTCCAACTTCCTCCGTTGCAATTATGTTGCAGCTTCAATCATGCATCCAAACACACAGACCCAAACACAAAAAAACGAGACCTCGGGGTTAGGGTCCACAAACCACCTTTAAAGGTTGCGGTGAAATTTTTCTTCTCGAAATCCACACACAAAAGCCACGTTTTCAGGTTTCGAAAATTGATGGGAAGGCGGTGGTTAAGATGGAGGAGGAAGGGAAAAAAAAAATTTCCTAAGAACCTTAGAGGTGATTCTTAACTGTGCAATTTAATAAATTTGACTACGTGATGATTTTAAATCGAATCTACAGGAGGAGGAGGAGGAGGAGACACAGGAGGAAGGGAATAAGAAGTAATAATGCCATCTTTCGGTCGCTTTAAATGTCTACTTAACGGACTAATTTATTCTTCTTAAGTCCCATCATCAATTGCGAGATTATGGTAATAAAAAACCGGCGGCAGCTTTCCTTCCCTTCTCCCACCTCCCTCACCCCCCGCTTCATTCCTCTCCTTCAAACCAGACATGCGTGTTATGAACTGACGCGTACGAAATGGCAAATTGGTACTGAGAGACCACTGGAGGTCAACACCGAACATTCCACACAACCCATCCGCTCATCCCGTGACACAATACCAACCCAACCAAAAGACGACGAGAATAAAGACTTTTATCGAGGTCACAACTGGCTGCCATAATTAAAAATAAAGCGATAAAGCTCGGTTGACATCAGAGTATGAAGTCAATCATTCATAACAACCATAATCGACTGCCATAACCCTCCTTCAAACGTAAATGAGTGCTTTCGAGTATCGGAATTCCTGGCTCCGGGAACCGCGCCCCCAAAAAAAAGGCAAAAAAAAAAATTTCCGGATGAATTATTTCGAAAATAAAAAAAAAATTTGAAACGGGGCACCATAACATTAAAACCAGGTTAAGTCATTGGGGGGAAGGGAACCGTCTTTCCAACTCTGGAAAACTCATGGACTGTAATCAAATTCCAATTTACTAAATTTCCGAGCCCCGACCACTATAATTAAAAATATTCATTACGATGCCCCGGGGTGTTCAAAACCAAATTCTTTATAAGAACCCTTTTTAGAAGAAAACAAAAACTTTCTCTCTCTCTCTCAACTTCTCTTTCTTTTAACCAAAGCCCCTTCGGACGTTTTCCCAACACATAAATTTATTTAAATTTATCCCCGGAGGGCCCCCTTCCACCGAAACGCACACAGATATAGAGAGGAAACAATGAAAAGATTTCAAATTAGATTTTCATTCTCCTTCCGAATGGAAATCGCCGCCGGAAGAAGTAGCGCGGGCCCCCCGATAATCACTTTTCTGGTTGATTGGTTTCGAGACAAAGATATGCGCCCCTCTCCCGGGGCCCCAAAACCACCCTCACCCAACAGTAATGATAACGATTTGAAAGTGGAACGGGGTCGGTGTCCAACTGAAATTCATTTCACGTGAGTAAATCCCCGAGTCAAGGACGCCATTCCAATATTCCCAAGCCCCCTTAACTGGCCTACAGACTAAACCCAGAGAGATCCATTAATCAGATTGAAAGATGTCACATGAGGAAGACCAACGAAGCTTTTTATTAATTTCAATTGAACACTAAAATTATTTAACCTTCGAACTCTTTCCATTGATCGAGTCCGACAGCAGTAAAAGCTCCTCGACTCTTTTGTCACGGCTTCCCGTGCCATTCGGATTCTGATACCTTTTGCCGCGCCTTGAAAAACGGCAAAAACGCAATCACGCATCAAACAAATCTACACGCACAATAAAATTTTTATTTACTTTACTCGTTAGCTACGAGAATTAAAAAATGTTGCTGACCTTGTTCTGCCGACTTTGGACGAGGAAACTCGACATCGGGATGTTCGCCATGTTACTAGGATGTCTTTCCGGAATTATCCAGATTCAGTTTTCTCTTAACTCATCCACCCACATGGAAATGATAAAGAAAACTAACCCAACACCGCCTTCTAGAATCCTAGACAATTCCCCCGCACTATTTTCGTTTTTGTCTTTCCCCAAAACCAGCAGCATCTTCCCTTTTTTAATCGCTGACATGATTACAACTTCCTGTGTTTCAAACTCCCAGGCTTTCTCAAGGACAGTGTATATTCTTAGGATGAAGACGGTGAAGAGGAGTAGGAGGAGAAGGCGGTAGGATGACGATTAAGTTATTTAAGAATCATCGGGAAGAAGAAACGAAGGCGGACTCGATTTGATAAAGCTCATCGTCAGCTGTTGATGACATCGGAATTCTTCACCGAAACGAAACATGATCAACCAGGAGAGGAGAGGAGATCTCTCACATAAACAACGCCGACTCATTTCATTAGCTGTTCCTCTCAATTAAAGAAGTTCGAGGAATGACAGACTCCGGAAGAGCCAGTCGTAGAAACAAACATACACACACCAAGCCAACAGCGATCAAGGATGCAGGGGCACAGCTGGTGATACCGAAACGTGTCAGGTTCTCATTTTTCGCAACGGAAACCAATCACCAAAACGCTTATTTCGAAAACCACTTTTGTGCTTGACCGCTTTCATCATATTCCAATCGGTCACACTTTAACGCATCGCCGTGGCGCCCCTCCACCCCCACCGCCGCCATTTGTTTTTCTCCTCCATCAACCATTCCTAAAACTAATATTTCCTCACCGACACGGTTTGTTTCACGCTTACTAGCTGGCTCTATTTAAAAAAAGAAAAAGACGACGTGGAATGCCTGAACCAGAACCAGAACCTAAACATGTGGAGAACAATCACAATCCACGAAGAAAAGCTTAGAAAATGATAATGATAATAATAATAGTAGGAGAAAAAATGTCGGATCCCAGAGGGTAAATCATAACTTTCGTAACTTTAAGATGACATTCGGGAATCATGTTCAGCTTTCCTACCTCGAGCGCTGTCTTATTCAGCCGCGCAACCCGGTTCTCTGACTTCTTTTTCGCAGTTTTTCAGACGTCCAGATTAATAAGATTTGCCGCCTTTTCTAAAATCAGTGCCGTATTTCGCCCACAAAAAAAATCCAAAACGACTGACACACTAAAGAGAATCTCTCTGGACTTGGTCACACCCAGGTCCCGATAAACGAAACGAACGCCTCAGCCATAAATTTTCGAATACTCACGACCAAACAACCATTCTTCCAAGGTCACGGCCCTCAACAAAAGAATTTAATACGACAGGGGGTGCAAATCTTTTATGGAGGTCGTAAAAACCTTTTTCAAGAGATTTCAAAAAGATGGAAGACGACACAAAGACATCGCCAATTGTCTGCGAAACGAGGACACCTCATTGTTCGTCAGGTTATTTGTTCAAAAATTTTTCATTGTTCCCATTGAATGACAAACAATTCTGCCACCGAACCAATATTGAAAACTGCCGTGGCAGCAGTAACCAGTAGCCAACTATAATGACTAACAAACGTAAACACTTTTCCAGATAATTCTTATCAATCAGTCGGTGGTTTGATATGAGGCAACTTGAGGAAATCACTTCCAAGGAAGAGAATTAATCACTTGGAAGGAAATTCAAAGAGCGAAACCCCAGAGGAAACAATTAAATGACGTCATCGCTTTGGTTAATGATTGACTAGTTCCACGAACCAGAAACTAAATATCAGGTTGAGGGTGAGTTGGACCTTCAAACCTTGAGGGGAGAGGTCTATCGACTGACGAATGACAATGAAACACGAAAAAGGATAATTACGGCCATGTGTGTGCTGTGTCTATGCCTACACGTGTGGAAATATGGCGGCTCATAACGGTGTCGACGTAATTATGATTCCCGGCTCGTTTTTTAGACGAATATTCCTCGTCACCTTGTATTGTGATTAGTCAGCAACGCAAAAGTCCTCTCGAGGAATGGTACGTGACTGGGAGTAAGATTCGATCGGCTTCTATGATCTCAATAGCGAGGATGTGAGATTGAATATAACAAAACCACGTGAAAGTGGGCAAGAATGCACTTAGGTCGGAGGCAAGCCAACCGGTTTTCCCGAATATCATCTCAGTGCAAGAGAGCTCCAAAGTGAAAGTGCATTCAGACGGATTGGAAAGAGGTCGAACCGACCTCCGGTTTCTGCCAACGCCAAACCGATTCCGTGGGTAAAAATCGTTGACGTCGTTCTGCACCGATTCCCACTCGGGAGGGCAAGAACCGTTGAACTCGGGTAGCTTCATGCTGCCACGTTAATCGTGGACTGACGGGGCGGAAGGTCACTCACACATCAACAAAACATTCCAATCACCTGGCACATGTCTTCCGAACATTCCATCCCCTCTCTTCTCCAGAACAGGAAACGTGATCTTTCGGAGTCACGCTTCCGGCGAACGCAAAAACTAAAAACAAAAACAGTTCCAAGACCTGGAATATCTTACCTGGAAAAACAAAGCGAAGCAAACCCACTGATAGTAACTATGATATTTCTTGGGTCCACCCCCGAACTCGTTGTCCACGCCGGGATGAGCCACCTCGAGTCCGACTTGACGGGTGAACGCGTCCGGCATAGTGAACGTCGACATGATCCAACAGTACGTGTTCACGGGATGAGTGGGCACTCCGTTCACGATGCAACTGATCGGATTACCGACGAACTGATTCGCCGTTATTATGACGGAAAACGCCATCAGGAGAACGGTCGTGAACACGTTGTGTATCCGAAATATTGCGTTGTCCGTGACTATGTCCTGCCATTTCAGGTAGTCTTTCAGATTCCCGAGTAACTTATACATGGCTGGTCGAATTCAATTTTCTTTTCTTCTTCTTCTTCTTCTTCTATCTATTCTAACTTTTTTTCCCCTCTCTTTTCTTTTAACACGTCATTAACATAATTAAAAACGACACTTCTCTACGTCATCCTTAGGTCCTTGGAGCCGTTTTACTCATTTTACTCCGTTTCCGCACACGGGGAGGGAGAAAACGATTCTTCTGGCTACGAATACATCTTCATTGCACCTTTTACACTAAAAACAGAAAAAAAAACAAAAATGACGAAAACATGCGCTTACTTAACGACTTCCAAAGCCAACTAGCCTACGAGGCAGTGAAATAAGTTAGTCCGTGCTTATTTACTACGAAAACCAAAAGAGAGAGAGAGAGAGAAACAGGAAAGGAAAAATCACCGAAATCGAGTTAAGTTAACCATCCACATAACCAACAATTCCGTTCAGAGAGTGCCTGAACCTGACGAACGGGGAGGGCGGTGGAGGGAACGACCGGGGAGCGAAAAAAAAATGAAAACTTCTAGAAAACAGAGACCGGAGTAAGATCAGCATGCGCAACACGTGGAAACCGAACCTGAGAAAAAATCTTATCCGCGCTAAGCTAAACGTGAATGAAAACCTTCGGGGGACGGGAGCGATATGCAACTGATTTATTGTCCCTTGGCTTAAGTTAAACACGGCCACGTTGGTTGCAGTTCACCCAAAGGCACGTATTCGTGCCTGAACATCGACAAAAGTCTACCTGAACCTTAGACTTTGTACTTAACTTATCGGCAATGGTTTTCGTGTGCTGGGGCTACGAGGTGAGCGGAACATGGGTACAAGTCGATCGGAATCCGATAGTTTATTGGACCGGTTTTCTCAGTTTTTCGGTTTAATCACAATTTTTATTTTATCTTCTTTCTCTCTCTTTCTCTCCTCTCTCTCTCTCTCTCTCTCTCCTTTTTTTAACAAGTTATCTTGGTCATTATTATTTTTATCATCTTTCTCCCGAAGTTTCAGGTACTTTAAACCCTAATAACTTTTAAAGAATAAAAATCTTCCCAAAATTTTTATTTTTCAACGATAGTAAAACGTTCGCGGGTTAAATTTTGACGGCTCGTTTTCCTCCCTCAACTCTGTCAGGTTTACTTACCCCAAAACCGAATGAAAAATTAGACAAAGAATGTCTTCCATGGTCCACGTTTACATATGACAACCTCCTTCCACCCCCGCCGCCCCAACATGAAATGGGTACCACATGCTTTCCCAGAAAATATTATCCTCCGGGTGACCTTAACCTTTTACTGGGAAGGGACTCAAGTTTCCCGATTGTTTTTCTTCGAAGCTTTCAAAATCTCAAGGTGACCAAGAACAGTAAACAAAACAAGCTTTAAGGTACCTCATCAGGCTTGCAACTGAAACCGAAACCCAACGGGATGAGATTTGGAAGAAGGAAACAAACCAAAATAGAAAGGATGCAGAAAAGCACCACCAGCCTTCCCTTCGTCGTCGGATAATCCAGAAACCTCTGGCAGGCAATTCCAAGTAGCGAGAAGAACCAAATTCGAGACAGAGAGGAAGAGAACCACAAGATAATTCTTTATTTTTAATTAGAAACTCCTTTGTGGAAGTAAAAATAATTACAATAGAGCCCGAAGTGAAGAAGAAGAAGAAGGGAAGCGAGAAGGAAGAAGAAGAGGAGGAGGAGGGACCACAACCATAAGAGAATCCCACTTCATTACAAATGGACCACTTCTTCACCTCAAGTCAAAACCTCAGTTTTATTTAATTTATCAATTTTTTTTCTCCCATCTTCAAAATTAATTAACAACTTGAGAAGAGGAAAATGCCTTCTGTCAGGATACAAAGGAAAAAAACAAAAACAAATCAGTGCCGTGTTTAGGGAGGGGGAAGGGCGTGGGGTGAATGAGAACAAAAAGGACCTCGTTTACCAAACAATAACCCCCTCACGAAAACATATCACGTGTACAACAAGTCATGATCATCTGCTTAAGGAAGAAGAGACGGATAGAAGACAAGAATGGTAGTGTGTGTGTTTGGGTGGGGAGGGAGGAGGAGATATCTTGTTCATGCTGTCTAAGTGATATACAGGAAATTATGGTCTTTATACTAGCTACATATATATGGTGTACCACCTACTTATATCCACTACATACAATAATATACTGTATATAATGGCCAATAATATCTAATAGTGCTCCTTCACTCCCTCCCTCTCTCTCTGTCTGCTAGCACTAAATAGTATGGGCTTGATCGATAGGTCAACTCCATCCACCTCAGATAGGTTACAAGGTAGTATGCCTAGATTTTGACCAGAAACTTTGTCTAATTTTTGTGACACTCAAATATATAGTCAAACTTGATAATATTTTCTAATTCAAACTAGACCCCTACAACCCATTGTAGTAAGTATCAAACCCACTACAAACATCACCCCACAAAATCAACAACACAAATCAGTTAATGTGCACATTGCCCAGCAAACCTACTGACTAACTCTTGTCGATAAAGTGAAAAATGGTTTCATTTCTAAAAACACCAAGATAATCTGTACATCATCTGAATAGGAACTCGTTGAAGTGATGGTAAGGCTCAGCATACTGTTTCCCCCATGTCATAAATATTGCACACTTTTACACATGATTTGTTTCATAAATACTGCACACTTCCCTATAATTTGATTTCAAAAATTTGACTATCTGGTTAATCTGCACAATACCTCCTGGGAATTCAAAATGAATTTGACATATTTACTCGAACAACAGTCAACTTTCTATACAGCTTATTGGAAACCTTCATTTCATAAATAATGCACACTTGTAGGAGGAATTCATTTGAGTTTAGTATTCACATTTAGTACAAACTTATTTCAAAACAAACTCTGCACACCTGTCAGGAAGAGAACATGTAAGGGTACAGGAACTCTTCAAACACCTAAACTTCTCTACACTCTTTAAACACATTTTTAAATTATTTTGAGGTTTAAATAAGCAAAATAAATACAAGAAACGAAAAACAGGAAACAAATTTTCAAACTGTAAGGATATGGAAGCTGTTAATGTGGACATCATCTAAGCATAAACCCCTCAATTCTGAACAATAACGGTATAAATCAGTTAATCTGCAAAATAACTAAATGTGTAAGATAGTGGTCTTTAACACCAACATATATAAATAATAATCCAAAACCAAACACGACTTGCAATTCAAACCGAAATCCAAAACCAAACAACAGACAAATAAAGATGGCGGGGAGGTGGTAAGACGAGGGTCCTAAACAAATTTTTCAAAAAACCATTCAAATAATACAAAACGAAGACTTCCGGAATGATGAGTCAAAACATTAAACAAACGAAACTGATGATAAAAATAAACGCCAGACAAAAGAGATTAATTGTCGGGTAGAAAAAAAATGTCAAAAAAGAATTCGAGCATTCGACGAAATTTCGAAATCCAACATGGAGGCCGGAAACCGTTACAATTTGGCGGGTTCTCCTCCCTCGTTTGCCCTCGATTTGTCACAAGTCCGCGAATTGTTTTTAAGAACTCGAACGTTATTAATTAATCACTAACACGTAGTTACGATTCATTTAATTATGTGAAAGGAAATATTTATGCTAATGACAAATATTTGAATATTTTCTTATCTAAACGTCAACGGAACAAACACGACAACAACAACACATTGACTCAAATCTGTTCTGTTTATTAAACACAAATAATAATAATAATGAGGAAAGCACCAAAAGAAAAATTAACTTTCGGAAATTAGTTTTTAAAAGCTCGATAATGACAAAATAAAAGGAATACGTACCTAAATTTAAAGGAAAAATAAAAGTCCAATGTTCGAGATATGTTGACGGCCGCCTCTTTTAGAAAAACGAGGTGGCATCAAACAAGCTTGACTCTCCTATATCTCTAAATCCGAAAAACAGGTTTTGATATCGACTCAACAGCACCTAAAATAACCTTGAAACAAAAATAAAAAAAAGGACGACTTTCCTCATTCGTTACGTTTTGTTTTGCCCTCCAGCACTCACTGCATTTCAAAATTCTTCACATCTCAACTTTTTTTACAGACCGTTCTTTGCGCCATATTGGAGAGAAGTAAAACTTTCAAACGAGAGTAAAATCCTCAATTGAGATGACTCCCACTCGACAATTCAATCCCGTTTCACGTCTTCTAAGAGTAAAACCAAAAATCTCACTCTTATTATAAAAAGACTATTATTATATATATTCCTCATATCGGGTTTGTTAATTTAATAACAATTCCTTTGGTTCTTAACAAAAATAAAATTAAGAAAAGACCTATTGTTATGACAAACCCCGTGTTAATTATTTTTTTTTACAATTCAATAATTTTACCCTCTTTAACTCGAATTTCTCTTAGGTTGTTGTAAGAAAACCTCAACTTTCGTAAGCTAAGCACTAAAGCTGTTTCATCAATTCGCATTGAAATATCTAATCTCAAACAAGGGTCATATTTTAAATTTTAATTCAAAAATTTGTTTTCAAATTTCTTTTAGGAACTTTCCTTAATTTTTGGTACTTTGCTAAAATTTGGAAACGTGAAAATCATTCCGTTATATTTTTATAAAATAAATTTTAAGAGAGTTACATGAGAAAATAATTCGAAGCCCGAGTTTTAAATTAACACTCGAATCCAACATGTCTTCCATTTCGTTGGATCAGCAGATGTTTGGAGTGAGGGAAATGAGGGGTTTTATACGCATCTGGATTTTATGGTTTTACGAAAAACGTAAGCAGGCGCACAAAGACAAGCTTTTCGTCAAATCTCTACTACAATATTAGACCACGTGCCTTTCATTGACAACATTTCTGAATCGCCAATGTTCGAAATCGTGATTGACTAATCCATTTAAATTACTATCCAGAACGAACCATTGTCGAAGATAAAGCACGTTGATTTGAGGTCAGAATCCAATATGTGTGAGAGAGAGAATTAGAAATTCAATTTCGAAAACTGATGAACGATTTGGCGCTGTAGTGCTTTCCCTCCAACTCAAAATTTGATTCATTAAAGCCTTTGTCAACAATTTATTTAGGATGAACTTCCTTAAACACATCTCCATTCATCCTGAGTTAAATTTTATTTTTGTTACAGGCGCCCGAAGACCTTTTTTTATAATCACAGACTCCAGGTGTTTTTGGGAGCCCCATCTACGCATGAACGAGTTTTTATAAAAAGGACCATTTTGAGAGTTTTTGGTAGCTAGCAGCTGCTGCCCTCGAATAGAAGAGGAAATTCGGATTACTTAACAACCATAAATGTTGCGTCATTTCTGTCTTTTGTTGTCGGCGGTCCACCCGCCCATTGACCATCATGACAAAACTCTTCTCCGCCACGACTTCCGCTAATTCCCTCATATCCATTCAACTAATTACATCCAACTTCATAGAAAATGACTGAAACGGATTGACAACCGTGTGTGTGTGGCTGGCTGGCTGGCTTATGTCCTCGTTCTCGTCAAATTTTTAGTTCTTCTTTCAAGGACGGATTTATTGTCTGCACAATCAAGTTTCGGGCTCTGATTAAAAAGTCATTATTGAATGGGTATTAGTTCTACCTTGTCTGATAGCTTATAATGAACCTCAACTTTTTGTTGTAGTTGCTAAGACAAATTTTTGCAAGAGCAGAAGACATCTCAAGGATTTGCCATTGTCCACTGCTTCCAGGTTCCCAGTCCAACTACCCAAGATGGAGTCTGACTTTCTGGAGGTGTGTTAAGAGCCTTGTGGCTTTCCTATCACTCTCTCGGCTAGATTGATGTCTTTTATAAATGATGGGTGGTTATGTGGCGGTTATCAAAGTCCCTGATTCTGATGAAGAAATCGGTTTTGTGCTAGCTATGGGTTAGAATGTTTCGCAATCCTGACTTTCAAGGTTAGTCTTACACGTGTGTCGTAACTTGCTATTTTCGATTCTAACCAATTTAAGTACAAATGTTTATTTATTTATTTGTTTGTTTCTTTTTACATAATTCAGGTTTTGTTGCGTTCAATTTGAAATTAGTCCCAAGTCAAAACCTGTGGGATTTGGATTAGACAATATTGTGTGACAGTTGCATCATCAATGTTACAATGAGTTGGGTCAATAAATAGACCAAATCCAGGAAGATGGGTTCAACCATTTGAATGAAGATGTAAAGCACTGACTACCCATAAATAAAGGATATCAGGTAGGTCAGGTTTGAGTTTAAAAATAAATTCCTGACCCTTCTCACAGCTTTTAACACAAATCCATTCCAGAGGAAGGGGCTCTTATTCCATCCACATCTCTGGCAGTCGGCCAGAACAATAAATCTGAAACTCTTGTTTCCCACAGGCACTACTCAAAACCCTACACCTGGTTTCTCATCTTCCGTATCAACTGAGTAAAACGTAAATACCAAAGAATCTTGTTTCAGGTTTGGAGAGTCTCGGTGAGGTTTACTTCTTCCTTCCAAGCCTTAAACCAGAACGGATTGAGATTGACTTGTATGCTAGTCTTTGTCACACCCACTTTGTAGCTAATTAGTTATTAATTTATAATCTGCGTCATATGATCAAATTCCAGTTTTGATGGTTTCGAACCTTGAGGCGATTCCTTGAACTCGGGTTGGAGGGAACCGGGGGTTTCATTTTGCTTCTGTCAGCCATTTTGCTTATTTGTAATCTTAAATATTTATTATCAGATCGAGTTTGTGTGTGTGTATCTCCATTTTTGGTTTTCATATTTCTTTTAGTTTTTATGAAATCTTATTGGTGACGTATTGGGTTGGCAGTACTGGGACTGTGTCATGGCGGATTTGTATTTTGGTTTTAACTGCAGCTTTGCACACAGTACTTTGACACTATAGTAGGCACCTCCTTTTGTGGCAAATCCTCCAACTGCTCAGCTGTGGTATACTGATATACAATAATATATATTTGATATTATAATATTATTAATATTATTTGGTATTAGGACAGTGTTTAACTTGAATTTCCGAGTTTTTTGTCTTCCTTCTCCCTTCCCAAGGTCTCTTCTTTGTTCTACTGTGTTCCTATTCCCTCTGTTCTGTTTATATCTTTCCATTTATACTTTCTATACTGATTCCTACTAGGTGTAGGTCGTCTTCTATTTCTTTAAACCATCTTGTTTTGCTGATTGAGTTGTTTACAACATTAAAGATCCTCTTTGTAAGACTGCTGCTGAATATGTCAGTGGAATGCTAGTCGCCATTTTCTTTTAATTTTCATGAGTCTATTTGTGTGTTTGTATAATTCTTTGGTCTCTTCAACTATACACTGTCTCTGTATATCCCTCCAGAAAATTTCCTGAGGACTGCATTCTACAGTTTTCTCTCTGCCCCAATTCTGGCTGTTTCTAATGGGTAGAGTGCCTGTGGTAGTACAACAGTGTTGTATTGGTTTTGATTGTAGTATTGTAGTCCTTCCATAACAGTTTGTATTGGATATTACATCAAATTTAATCAGGAACCGATATACCAAAATAAACAAATGTCTATCCTCCATTCACAGTATTGCCAACCTAATATCCCACACCTCTGAACACAAAACATCCGTTCTTGCCAGAAGATAAAAGATTCCATTTATTTTTTGTCCTCCTCTTCTTTCAAACTGTCCAAAGGTTCCAAAGTCCAAGGACAAGAAGAACAAAAAAGAAGGAAATCATCATTGAACAATAAACTCGAGGATGGGCAAAAGGGTTTTGTGTTATGTCCGCTTCCGGTGGTGTTTTTGAAAACGGAAGCCGCCATCATGGAACTAATAAAGGAGATAACGGTACCTGTGGTGGTTTGTCAAAAAGACATTCCGAGAAGATTTCCTCGACAAAAAGGTTTGTTAACAATGAGGACGTTGAACCTTTTTGTAGTGTCCTCCTTTTCACGTTTCCACCCTGTCTCATCTGTAACAAGACCAGTGAAGGAAAAATTAATTTTTTGTTGTGTTTTCCTTTGTGAGCGCGGCGGTCGTTGAACTTGGCAATAAAACAAAATCATAAAAGGATTTCATAAACGAAAAGTTGCAGGTTCAGGTACAAATTGACATTTAAAATGGCGGTCTCGTTTGAACTTGCTTTCTACTCCTACTTTCCTTAATCAGATGGTTTTTCCTTCACCGCGAATTTTCCTTTAAGGTTTCTCTTTCCGTTTATGGTTGTCTGACTTGTTTTGATTAGGTTATACCCACTCCGGAGGGAGTGATTAACAAACAAGAGGTTGACACCATCCAAGAACCTCTCGGCGACTTGTTGTCTTTTGAGGTTGTTGCTAACCTTAGGGAATCGAGATGAATTTTGGGTTTACGTTTGGGTTTCTTTTGGTTTAAAGCCCCGTTTTAATGGGTCCAAGACCGGGTTTGTTAACCTCTTTAATTGAATTCATTCACGCGTTGCGTCTTCACGAAGTCGTGCAGCCACCTCGTTAGCCTGTCCGGAGAAATTTGGCATGCGTGCCTCTACCACCTTCAATTTCTCTTCCTCTCCTAGACGCGTCAGATTTCCTTCTTGGAAACAATTTTCAGTTGAAACTTTATCAGAAACAAGAGTGCGTCAGTGAATGACGACTGTGACCGTAATCAGTGAGTCCCGAGGCTGTTGACAAAACATAAGTCGGACGGGATAGTTAGCGACCGCAACCCGGTAATCTGGCTTTATAGTGATCGCCAACCGCCTAAACTCCTGTCATTAATCACCCCCAAGGTCGTTTTATTTTGTTCGCCAAGCTCCGTTGGTCTGATATCGCTGAACACAAAACAAAACTTGTTGATGAAGGAAGAGGACAGCTGGGAGAAGTTTTGAACAAACAGGATTTGTTTGATGTACTCAACCTGATTTCAAAATTAGAACGGAGCAGATGGTAGAAACCAGATGCAACAGGGGTGGTTTTCGCCCTCGATCATCCCCCAGATTTCTTTTCTTGTTTTTGGTTCCTTCCAGATGCTCCGACGTCTTCTTTCCAACCTATTTTTGGTTTGAGGCTGATTTTAAACTTCAGTCACATCTCATTCGGTGATTTGAAAATGAAAATTTGCTTTTCTTCCGGTTTGTCTTCGGGTCGACAGAAATGAAATCTGTGTTGAGCAAACACTCATAATTTTTTTTGTTTATTTGTTTTGACGGAAGTGATTGCGATGCCTGAGACAGTAGACGTGATAACACCTGTTGACACAGTAAAAGCCCAAAACGTTGGGAATTCCCAACAGTCACAAGACAGGAGAGAAAGACGAACGCGTTTCATCAGAGATTCATTTAAATAGTCCACGACTCTGAGTCGCTCATTTCATAAATAATGCACAATTCGCACAATAAACAATTTATCAAAATCAAATCTTCACGTCCTACCTTCATCTGAAGTCTCTAATCCACAATTTTGAGTCTCTCCTTTCATAAATATTGCACACTTTCAATGTTGTATAGGTATAACTTACTTTTAGCATAAGTTCATTTCATAAATAATGCACGACTTTGTCAAGAATTCATTTCAAGAATTATGCACAATTATATATATCATTTCATAAATAATGCACACACTCATTACTACATAAGTATAACTTAATTCCATCAAGAGTTCGTTTCATAAATAATGCACAATTTTTCCAAGAATCCATTTCAAAAAGTAACGCACAATCGTGTCAAGAGTATATTTCATAAATAATTCTCACTTCTTGGTCAGTCATTTCATAAATATTGCACACCTTCAATATTGCAAACATATAACTCATTCTTAGCTAGAATTTGTTTCATAAAAAATGCACGATTGTGTCAACAATCCGTTTCAAAAATAATGCACACTGTAAAAGTCTATAAGTCATAAGATTTTTATTCAGGTGTGCATTACTTTTGAAACGAAGTTATGTACAACTCGGAGTGACAGACTAAATTATTTCAACTATCGATGCTCTCGAGTTCTTCTAAACTTTGGCGGATGGATGGAACTGTGTGATTACTGTGAATCGAAATTTTATTCCAAAAGTAATGCACACGTAAAAGAAGAATTCATTCCGTCAATAACTCGTAAAACTATTATAGTGTGCATTACTTTTGCAAATGGGTTCTCGACTAAATTGACTTAGGAAACGAACTCTTGTTAGAAGTGAGCTATATGTATGCAATAATGAAAGCGTGCAATATTTATGAAACGACCGACTAAGAATTACAAATTAATTATGAAACAAACTCTTAACAGAACTGTGCATTACTTTTGAAACAGATTCTTGACTGAATTGTGCATTATTTATGAAATGAGTGACTCATAATTGCGAATTAATTTTGAAATGAATCCTGGACAAAATTGTTCATTACTTCTGGAATGAACTCTTGCTGGAATTAAGTTCTACTTGTGTAGTAATGAGTGTGTGCATTATTTATGAAACGAACTCTTGTTGGAATTAAGTTACATTTATGTAATAATGAGTGCGTGCATTATATATGAAATGAGCGACTCACAATGGCGAATTACTTTTGAAATGAATCCTGGACAAAATTGTGCATTATTTATGAAATGAACTCTTGCTAGAAGTAAGTTATATGCAATGATAAGGTGCGCAATATTTATGAAATGACTGACCAAGAAAAGTGCATTATTTATGAAATTTAGTCTTGACACGATTGTGCATTACTTTTGAAACGAGCTCTGGCCAGAAGTAAATTGTACATATCCAATATTGAAAGTGTGCAATATTTATGAAATGATTGACCAAGAAGTGTGCATAATTTTTATAATTAGCTCTTGGTAGAATTGTGCATTACTTATGAAATGAACTCTTGCTAGAAGTAAACTATATGTATGCAATAATGAAAGTGTGCATCAGTTATGAAATGTTCAACGTATAATCGTGCATAATTTTTGAAATGAATTCTTGACAAAAGTGTGCAGTATTTATGAGATAAACTCTTGCTAGAAGTGAGTTATACGTTTGCAATATTGAAGGTGTGCAATATTTATGAAATGATTGACCAATAAGTGTGCATTATTTATGAAAAATACTCTTGACACAATTGTGCATTACTTTTGAAATGGATTCTTGGCTAAATTGTGCATTATTTATGAAACGAACTCTTGTTGGAATTAAGTTCTACTTATGTAGTAATGAGTGTGTGCATTATTTATGAAATGATCGACTTATAAGTGTGCATGACTTTTGAAATGAAGTCAAAACCCTAACACCTTTGGGTGTTCTCGATGGGATTGGTCGTATCAAGGCTTCTGCACTCTTGAGTCCTCAGTTTCACGCACCCCCACAAATGTCCTTCGGAAGCCAAACGTTTCTGTCATTATCATTATTATTTCCGCTACGTGTCTGTGCACTGTCCGGTGTTTTTCTCATTTGTTTCATTGATGGTGAGGAGTCGTTCTGTTTGACCTTCGGAACGAATCTGAGAGAATTACGATTGCGTAACTCGACAGGAGTTTTGTGTTGCCCAGTTATGCATCACGTGAACAACAAACAAGTCTGGTCGTCACCACCGGGCTTATATCTGTTGGCCTTCGATCATGAGATCTGAGTCTAGGCTTCTTTTGTGGTTCTTAAAAGTTTTTGTTTTCACTGCGTGTGCGTGTGTGTAACGTTTAGACTTTAACCTCGTTGCTTAATGAGCGCTGAGGTTGTTGTCCCGTCCCATTTGGAAGAATCAAAACGAAGCCTCATTGTTCTCGTTACATTGTTTAGACAGACGAACGAACGTGGTTTTGGTGAGAGAGGATTTTGTTCAACGTCTTCCGTGGTGAAGATGGAGGACCTCAAGTCGGAAGGAAGGTTTTGAGGTTATTTGTTTGCCACACTTGCCAGATGTTCTTGTTTAAACACTCCTGGCTATTGGTTGAGTCGTTAAATCTTTTGATGGATGTCTCGTGTAGTAGCCTCGAGTCATACAAAAACCTCCTGACTACCTTCCTTTTTGCACGGTTTCAGTGAAATTCTCATTTCATAAGTATTGCACAATTCGAAGTCGCTCATTTCATAAATAATGCACTTCGTGAGGAATATATTTCAAAATTAGTGCACACATTCATTATGAATCCATTTCATAAGTACTCCACATTTGTATTAGAAGGTAATTTCAAAAATGATGCACACAGTCCCGAGAAATCCATTGTAACTCATCCAAAGAGTCACGTGAAAGCTTTCCAAAAGCTCACCAAAACACCTCTGAATGAGTTCATTACTCCACCTCAGCCTCGTGAAAGGTGTTACATCTGAGCCTTCATCGAAACAGCGATGAGCTTTTCGTTTTGTCTACTAGATTTTGAGCTTGTTTGAGAGCTTTAGCGGCCCAGAAACTATTTTACTCGCCCTCGGTACTAGTTTGTATTGGGTAGCCTTATACTTCAGTTATCTATTGAAAGAGGAGGAGGGGTACCTTCCTTCTTACACGGTTTCAATGAAATTCTCATTTCATAAATATTGCACAGTTCACAGTCGCTCATCTATTTCAAAAATAGTGAGCACATTCATTAGAAATCCGTTTCATAAGTAGTGCACACTTGTATTAAGAGGTAATTTCAAAAATGATGCACACAGTTCCGAGAAATCCATTTCAAAAATATTGCACACACTCCAGTTCAAAAGTACTTTGCCAGGAATCCACACTAGGACTACTAGCCACTTCATTAGGACTCCATTTCAAAAATAATGCACAGAGTCCCCGAGAAATACATTTCAGAAGTAAAGCACACTTCAGTCATTAGTTATATTCGAAATTAATGCACACAGCCGTGAAGAATTCATTTCAAAAATAGTGCACACACTTTTTACGAATCAGTTTCAAAAGTAATGCACACGTTATTGAGGAGTCCGTTTTCAAAAATAGTGCACAAATTAGTGAGGACTTTATTTCAAAAGTAATGCACACCGTCATGACGAATTCGATGGACACACATGACGATAATGGACACAATCATAAAGAATTCCTTTCAAAAATAGTGCACACACTCCCGAGAAATCCATCTCAAAAATATTGCACATGCTCATTGGAAATCTATTTCAAAAGTAATGCACACTTATAGCAAGAGTTAATTTCAAAAGTGATAGACTCATTCATTTAGATTCTATTTCAAAAATAGTGCACATATGCAGTAGAAATTCATTTCAAAAGTACTGCACAGTCATGACGAACTCAATTCAGAAGTAATGCACACAGCATTTAGGAGTCCGTTTCAGAAATAATTCAAACCGGCATGAGAAATTAATTTCAAAAATATTGCACAAATTCGTGAGGACTTTATTTCAAAAGTAAGGCACACATTCGTGATGAACCCATTTCAAAAGTGATGCACTCCGAAGTTTTTTTTTTCTCATTCAAACATTTTTTTTGTAAATGTTTGAAAGCTCTCAACGTGATCTTTGGCCTTTACTTTTGATCAAATTCCAGAGTTGAATGAAAGCAGTGTAATTTAGGTGCGACCATAGGAAGTTATTTATGACTCGCTTTGATGGTTTTCCTCCTCTCCACCCCCCGTCCCCCGTCCCAAATGGATTTTCGTAATTAATTTCATTGTCCTCGTCAACTTCGTCAAGTTCTGCCGATTTTGCTTTGTTTTTGTTGTTGCCGTTCAGAGTGTCTTATACGAGCTTCGTTCAAGCTCATGCGAACCTGACAACCGAACAGGTACAATGGCACACACGCATGATTCTGTCTTATTAGTCATTCGAACCTCGTTAAACCATATTTCGTGAAACACACGCACGCACGCGTAATATAAATAAATAAATATTTGGAGGAATTTTGTTGTTGGTTCGTTTAATCGCTTCCACTCAAAAGCTTTTTCTTCTTCTTTTTCTATCCACTTCCGGTTTTGAGAACTTACAAACCGTGAATTAGCCGTCATTCATCCGGGAAAAGCCGAGAGAGAATTCATGCTTGATGAATACCTCAAATAACTCTTTATGATGTGCATTACTTTTGAAACGACTCACTCATGCAGCTGTGCATTACTTTTGAAACGACTCACAGCATTACTTTTGAAACGACTGACTCATACAGCTGTGCATTACTTTTGAAATGACTCACTCATACAGCTGTGCATTACTTTTGAAACGTCTGACTCATACAGCTGTGCACTACTTTTGAAATGACTCACTCATGCAACTGTGCATTACTTTTGAAATGACTCACTCATACAGCTACTTTTGAAACGACTCACTCATGCAACTGTGCATTACTTTTGAAACGACTCACTCATGCAACTGTGCATTACTTTTGAAACGACTCACTCATGCAACTGTGCATTACTTTTGAAACGACTCCTGCACAAAAATTAAAAATTTTTTTTTTAAGCCAACGACTTCTTTATGTCACTGTGCATTAATTATGGAATGAATACCCTTAGTAGCAGTGTGCATTATTTATGAAACCGCAAACTCTTACACGAGCAGATCAACTGATAAATTTAATGCTCAACTTGATTCTCGATGAAAGTTAGTGTCATTCAGGTGTGACCATCGGAAGTTATTTACGATTCGCTTTGATGATTTCTCTCCTCTCCACACACCCCTCTCCCCTCCACTCCCAAACGGATTGTCGTGATTTTGCTGATGTTCTTCATTTTCCTCGTCGAATTCTGCCGACTTTGCTTTGGTTTCCGTTTTTGTGTTTTGCTTTTGTGTTGTCGTTCGAAGTAGGTTTCAGGTTTTGTATTTTCAGCATCAGGCTCTCGTCGATAAATTCAACTCCTCAATGATTAGGTTTGTCGATATAGCAAAAACGATTTTTCTGCTGAACTGGTAAGTGAATACGAAGAGTTTGCCAACGTTCTGTTTGTTTGTTTGTTTCCTTTTGTAGACTTGACTACGGGTTTAAGGTACGGGGGAGGAACGAAGGGGGTAAAAGCCTTAGGTATGACTGAAGGTGTGGTAGTGAAACCAGAACCAGAAGGTGAAGGTGTGATTGTGTTGTAGGTGTAAGAGCGAGAGGGAGGAAGTTGGATGATGTTGTCACGACTTTGGCAAGGAGGTGTTTGTGTTGAACAAACCTGGCACGAGGAATCCATTTCATAAGTAATGCACACCGACATGAGGAATCCATTTCAAAAGTAATGCACACAGCCTTGAGGAGTCTATTTCAAAAATAGTGCACATATGGATTAGAAATTCATTTCAGAAGTAATGCACACAGTTTTGACGAATTCATTTCAAAAATAATGCACACAGCCTTAGGAGTCCTTTTCAAAAATAATGCAAACCGGCATGAGAAATTAATTTCAAAAGTAATGCACACAGTCTCGTGAAATCCATTTCAAAACTAATGCACACCGAAGTTTTTTCTTCAAATTCAAATTTTGCACACGTACATTAGAAATTCATTTCAAAACTAATGGACAGAGTCATGAAGAACTCATTTCAAAAATAATGCACACAGTCTCGTGATATCCATTTCAAAACTAATGCACGTAGTCGTGTGGAATACATTTCAAAAATAGTGAACACACTCGTCAAGAATCCATTTCAAAAGTAGTGCACAATTATACCAAGAGCTAATTATAAAAATGACGCACACAGTCATGAGGATTCTCTTTCAAAACAAATGCACATATCCTGGAGTAATCCATGTCGAAAATAGTGCACACAGTCCGGAGAGGCCTATTTCAAAAGTAGTGCACACTTTTGTGAGGAATCCATTTAAAAAGTAAGACACATCCCAATCAAGAGTCAAGTTCAAAAATGATGGACATAAAGAATTCCTTTCAAAAATATTGCACACGCTCATTAGAAATCCATTTCAAAAGTAATGCACACTTATACCAAGAGTTAATTTCAAAAGTGATAGACTCATTCATTTAGATCCTATTTCAAAAATAGTGCACACCGGCTGAGGAATTCATTTCAGAAATATTGCACACAGCATTTAGGAGTCTATTTCAAAAGTAATGCACAAATTCGTGAGGAATCCATTTCAAAAGTAATGTGCACAGTCTGAGAAGTCTATTTCAAAAATAGTGCAAATATGCATTAGAAATTCATTTCAGAAGTAATGCACACAGTCACGTGAAATCCATTTCAAAAGTAATGCACACCGAAGTTTTTTCTTTTGATTCAAATTTTTGTGTTTAAATGTTTGGAAGCTCTCAAGAACCAGAAGTTGAAGGTGTGGTTGTGTGTACAAAAGAGAGAGAGAGAGAGAGGCGGTCGGATAAGGTTGCCACGACTTTTGCAAGAAGGCATTTGCGTTGAACAAACCTGGCACTCAGAGAAACACGCCACAGAACTTGGCAAGGAATTCAAAGATGGCGGCCAGGAATGGTCGGGTAAAACCTCGTTTGATGTTGCGCCACCGCTGTTAAGAAAACGCGTTCTCATGTTGCGATAGCTTTCTTTGTGCATAGAGAGCCAAAAGCAAAATATTTAGCTTTTCAAAGGTTGGCCAAATCGGTTGTTTATTTTAAAAAATGATTTACGACTCGTTTAAACTTCCAAACAACAAAATGTCGGTCTGTCGCTACGACACAGACTCGTTTTCCCCTGTCGCGTGTTTCCTTCATCAGATCCCAACCCAGTTCCAACAGGACCTTCTCTCAAAACTCAACTTCTATCTCTCTAAGCGGTGATGTCCTCAAGCTAGACCCCCTATCAGCATGACATTATCATCTTGGGTCAAGGCGAACGTTTCTAGTTTCAACTGCCCGGCTGGAATGTTCCGTTTTGCTTTTGTTGTTTTTCCATTTCTAATGACGGCTGGAGTTTTGTGTCAACCTGGTTAATGAAACAAAGCTTTCGTTTGTGGAATTTGGATATGGATAAGATTGACAGCTCAAGGAGTGAATGTCCTAAAATCGTTCCAAGGAAAAAAAAACAAATCGAAAAAGAGTTTGGCAATTCACGGTTCGGAGTGGGGAAGTGAAAACGGTGAAAAGACCCAGTAAATGGTTCGACGGACCTTGGAAACTCGTTTTTGTAAGATTCGAATCAAGGCGAATGACATTCACAAACGAATTCGAAGAAGGCTGTGGAGATGATGCGTAAAAACAAAACAAAACGATTCGTACGAAAGGTTCGAAGCTTTTTACAAATTAATCCGTCGGATTATTTTTATTTCAATTCACAAAACAAATTTGAAAATTTAAATTTTCAATAACAACCTTCGGGACGGATTAAAAACTAAAAATGGAGGCGTTCGGGAGGGGAAGAAAAAGGTCCGGGACACCGTCACAATTTCGGAAACGGGGAAGCGTCCATCTTTCCCAACTTAGTTTCTAAAACGGTCGATAGATGGCAGCATCGACGCCGTTTCCAACGGATTTCGATCAAAGTTCAAAATTCCAAGGTTTTTTTCTTCAAATTCGGGCCTAACGGATGTCGTATGAATTAAATCCATCCATCGTGTTCGGTAATACGATATTTCATTCAAAGATTTCCCGGAAGTGGGAGAAGAGAGGAGGTAGTGGGGGAGAGAGAGGAAGGAGACAAAATCACAAACGGTTTTCCCAACTCACGTTCGAAAATCCATTTAAATAGGTGGTGAATCCGCCATTTTGAGTCCGCGATCAGGTATGCAAAAGTGTAAAAGAACCCGTGGGAAATATCACGGGAGAGAGAAAAGGAGACAATAACCCTTTTAATGGGTGGCGGTGTCTCGATTTGTATAAATTTGCAAGGATGTTGTTTGGTCAAGCCGCCATCTTTGATTCAAAAATTTTTTGTCGTTGCTTTCAGATTGTTTTTGATGTCTTGACGACATTATTGGTGATTTTGCTCCGTTTTTAGGTTTGATGGTACTGTAGGTGATGGTGGTGGAGGTGGGTAGCTTTAGGGGATGAATTCGATTCCCTAGTTATCGTCGACTTATTTCACATCCGGTTTCTATCCTGACCTAGGTCATTCAAACCGTGTGTCTATCTCCTTTCAGTTTGACTCCAAGAAAACGAGTTCTTCACATGACATAACGCAGAAGGATGGATGAAGATGAAGAGAGAAGAAGAAGAGGAAGACCGAACAAGAGCGATTAATTCCGTGGTGAAGAGATAAGTCACGATTAGGTTTGATCAGTCACATACCTGATGAACCGTGATACGGAATAATAGCGTCAATTTAACCAAATCTAGCACGGAGCATTCAACTCTTCTTTCAAGGTGAGGATATAAGAAAGAGAGAGAGAGAGTGCGTTTGTGTGTGTGGGAGGAAAGGTTGAGGGAAGTGAGATCTCCCACAAGATTGTCACTTCCGTTTCCGAAGTACCTGTTTGCTGGCACCAACAATTCGCAAGGACTGTCGTCGTTGATTTTGCATTCGCTTCACAACCTCTCCGTTGGTCGTCTTACGGGAAACATATTTCAGGTTCATCTTGTCTTAGGACTTGGAACCAGGTCTGTTTCTAAAGAAAGTCAAAACCTTCTTTCCCTCTCTCTCTCCTTCACGTCAAGCGGATTTTAGTTGGCGAGTTCAACAAAGACTTCTACGATCGTGGGAGAAAGCCTGCGGGTTCAGGTTTTCAATATTTAACACGTGAGCTCGTTGATACGTCCTCTTCGTCATAAGTTAAACGTGACTTGTCTCACTCGTATAAGGTTAAAAATGTCCGTGGATCCCAGACAATTGCCGGAATAATTCATTCGGATTCGTTTTGTCATACGATAAACATAACGCTTTGTTCATCACTTTTTAAACTCGGTGCCCCGGTCCTGCGAGGGGGCCCCCTCGAAGAAATTGTTAGATGATTTACAGGTAAAAAGGTAAGAGTGGAGTTTTAAAACCATTTGATGATGGTGTAACAGGTTTGTTACCGTGTTACGTCATGGGACAACCAGGTCCTGACTGGTCCATTTTTATTCCTTCATCAATTTAACAATTTTTTTTAGGTTCGTTTTGAGAAGTGACCCGCTCCTCCTTACTCCCCCGGATCCGTCTCTCACAACTCCGGGGCTGCTTCCTTTTTAATTTCCCGAAAGTTAACGTTTTGGGGGCCAGGGGGGGCGTCAAATAATTTAGATAACAAGACGGAATTTTTCTTTCGTTTGGTATTCCGTCGTTAGTTAGCTAGCGCGACGGGAAATTTCAAGTCACGAAGGAACAGGATACCTACAGTGACGTAAAAAATGTTTCATCCAGCATCAGGTAGAACCTGGTCCGTAGAACCTTGAAACGAAACCGAACTAAACTAAAAGAAAAAAAAAATTTTCTTTCCCTTCTTTTTAGGTTCTCGGTTAAGCTCGTAGACGCGCCTTAAAAATTTTCAATTTAGATTGCCTATTTCGCTCAATCGAACCTGTAAGGTTTCCATGGGAAAATAATAAGTCGTGTTTACCCATATTTTAAAGTTATTTCCGCTTTTTATGTCCGCCTCGGAATTCTTTTCCCTTTTTTCTGTCCGTCTGTCTCTCACCTCCCACCGCTACCGCCAAACTCGGAAGGAATCGAGATGTCTGCTACCGCTCGACGCCTTTGTTGGTTATTAGGCATCGCTTTGGGGTCACACAACTTTTGTTGTTGATTTTCCTCTACTGGAAATGATAATTTCGTTCTTTCTCACGTAATTATTATGATAGAGAATGAGAGCTGTTATTTCGCCTGAAGAAAGGACGCTAAACCTTATAACTCGGGTAATGTACGGTTCGGGATATTACCCGCCATTTGCCTCTAATTTCTTGCATCGTTGGATGATTTCGTCTAACACCAGATGGAAGCTAGCTAAGGTGAACACCAGTTGCAGGAAGTACCTAAGACGCCATTTTAGACAAATTCTTAGGGTCTTTTGGATTCATTCAAATCGTTGGTTTTATGGCAGGAGCCTAAGAATATTCTCTAACGGAAATTAGTGTGACATTTAAAAGGAAATAAAAATCCCCAAGTCGGGTTTCTGGTTATCGAATTTGTGACAACATTTCCAGTTATTTTGCGGTTTGTGACATCACTGAAAGTCCTCTGTGACGCGGTTTCTTAATCACTCAATCAAAACCTCACCGGAAAGTGTTTGAAAGGAGAATCCTAAGAGGTGACAAAAGTTTGGTGATTAGTGTCTTGAGGTTAGGTATACCTGGTCAGCTACCGTTACGAACGCCATACTTATTGGCACCAACACAAATAGTGTCATATTGAAATTGGAATATAGTTTGATGTCATAAATGCTTCAAGACAAATTTCTTTCTTGAATGAGAGATTGAAAACAGCGCTAAACGACAGAAATATTTCTTATATATGGTCAAAATTTGAATTACTATACAGTTGCTGTCGGAAGTTTTAGGTAGTTCCCAAAGATTTTAAATTTTACAATACAAGGCCATGCTTCCTTTACACCCCCTCTCGTTCATCTCTGTATGCTATACGTTTACCTCTCCTATATACAAAGTGTCCCAAAATTGGCAAAACATTTGAATTTCCCGCCATTTTTGCCGCACCGGATTAATATTTTAATCTTTTAGTTTATAATTTGAACCAAAATTTAGGAGATTTGACCTTTTTTATTTAGGCACAAGTTTTGAAATTATACAAAAAGACAAGACCATGCCTCCTTCATACCCCCGGTCATCTCTGTTTGCTATACCTTTACCTCTACCACATATAGGGTGTCCCAAGATTAACACGAAATTTTAATTTACTGCCATTTTTCCAGTGAATTGCTGTAACCCAACAATTCTTCCAACTTTGTATGGGATATGTGGGGAAAAGATTTGAATTTGCCGCCATTTTTGCCGCACCGGGTTAATTTCAAATTTATTATTTTTATAATTTGAACCAAAATTTAGGAAATTTAACAGCTTTTATTAGAATATAGGTTAAAATTTGTTTTATGATGTCTCAAAATTAACACAAAATATGAATTTGCCGCTAATTTGACAGCAAAATTCTTGGAAACCCTGAAAGAGAACAGTACGACAGCTGAGAGATTAGAGTTTTTATTAATTTATTTATACAGTAGTTAGGGTTTTATATTATTAGTTTTAGGTTATTATATCATTATATGATAGGTTTTTATTAGTTTAGACCAGGGATGGCGAACCTATGGCACGCGTGCCACAAGTGTCACGTTTGAAAATTTTGATGGCACGCACAAATACAAAATTATTTTAACCAAAGTTTATGAAATTCAACAGTTTTTATTAGAATATAGTTTTATAAAATTTGTTTTATAAGGTGCCTCAAAATTAACACAAAATATGAATTTTCCACCAATTTTACAGCAAAATTGTTGGAAACCCTGAAAATACGACAACTGAGAGTTCAGGGTTAGTAAAAATGGAGCGTTACACTATACAACTTTTTTTTATTATGGAACAATATTATGAAAACAATTTGGCGGCAAAAATATGGACAAAATAGTGCGTATGAAACCCTAATCCATGTACTTTATGATTCACTAAAAAACTAACCTAATCTAAAGACTAAAAACTTTTTTTTCTATTTAATATAAACCTTTCATCCATTTTTACTGACCCTTTTTTTGCTTCAAGGGTTGAAACCTCCCACAGAGCTATAAGTGGGCTCAACTGCACAAAGTCCCAGCTGTTTAACAAACCTTTGTGCAGTCGGCTGAAGAAGTTTATACAGTGGATACTAATTATACTTCCTATTTCTATTCTCGTTGTTTTGTCTTATTTTCAATATTTTATATAATACCTAAATAGTCTAAACTAATAAAAACTCTATAATATAATAAAATAATAGCTTTAATTTATATTAATATAATAAAAACCTAAAACTAATAACATAAAGCCCTAACTATTGTATAAATAACTCTAAAACAATAAAAACTCTAAACTCTCAGCTGTCGTATTGTTCTTTTTCAGGGTTTCCAAGAAATTTGCTGTCAAACTGGCGGCAAATTCATATTTTGTGTTAATTTTGAGACATCCTATAAAACAAATTTTAACCTATATTCTAATAAAAACTGTTAAATTTCCTAAATTTTGGTTCAAATTATACAAATAATAAATTTTAAATTAACCCGGTGCGGCAAAAATGGCGGCAAATTCAAATCTTACCCCCTACATATCCTATATAAAGTTGGAACGGTTGTTGGGTTGCGAAAATGGTTGCAAATCCAAATGTTTTGTTAATTTTGGGACACTGTATATATAGGAGAGGTGAACGTATAGCAAACAGAGATGAACGAGAGGGGTGTAAAGGAACCGTGGCTGTGTATTGTAAAATTTAAATTCTTAGGGAAACCACCTAAAACTTCCGACAGCAACTCTATAGGACGACAACTTTCAAATTTCATATCCCATACAAAGTTGGGACGATTGTTGGGTTGCAGCAATTCACTGGAAAAAAATGGCACCAAATTGAATTTTCGTGTTGATCTTGGGACACCCTATATGTGGTAGAGGTAAAGGTATACCAAACAGAGATGACGGAGGTATTAAGTAGGCACGGTCTTGCTCTTTTAAAATTCAGAAAACTTGTGTCTAAATAAAAATATTAAATTTGTTAAATTTTGGTTCAAATTATAAATTAAAATATTATAAAATTAACCCGGTGCGGCAAAAAGACGGCAAACTGAAATCCTCCCCTACATACAAAGTTAGAAGCTTGTCTTTCGGTTAATAACAATTAATGGCTGTGTCTGTATGAGTTTATGTTTAGCAACTTTGGTTGATATTTCCTCTAATTAAAAACACCAAAAACGAACGCGCCTAAAAACACCAATAAATACTATGAAGACAGGAATTCAAGGATGCTCATAAAATTTGTCCATAAAAAACTCTTTTTGCGGTAACGAGTAAAAATAAAATTGACGTTAATGATTTAGAATTTGTCATTCCCTCCTCCTCCCTCCAACTCCCCGTTAGTACCTATCCCTCAGGAGTCAAATCGTGTAGGAGAAGGTTAGAAGGAGGTTGTAGGAAACGAACCTTGATACCTGAATTGGTTTAAACGAGAAAGGAAATGATGCGGGGAAGGAAGGGAAAGAGTCAAGTGAGGAAGAAAGCGTTCGATTTACATGACCTATGGTTAAAGAGTAAAGGCTTTGGACCTGAACGAAGTGGAGAGAGAGAAAGAGAGAGAGAGAGAGAGAGAGAAAATCCACTACCTGAAAAAGGAAAAAGAAATAAGAAGAGAGTTGACTGCGAGGTTGCCAGGTGAGCGACCACCTGAAATTTCGTCGTCGACGACATTAGAAGAACCTTCGGTCCCGTGAATCTTTTACGGACGAGGGAGTTTTCCTAAAAGGGCGGGGGAAAGATCCGAAATAAATAATAAAAAAAAAAAGGAAAAGAAGACCATGTTTCAAATTGTAATCAGTTAAATAAGCAAGATCTTAGTCAGTCCGTCCGTCAGTCTGTCCGTCCGTCCGTCGGAACCGGCTAACACTCGATGAGTATGCACAAATGCAGGGAAATATGCATTGCATTCCAGGTACACTCCTCCTTTCTCGATCCAAGGGCATGCACCGCGTTTAACTCTTTATTAATTATTTATTTATTTATCTATGTATTTATCTATCCGTTTATTTGTTATCCGTTTCTACGGATGTCCATTTTCTCCTAGACAATCTCATGTTTCTGCTTTTAACTCCGACTTGGGTCGGGTCGGTATCACTACCTTGTTGGTTTGAACGTTGTGGAAAACCTAATCATTTCAGTATCAACCTTTTGGGGGAGTATAATGAGTATATAGTATGAGTATATACTTCCGCAAATTCGACAAAACTATACCTCAGGATGTGGACTAACCTTCTTGTGGACCTTTACTTCTAACTAATTAGAAGAAGGTGGTAGTTCCTTTCTTAAAATAATTTCTATAACTTCCATCTTTCCTTATTTCCGGTTTTCTCTTCAAATTGACCTACTTCCTGTTTTTGTTTATCTTTTGTTTTTTTAAACAGTCTATTAATTAGGTTACTTCCGGTTTAAGATAGAAAGAATTTTCAGTATTCAGAGTATTGGGTCACTTTGCAATTATAATTGGCTACTTCCGGTTGTTTTTGCTCTGGTTACCGGAAGTAACTCAAAACTTGACCAGAAAACCGGAAATAAGCTTATACACGTTACTGACAACTTTGGCAGTCTCAAAACCGGAAGTAACTCAATACAAACCTCTGAAAAACTTTTTCATAAATTTAAACCGGAAGTAACCTAACTGACTACTTAAAACGGTCAGAATCTAAGGAAAAACCGGAAGTAACCCAACTGAGTGTATAAAACGGTCAGAATCTAAGGAAAAAACCGGAAGTAACCCAAATGACTACATAAAACTGTCAAAATCTAAGGCAAAAACCGGAAGTTACCTCTTTCCAAATCACAAAACTCAAAAAAAGCACAAAATAAGTCGATATAGTCTATGAAAAGAAATTTTAAAGACAAAAACCGGAAATAAAACAACACTCTTACCTGAAAACCGGAAAAGAAATTTGTTCTAAAACCAAACCGCTAATCTGAGATCACCGTCGAGTCCGCACCTCGTCACCACTCTCCGGTACGACTTGAAACCAAAACAACCACACATAATTATAAATAAATATTATATTATAACAAACATATTATAAACAATTTAAAAACGTAAACAGATAAATATATACAAAACCGGAAATGGAAGCATCCGTTAAAAGGCTCGCGTGATGGCAAAACTTAAAACCTAATTTTTATTTATTCATTAATATATATATATATATAATATTATTACACATATATAATTAGATGGTTCGAGTTGTGGGATGATTATAATAACCGAAATCGCCATTTTAATATTTTTATCATATTTTGATGGCATTAAATATTAATGTGTCCGGTTGTTTATTCTAATTCAGGACCGTAAGTCTTATTTTCGTCGTCATAATAGTGTCATCTTCCTTAGTTTATTTCAGGGCCACGTGGGCCACCCCAAACTTCCAAGAGGAGGCAAAACCTAGTAATCAATATAACAGGGTACTGTTCCTTGGTGATGTGTTAGTTTCTGTTTTACATTTCACCACTATTGTGCATTATTTATGGAACGAGAGTCTAGAAGTCTCTTTTAGAGACATGTTTATGTCAAGCTGTGGCACATAAATTTAGAAAACGCTAAAAAAAGGTTACTGTTGGGTGTCTTAGAGAGCAGCAGAAGGAAATGGGTTCTGTGTTTTGATAGATGATGTCACGTGACAAGGGATGACGAGAACCAAGCATTGGGTAGGTGGGAGTTTAGGGTAGTAAGAGACCTCGGACTCGAGATTTAGGTTCAGAGGAGCCACTTCCGCTGAGTGTTAGCCCGATGTTTCAAAATCTAATTGAAAATCTTTGAATTCAGGTCGAATCGACATTTTTACACTAAACCTTCACTTGATCACTCAACTTCCATCTCTTCCTATCAGGTTTGAGTGATCTGATCGAGTGTCAAACACCGAATCGGGTCACTTATTCACTTTGTCTATCACCTTGACTTTCCAATCAGTCGTCTACCAAAGGTTTTTTAATTTCTTCAGGTTCTTGTTCCGACGAGAAGTCATATTCATAAGAAGCTGCTAACTCAGCGAGAAACTCGTCGAAGAGCCGACCCTTCATGTTGCTCGCAAGGTACCTTAAAAACATCCACTCGCCGAAATTCAGGTTTCTCATCACCGTTATCAAGTTGGATTCGTTGATCTTGCTCAGAGCCGTCACCCTGAACACGTACATATTGAACGGAACGGATCTTCGGAGAAGGAAAGAGACGAATCTCCATATCAGAATGAAAACCTAAAAAGTCGAGTGAATTCCAGGTACACTGACCGTTAAACTCTGGGGGAGGTTCCTCAATCAGATTTCGCTCTCACTCACCGAAAGTATGAGCAGGATCAGATACCAAAACCATAAGACGGTGAATAATTTTTCGTTGACGATGTTGAGAGCCATGACGCAGATGATGTCGTGATTCTGAATGGAACCGGAAGGACCGAATTTCCGAAAATCGCATTTCGTCACCTTGGGAAAGACCACGTCGAGAGGATTGAACTCGTCACCCTTTGGATCCCAGTAGACTTTCGGACCCAATTCAATGAACTGGTAGCCGAGAAATCTGGAAAGTTAGGATTCGGATTGGTGGTGTGATTAGGTTTCAGGTACGGCTGTTCCAGTCTTCCAGAAGATTTAAACAATACTCACACGTTGGTTAGGTAGATTTGGTAAATGAGATTTATCAAATTGAGAAATTCGCAACAGATCAAGCAAAAGGTCCAGGAACGATTAATGTAAAACCTGTTTTTGAGTTGAAGTTGAACCTGGAAACCGAATATTATAATAATACCGGAAATAATTCCCTTCCCCTCCTCCTCCCACCGGAAACAACTCACCGTCGCAAAGGACTTCCGCTTATACGCAGCGTTAATCATGTCAACTTCTTTCAGGCCATCTATGAGAGATTTCATTTTCCCTTTTTCCATTTCCCGCCAGATGAGGTGGGGTAGGTAGAAGCAAATGGCTTGGAAGAACAATAAAAATGGAACCCATTGGTAATAGGTGTGCTTTATGATGTCATCATTGTCACTTTCCACGTATGGACCAACTCCAGGATGTGCTATCTCCCTGGAACGATGAGAGGTATGATGGGTAGAATAGGTGTCGTGATGGGGGTAGTGAGCTTTGAATGACCTGTTCTCACCTGTTCAACACGGATCTGTTGTGAAGTTTGACGACTGTGAAGGTTGCCATGAAAAAGCAAAACCTTTCAATGACTTTTACCAAATCTTTATCAGCTGAAAAAATACATCTGTAAAACGGAAAGAGAAATCGAATTTAGGCGGGAGTTTGATAGAGAGAGAGGATTCTCAGAGAAAGGACCAGGGGAAAGGAAAACTTAGGCCAGTTTGAAATGAAAGTACCAAATGGGAAACCAGTGAAGTGTGATGGGTCACGGCAAAGCAAATCCCTTTAATCCATGACGCTCTCAAAACCAAAACCAATCGGGTAGAATTGGATTTTTCGGGAGGTGAACAAGGCGGTGGATTATATACACAAAAATCCGGTGGTATAGTACTCGCCTGATGTGCTCTCCTATATACTCCGTCGATGAGACGAGTGCGACCCCGATTAGTAGAATCGCCACTGTTATCCTGTAGTGAAACCTGAATATCAAATTGTCGATTTGAACGAATTTCGTCTTGAAATTGACCAAGTTGTGTTTGGTCAGTCCCTCGGATAGCTTCAACATTTTCGACCAACAACCCCTCGGGTTAACTATTCGATAAACTAAACACTCTCCACGATTATGCGAATCGCACTAAACGGTGACGATAAGGAAGCTTGTTTTCCTTTCTCCTTCTTTATCAGAACCATCATGTGAAATCCTAATCGAAAAGCAGGGTGTCCAGTAAGGACGACACTATCACCAGTGTCTCTTTGGTGTATGAGTCTGTTTGGTGTGGTTGGGATGTAACTGTTAACACATCTCCCTGATGGTAGTTTGAGGTTGCAGCAAAGTCAAAAGGAGGGTTATAGGGGCAGGAAACAGGGATCAAGGACCATGCCTTTTGTACAACCTTGTCACCGATAGTCACCAAATGTTTGAATAGCTCTTGACAAGATTTCAGATACGGAGGATATGATAAGAAGATATCCTAACACCGTGTTTGTCTATTGGAAGCCATTTTTAAGTGAGCCACGACGGGAGTCGATCATCTAAAGCTCCTTTCAAAAACCATTTCCCGACTCGCGAATGTTCCGAACCGGATACCACGTGATTTGAATGTGAGCGACTCCATATTGGCTCCCAGACCGGTTGCATACAAAATCAAGTTGAGACTTGAATACTCTTCGATTTTGCTGCGATTCAAGTTTTTTTTCTTTTTCAACTCAGGCTCGAGAGAGAAATGTTTATGACCAAAGAATTAGTTACTCGTTGGTGTGTGTGGACTATGCGCAAATGCGAGACGTCAAGAACAAAGTCTACATTTAAAGCAGATTTGAAGGTGAAGTTAATGTCATACATGTTTGACAACTTCATTTATCAGGTGCCACCTTAGGTTTTTGGCTAAGAACAAACATTCCCAGTTGGCCCTCTGGTTTGTGTCACGCCAGCTACAAACCGATCTTCGAAGGAATACTCTCAGCCAGCTGTAGTGATTTGACCTAAATTTTCTGAAAATCTTTCTTCGATATCGATTTCGGTTATCGCCGATTAGAAACAGATATCATTGGCATTATATAACGGATCAATGGCGTATAGTGTGGGAAAAGGAAATGCCAGTGCCACTACTCATTCCACGCTTTTCTGATTTTCGGTTCCGGAACCTTGTTCATGGAGATCCCACTCTTACACCAGGTGGAGGTTACGGTTTTTCATTTACTTTTTGAATTAGCGAGTGATGAGTGTGTTATTACGAGGAAGAGTTCCAGCCCCCGGAGATTCTCACTCCATGACGCATTTATGTTTTTCCAGACTTGTATAGTTCTTCGAACTTATCTCGAGTGATTATGATGAATCTTGCAACATCCTTCTGTCGTCATCGTTTCTTGTACTTTTGAGCTAATACTCCTCCCTTCTTAGTCCTCTACCTTCAGCTCGGAGGAAATGTTGAGTTGAAGGATATGGTTGAATCGCATTGCGCAATCATTACAAACAGACCAAATGAGACATCAGGGGCTTTAACAAGACCGAAGAAAATCATTCCGGAGGAAATTAGAGAAGGCAATCTCGTGACGAGACACCCGAGAGAACACGATGATGATGAATCGTCACGGGGCAGCGGCGAACGAGTTTTGGTTCTTGTTCTTCGCTCCGAGGTGGACTAAGACACTAATGCAAAACACTCAAACCATCAAACATCTGGCTTTCACTAGGGCCCCGAGGTAAGAAGAGAGTGAGGGGGAGGCAGGATGCGGTATGTCACAAAAGGAATGGACGCTGCTGGAGGAACGGTTCGCCGGAGAGAGAAGAAATGTTTTGAATGAACGGTGGTAGAAGAGGAGGAGTTGGAGGAGGAGGAAGAAGGGAGTCAGTATTTTGTTAAAAGTATATACGAGTGTGATTAAAGGAGTATAAATTACATTATTTTTGAAGGAAGCTCCTGAATTACACCGGAGCATTCCAAAGGAGCTCTTATGGTGTGACTCCGTAGCAACATTCCATGGAGGTGGTATAAGCTAACCATACCTGAATCCAGAGATAAAATGGCAGGTTGCCCCGGGGCCATTCACCGAGATAATTATTGAATAACATTATTAATGATTCAGCCTTCATCTTGAAATATTTCATTTTTTTAAACGTCTGGTGCATTAACTTCTAATTCTTTGTTGTGTTCATCATCGTCATCATCCTATTCGTCTTTATCTTCCTATCTTCTCCCGTTTCCCTCTCTCGCTTACCTACTCTCCCGTTTTTTAAATATATTCAACCCGTGATTCCCATTTTCCAGATTTTCTTCCCCCATCCTCCACCTCCTACCAATGACTCATTGCCATTTGGATACCAACAGGGCTTATAGTTTCCCAGGAAGAGGTCAAAGGTTGTAATGTTTCACTCGGTGTAACGCGTTCGTGGCGCCAGTTTGCCAACGTAGGCGAGAGAGGAAACCTAACCTCAGATTTTTTTCTTCTCCTTCATTTTTGAGCTTCGTTCCCTGAAGGTGTTCACGTTTTTCTTTTTATATTTCTTGTTTATACCTTGGGAATGAGAACTGTTTTGGAGTTGTGGGAGCGAATGGCTATTTTGGGAACTAATTACACACGAGAGGGGGGGACCATAAATTTAGAACTGGAATAGAAAAGGAATCGTGTAGTGGAGAAATCGAAAGAGTATCTGCTGTATCCAGGTGTGGAAAGGAATTAAACAAGAAGAAGACAGAAACACAGACGAAGAATAGACCAAATGATGTTTGAGAGAGAGGGAGGATGTAGAAAATAAGATATATCGAAGAAACCATTTCATAAATAATGCACACTAATCGAGAACTCGCTTAAACAATAACAAAACTACCAAATTCTGCACAACAGAACGAAGACTTCATTTCAAAAATACTGCACACTTTTTCTGTGTCTCTATTTCAAAATTAATGCACACCACTTTCAGCAAGAATTCATTTCATAAATAATGCACACTTCGAATTCACTTAAATTTTATTAAAAACTGCACAATTGAACAAAGAAGTCATTTCAAAAATACTGCACACTTTTACTGTGATTCTATTTCAAAATTAATGCACACTTTCAGAATTCATTTCATAAATAATGCACACATCAATGGTAAACTCGTTTCATAAATATTGTCACCGACGAAGAACTCAGCTCATGATTAGTGCACACTTCGTTTGCTGATTTTGTGTTCAAAAGTGTGCACACTTTAATGAAAAATTTTTCATAAATAATGCACACTTTTGGCAAAAATTCAATTTATAAGTTTTTCCAAATTTTAGCGAACGCTGATTTCATAAATAATGCACAAGTTGACAAATACTGAAGCCGACTGATGTATTTAAATCTTTCATAAGTACTGCACACTTTCTTTTTCGAAGAATCCTTTCATAAATTACACGAAGATGTGATTATTTGGTGAAGGGTGGTCAGAGTCTTAGGAAGGAAGAATAACAACAAGTATAGACACAGGAAGAAGAAGAAGCAGAACAGCAACAAGAACCACCCAACCAAGAAGACTAACACACACAGCTTTTGGACACCCTGAAGGTTTCGCTTGTCGTACGACTGCCACAAAATTTACAAGCTCGCGAAATTTAAATCAAAGTCAAACCGGACACCCCGAAGTGTCTACAAAAATTGTCCCGAATTCCTGAGACGCGAACCTGAATCTCTTATCTCAAACCTCCCACTCATAAGCTCATCATCGGCGAAGCCATCTTCTTATAACCGTCATCTTATTCACAAGTTTCAACTTGCAAACAAGAAACGTTTTTCTCGGGGGGACTTGAGTCCCATGAGTCATAGTTTCGCCTTGGGACTTGAACCGATCGTTTCGTCATTTTTAGTCTTCGATCACTAATCGGAAAAGGAAGAAAACGGACTAGTCCACGTTTTGGGTCCAGGATGTCGGGAAATGTAGAAACGGAAGTTAGTATCCTCGAGGCGATGCTCGTGCTATCTCTTGCCTGTGTCATGGTATCCCAGATGTGTGTCTCAATTAGCATGTGCTAGTCGGGAAGGTGATTACCGTTAGACTAACACCTCTGTCTTGTGGCCCTGTTTGGAAATTAGTTCTCAGAGATTTTAGTCTTAATTAATGATGGAGTCGTTAAACTTTTTAGTAGAAATATTGGCTGTGTGACGCCATCAAAAACCGAAATCGCGGTATTTGACTCCTTTTAGGCGCGATTTCCTTTTTAGGATTTTTACAGACGAAACTGGTTTCGTGTCCAAAGTGGGAATGAAATCCGACGATCAGTCTACTTTGTTGACTATTCAGAAAACAATATTCAGGCTGCAAAACGATTCAGCAATTCGAGAAGGGGCCGATACCCTCGAAGGTCACGATGACCCTTTTCAAGGGTCTTGTGTGACGTCAGCTGTGAATCAATCACCTTGTCCAGAGGCAAAGAAGAGCATGGAGCGGGGGGTTGTGGTCGTTGGTATGGACCCACGATCGACTCGTACGTGGACAGAAAGCAAGAACGAGTTCGTGGTCTTGGAGGGACAATCGTTGCGGGTGATCCTCAACTTCAGCCGCCCACTGGTGTCGTGGTGTTGGGTTTCGTGCGACACGTTGTCTCACGACGCAGGGTTTGACAAACTTTTCGACTCCGACTTTTTCGAGCTTCTGTTCCCTACAATCCTGTCACGAGCGTGTCTACCGAATTCGTGTGTGTGTGACCAGAGCTAAGCAACATGTTTTTCAGCTTTCAATCAAAACACTGACACGAACACATGATTTCATGTTTATTTATTTATCTTGGGAGTGAAAAATCATCCCCGTTCTCAAGACTTCGAATTCTATTTTGGTATTCGTCTACGTCATCATACGTCATCGTCAACGTGAGCGATGTCATAAGTCTCGGATTTGAGGGTTTTGGAGTCACACATGTAACTCCAGGTGAGAGCCGTCTTACATTTAAATTAAACTGTTGAAGTTTGGCTCATTTCATAAATAATGCACGTTACCTACTTAAATTTGAATTTCTTTAAACCGAATAAACGACACCTGCCATCGAAGTTTAGAACAGAGGAGGATGGATCGTATTAATTCAAACACGACAGGAGATATTAGAAGAAGATTGAAGATGAAGTCGTGAGAAGGAAGAAAATACGTCGAAGATAAAAGATTTCAATTAACTTGTCTTTCGATACGGGTAGAGGGAAGGAAGATGGATATTTGTTTTTATTAGAAGATGAAGAAGAAGAAGAGAGAGAGAGAGAGACATTGTCGACGTTTAACCTAACAATTCAAACAGCAAATATTTAAAATGAGCAAAAGTCACGAATCCCAATCGTGGAGTATCGAACGAGAGGTAAGAAATAAAACAAAAATCTTTGGAGAGCGCTAAAAACCTGTCGATGCCCATCAACGGCAGAAGAATACCTGAGAGCTCATTTTCAGGTATTGTCCGCGTAATAAAAATTCAATTGTTAACAAAAAAGAAAGAAAGAAAAAAAAGTTGTGAATTGATGTTCAATTAGGAAGGAAATTCCCGACGAATCGTTTTGTAAATCCATCCGAAGATGCTGGCTGAGAGGTGGTGGTAGAGGGGATGATGAAGTTAAGCCACCCAGAGCTATCCCAAAGACGTTCGGAAACTGTTCACCATTTGGGAGACTTCAAAGAAACCTGGGAAATTATTTTTCATTTTCAAATTTAGGTTCGTGTCAAAGGTTCGGCCTTTACCCCCACCCACCCACCCCTCCTCCTCAAGGAATATTTGTTTCTTTTATGACTTACGGCACCGCGGGATGAACGGACACCTTTGGCATGTTTGCTCTCTGAGTCAGTCTCTCTCTCTCTCTTAATCCTCTTCACTTGAATTTTTTTTTAGAGCCTCGGTTGTCAAAATGGGTTTTTTGAGAGGACGAAAGAAGGATAAGAGATAAAGACAGGAGAGGAGAGAGAGGAGGAGGAGGAGGAGAAATAGATTTAAGCGTTGCTTCACGATGATGAATTCGAACAAGTTGATCAATTAAATTGTTGAACTTTTATCGGTTTCATAATCAAATGATTAATTTAATACTTGGTGATGATGGTGCATTTTACATCAGAATATCTCTCTCTTCCCCCCCCCGCCCTCTCTCTCACCTTCTATCGTTGCCTTCTTACACCATTTTGATTCCTTCTCTCACTCACAAGCAAGAAAAACTCTCAGAATTTTGAGGAAACCCCAAACCGCGCTCAAATTTTTCTAATATTCGAAATAGTGAAACTAGTTTTCTAATAATGATAAGAAAAATAGAAAAAGAAGTGAACCGGAAGTGACGACAGGAAGTGCAATCCTTTAAAAAAACTTCTGGGTTTCCATTCCGTTCTTCACCTTCCCTAAAAAACGTGTGCAAAACTTCTGAAATGAAAAAGTGTGCATCACTTATGAATAAAATATTTTTTAAATCCTTTAAATTACTACTCCACAAATTCATTTCATAAATATTGCACACTTCCTATTTATTCTTAAAAAGACTGCACATCTTCGGGATGTATTCAAGATTTATTTCATTAAATGCTAAACGCTTTGTTAAAAATTTCAAAAGTGATGCACACTCGATGGCTAGAAACCAGAATCTGATTCCGATTTCATCATAAGTAGACCGCACAGAACACAAGTTGAGGATTCCCGCACACGAAAACCCCAGAAAGAAGATTTAGAGTAAATGAAAAGCCGGAAGCCATTCAAGGAGAAGATGAATTATGAGATTCGCAGTCGTAAGGACCGTAATTTTCGGTTTGGGCCCTCGAGGACTCGTCAAAATCTTTTTTTTTCTTCCTTCCCAATTCCTCCTAAACGACTCTCGACAGGGCGGTAAACATATTTTAATATGCAAATGCGACAAGAAGGGAGATAAATTCAAGTCGTGGAAGGAGAACTTTCATCGCTGACGCTGGAATTATGAACGAGGTCATGGAAGGCGGTGGTCGATGGAGGATTTTTTAAATCGCCATCTTTGTTTTTAACGGATTCCCCTCCCCTCTCCGTCTTTTCTTTTGGCGAATACATTTGCGGTTTTTGCTGTTTGTCGAATTGTTTAAAGAAGATGAGTTAGCCGTCCCGCCATATTTGTTTTGGTCTTTGATTCGCCGAAATGGTTTTGTGAACGTTTGCTTTCCTTTTGTTTGTTTAGCTTTAATTCGTGATTCGATATCCGGTTTTTGGTTGATGAATAACTACTGAAAGGTGAAAGACGATTGTGTGAGAAGATGAAAAAAGGTTTTTTGAAAGGCCATGAGGGAGTAGATGAACTAAAATTAGACAGAGATAGGACCACTGAATTAGGATTTTTCGCCCAAACACTTCAGATATTCATTTCAAAAGTGATGCACACTTGCTCCTTACTTTTAAAAAGACTGCAGACCTTTGATAAGATTTATTTCCTTAAAAACTGCACACATCGATAAAGAATTGATGCACACTGGTTGATAGAAAACCGGAAGCTGATTTGGCTTTCATGTCGTAAGTAAACCGCACACAGCATGTAGATTATAAGAAGCTGAAAAAGGTAGAAAATCAGTGAGAGTAGAGAAGAAGAGAAAAGGTAGGGAAGAGAAGAGAAAAAATTGGTACCACCTGAAGAACCACACCTCAGAGCCCGCTCTCCAGAATTCCACAGCCTAGGATCAAGAAGGACACTTCCTAGAGGATACTATCATGGAGGCCATCCTGAAAGCCAACCAGGCGAGGAGAAATGGGCTAACAGTCTGAATCTCTGAGCTTCTAGAAACTTCCACCTCCTCACGAGCGAATAACACCAACCAGGTTCTTGAGGAAACGGTTCTTCGGCACCTGTTGTTCGCCCTGCAGCTCTAATTAAAACCCGGGCGTCTGGCAGGCACTAATTGACTCCGAACTGGGTTGACGACGGTCGGGTTTACTGTCCCAATTTCGTACGGCTCTTCACCAAATGCAAACAATACTAATCAACTTCGCTAATTAGCCAATTGGATCAATTTCCTCGCTAATCATCCGTTCTATTTTCCGATGATGACATCCTCCCTCTCCTCTCCTCTCCTCCTCTTTCTTCTTATCTCTCCTCTCTTCAACACAATTGATAACGGGTTTTAAAAAAAAATTTTTTTTCTCTACTTCATCCTCGCGATCTCTCTTTTATTCAAATCTATATTTATTTATTTATTCAAGTGATATAAACATATCAGTTATCTACTGATCCGCTGATTACTATTTTTTCGGGAAATTTACATCAGGTGTTTTGGTTTTGAGAGCAAAAGGGAAACAAGAAAGAATTGAAATGAGAAGAAACGAAAAGATGGCGGTGGTGGTGGTTCGATCCACCGCTTTGTCTAATTAATAGATTTCGGTTAAATGACACCGGAGGAGAGGAAAGGAGGTTGTAGGAGATGACTGGGAGAAGAGTGAGAGAAATATACTCGAAGAATTTGAGACAACTTTGACATTACATTAGATTTTTCGTTAATAACGATGTCAGTGACCTTCACTTTTGCCAAGAGTTGTTCTCAGGTACGTGCCTGAGACAGTCTCATTTCTTTTATTTTTCCCACTTGGTCCGGTGTTAAGAGTCGAGATGTTTCTTCTTACACGTTTCCCATCTCGCGAAAACCCTACAAAAGGAAACGTGAACAGTTCTGGTCGGACTGTGTTTCTTGCCACTCTCCATTTCTACCTCCTCCGGATGTCATCTACTTGTTCTCTCCAACATGTTTCCATCTTTTGTTTGCTTGTGTTTTTGATGCATTATTGTAGGGGAAGATGAAAGACAAAATGTCTCCGCAAAAGGAGAAGGAAAAGCAAACAATTCCAAAGCCCATTTTTTGCGCAAGTGGAGGTATCACTTCCTCTTCTCTCAAGATTCCACCCAACCTCTACTCCACGGTCATTCCACCTGCATCGTCAAAACCATCCGAATCACCTGTCAGGTCGTCTTGTTGTTTATACTATCCGCATCCGATAGGTTTCCTCTTTGAGGAAGATGTAAATAAATAAAGAAGAATGAAAAGGTTGAGTTGGTGTCTTGTTTCTATTGACAGAAGATGTTGCCGGTGAGGAACAGGTGAATACGAAAAGTGTTTTCTTGCTTCTATTTGATCAGGAGATTTCCGAGAGGTGGAGGGTGGGAAGGGGATAGATAGGAGGAAGCGGGGATAGAGGAGAAGATATTCGACACGAATAGCCGACCGACATAACTTTCGCGTGGATCCGTTAATCAAATTAGAACTTTTTATGTTTCTCATCCGGCTTTGTCCAGTTAATCGACTTTCATTTTCTTTCTCTGTTCTGTTTCCTGGATGAGAAAAAAGTAGAAAAGAGGCCAGGAAGAAGAAATTTGGCACGTTTGGACCTGTTTCCTGTCCTATTATTCCGTTCCCCTCTTTGAAAATGTGGAACAAGTCTTACCATCACGTCTATCTCGCATCTATCTACGTCCAATCTTTTTCACGTCTGGTTCCACGCTTTTTTCAATGACTGCAACATCTCTATCCACGTCTACTCTTGTTGTAGGTCTGTTGATTATCGATATCTATTGTCTAACGTCTGGTTCAGTTTCACTTCCTCATTTTGAGTCCAACGTCAGCTTGACTGTTCCACGTCTTGCCCATTTGTATCTATGTCTGCTCTCAAGCCTGTCAGAATTAGTTTCACATTTGTCTCACATTCATCCAACGTCTACTCCACTTTTATTAACGGTTTCCAAATCTAGTTCCACGTTTGTCTTCAATTTTTTGCCCTATCCTTGCAAACTGTACCTCACGTCTTCTTCCAGATTTGTCTGACGTATATACGAACTTCTTCCTAAAAGTCCTTCGTCTACACTCACATTTGTCTTATGTATCTCACACTTCTGTCACTGACTAAGTCCACGTTTGTTACGCACGTCTACTCCAGTGTCTAGTTCCACGTTTATTTTGTACTTTGCGTCATCTCTCTTTTAAACAGGAAATTATCCAGGAAGCATAAAACAAAATGGAGCCAGGTCTTAGGGGGAAAATATTTGGCTCGAGGGTAATGAACTCTTCAGTGAGTACGGTACCTGAAAGTCGCGAATCATGTTACAACTTGTTAAATGGTCTTCACCTACCTCTCTCTCTCTAGATAACTTGGAGGGAGGTTTTGAAAGCCATCAAATACACTAAAAGAATATCACAACTACAGTTTTAACCAAGTCAAGGTTCGATTATAAAAGGACCCGTAGGCGGGAGAAAGACAAGAAGGGAACGGGGGAGGAGAAACGTACCTGAAAATTAAGAAAGAAGCTCCAATACCTCAAAAAAGACAGGTTTTTATCTTTTGGTAATTTCTAGATAAACCATTTTCCACAATTTTGGTAGAAGAAACCTTTTTGTTTTCTATGTTCCCTTTCCATCACGCAAAGAGATACCCGACGTTCGTCTAAAAGGTGGCCTCGGGGATGGAAGGAGTCAGAGGAGGGAGAGGTCCTCCGAATGATTCAATTTGGGTTTTTATTTTAAAGAAATCTTCTTGGAGGTCCGTCCTCTCTAGATTAATAGATAAAAATCATAGATAAATGCGCGTGTGCGTGTTAGTCTTTTATTTCTATACTCGATTCGACGACCTTCGGATTGTTTATCACCGGTGTCTACATGATAATTCGTCACCATTTTGATTTCGAATCATTCGGGTGGGTTGGTTATCCACCCCCAGAAACCGGTGTTAGATTTGATTAGAATACTCACGAAATGAGTTGTGCATTACTTTTGAAACGACTTCTATCTAAATACGGGAGAACAACCAGAAAACGACTTCAGCTGACCCTGTGAATTTTTGTCGATTCCCCCAACTACGATGATGAAAGACACCATGAGGGTGTCAGAGGAAGTTGATGACTCACACAATGAATGAAGACATAGGGATGCTGACAACCAGAAAGGGAAGATGATGAAACGACACCCTAGCTGGCTTCACTTATTTCGGGAGAATCACACCCCAGACCAGTGGCTGTCGCGGGGGGTTGTCAATATCAATCAACAAACCGACCAATCCGACCTAAGTGACGTCATACCCAGACAAACTTGCAACCGAGAGAACAAAAAAAGTCAGGTTTCAGGTTCAAAACCGTTGCACCTACTGCATTTCAACCCTACTCTTCTCCTCCCACACCCTCTCCAAAACCTACCTAAAATCTCTAGCAGACTTCTTCTTCTTCGTGAAAAAGGGTGTTGGCTACCAAACTGGTTGCAACGAGGTTTGCATTTTAATTAAACAAATTATTCGATTAAAAATCAGGTTTTTCGAAATAAATTTTTATTCACTCAAATCCCTCACTTTTATCGAAACACAACTTCAGGTACTGACATGGGGGCAATAAAACTAGGTTCGAGCCAAGAAACGAGCGAGAGGGAATGGAAGGAGGAGGGAAAAGACATTTTTCATTTTTACAATAGAACACACAAAGCGGGTGTCGAATCGGTAAAAGGCTCATTTGTGTCTCTCAAGTTGGTAACAAGCATAAATGGCGGACATAAAGAAAGGCAAAAACTTATAAAGGAAGTCGTAAATGACAATTCCGAGTCGGCTTTTTATTTTTAGCCTCGAAAAAAGAAGACGAAGAAGAAGACAAAAACTTCTGACTGGGGGTATTCATAAAATGTTAAGTGTTAAAGAGTGGAGTCGTAAAATGTGAGAAGTCTTTCATTACAAGACCGTAAAATAATGGATGAGGGTGGCCTTCCGGTGACAAGTGAGTACCTGCTCGTGGTAACGAGGAATTAAGAACCGAAAGATCTGGAGGAGGAGGAAGGAAGGACCCATCCTTCACACAAACCATCCAACTGATTAAGCAATTAAAACGAGAAACATATCCAGCGTACGCAAAACTTATCCACATACATTTCATAAATATTGCACACCCTTATGAATCCCCGGAAAAGTGTACAGTATTTACAAAAGTGCTTCTTCACTGTTTCTGTACAATCTTCTTTTAACAGTGCGATACTTTTGAGAAAAATCTTTCTGGAAGTGTGCAATATTTACGAAAGCAATTCATCTTTCAGTTGTGCAATATTTTGAGAAAAACATCTAAGAAGTGTGCAATATTAATGAAATGAATTCTAAAAAATTTTCCTGATATTGTGCCATATTTAAGAGACAAGTTCTCAATAAAAAGTGTGCAAAATTTATGAAAAGAATTCTTTATTTGGTTGTGCAATATTTATAAAATGAGTTGGCCGGGAAAGTGTGCAATAGTTTTGAAAAATGTTTATAATTTATATATATATGCACTATTTATGAAAAGTTCTCGGGAAAAGTGTGCAATATTTATGAAGCGGACTTAAATGTGCAATACTTTTAAAGAAAGTTTCTAGGAGTGTGCAATATTTATGAGAAAGGAATTTTCATTCAGCTGTGCATTACTTTGAAAAATCTTTCTGGGGGTGTGCACTATTTATTAATTTGTGGAAAAGTGTGCAATATATATGAAAAAGATTCGTTATTTAACTGTGCAACACTTTTGAAAAAATCTTTCTGGGAGTGTGCAATATTTAGGAAAGCAATTCTTCGTTCAGTTGTGCAATATTTTGAATAAAAACCTTTTAAGAAGTGTGCAATATTTATAAAATGGGTTTCTAAAAAAATCTTTCTGGTACTGTGCACTATTTATGGGACAAGTTCTCAGAAAAGAGTGTGCAACATTTATGAAAAAGGATTATTTACTTGGTTGTACAATATTTTTGAGAAAAAAATATCTAAGAAGTGTGCAATATTTATGAAATAAAGTCCCGGGAAAAGTGTGCAATACTTATGAAAGGAATTTTTCATTTAATTGTGCAATTGTGTTGAAAAATTTTCTAGAAATGCTCAAAATTTATGAAATGAATTCTCAGGAAAAGTGGGCAATATTTATGAAAGGGAATTCTCATTTAAATGTGCAATACTTATGAAGAAGTTTTCTAGGGGTGTGCAATATTTATGAGAAAGGAATTTTCAGTCAGCTGTGCATTACTTTGAAAAATCTTTCTAGAGGTGTGCAATATTTATTAATTTGAAATGAGTTCTTAGAGAAAAGTGTGCAATATTTATGAAAAAGGATTCTTCATTTAGATGTGCAATACTTTTGAAATTTTTTTTGGCTCTGGGCCAAAGTGTGACTTTATCTTGGAGAATCATTAAACAAAAACCAAGCTTGGCTATGGTCATCTTTGAAGTTTTGATTTTTGGCTACAGAACCAGCGTCTCTCGTCCTTTAGTCAAGTATCAGATAAGAGGTTATACCGGAAGTAGGGAAATGTTTAAGTGTGCCCACTCCGGATGCCACTCCTATGCCAAGAAGAAAGTGCCCAATCCCTTCCCACGAAGGTTCTCTACCAGCTAATGAAACATCCTCCTTGGACACCTTAGTCTTAATTTTAGACCCAGACCATGACGTCATCATCAACACTACCTGCAGACGGGCGAAATCCCAAAGTGACGACCGATCCTCCCTCCCTCCAACTTCCATTATTGGTAAGACACCGGTTAGTATAATCACTCAGATAATATCTACTAAATACTTAGGTGTTAGGACTTTCGGGTGGGAGAATCTGATTTGTTCAAAATGAATGGATAATGGAGACGAAGAAGATGATGATGATGATGATGATGAACCTAAATAAATAAATAAATAAATAATAATAGTAAAAAATCCAGCGTTTTGGCCACACACGCGCACCCAGAGAGAGGTGGTAAGGAGGAGAAGGAGGAGGGAGGTGGCGGAGGGAATCGTTTACCATTTTCCGTCTGTTTAATTGCATCTCGGGAGTGTACCCGGGTACCCCGAACCGTTTTCACTCATCTTCGCAACACGATATACCTGACTTGGGGAATGTTTTCGTCGGTCTCGTCACTTAATTTAACAAACCTGACGAAGATAATCAGTCTGTCACTTCGGTCTGTCAGTCCACGCGGCCTCGTTGTCGATAAAAAAACGTTCCTCTCCTCTCTCTCTCTCTCTTTTTCCTTTTTCTCTTCTCTGGCTAGGAGTAATTCTTGAAATGAAAAAAAAAGCTTCATCACGATGGAATGTTGAACGCCTTGCTAGACAAGAAGAGAGAGAGAGAGAATCTTCTCTTGTTATTGTTGTCGAGTCTCCTTCAAGTTACCTTTTCCATCGTAGGAAGCCATTAATTTGCTTCCTTTTTTTCTCATCATCTTCTTCTTCTTCTTCTCCTTCATCTTTCATTCTTTCTTTATCACACGGTAAGGTGAGACCGACAGAGTGGATCAACTAGCAAAACCGGAGAATCATCTTTCTCATTGTTCAAAATCTCCGGAGGTTTACTATGTTGGCTTTGTTTTGTCTTGCGTGAGACATAAGTCGCGTCGTCGGATTGAGAGATGTGTGTATGTGTACCATGTGCTCGGTGTTGGTTATCTTTCAGGCTCGGATTTTGAGTCATGTCGGCCACTTTGTTCTCCCTTGTTTCTCTTCACCCAAACTGTTCACCGAGATAAACAATCAGGACATGACGCCGCGTCTTCTACGACCGTTTGCCACCGTCTCTTCAAGATAAAACCTTCCTTGACATAGATACAGACTTTCCATTACCACAGCTGACAAAAAACAGCAGAAAGAAAATCTCTGGTTGATACGTTTAAAAATTTTAACGAAATGGTGTGCAATATTTATGAAATACAACCGACTGAAATCAAGTATACCCATTCTTAGTTTGTACACTTCTGTCGACTGTGAGCATCAACCAGAGTGACGTCAACAGAAAAATATTTTTAAAACTTCTCCAGCTACCTACTCAAACTACATCTTTCGTGTTAATAGATTTGTCTTGCTGCAAAAAGAAGAAGGACAGAGGGACAGAGAGAGAGGTGGAAGAAAACAAGAAGACGAAGTAAATAAAAACGATTTGAAAATGGTGGTAACGTGTTCAATCCGGTCCTAATCAAGTTATAAAATAATAAAGAGAAACAGTGCCCCAAGATTAACATGTCAAGATAACAATTGTGGCATTTTTTGTCTGCTGGAAGAAGAAAAGGAGAGAGAGAGGAAGGGAAAGAGGAAGAGGAAGGAGTGGGGAGGGTGAGGAAAGTCGGTACGGAATTCAGGTTGTAAAAAAGGTGAGTTTATTGGAGGTGGATTCTCAAATATTCGATGAAATCATTCGGATTAAGGTACGTAACACAGGTACGGGTCCATATCCATTCTCTTTCGACTTGGTTTTTCGGCCTTTCTACCCGAAAATCCAATTTCCCGGATCACTGGTTTCCGATTCTGGGTTTTTCTTTTGAAGGTCACGTGTGTGAAGGTGTTGCTGGCCGTTCTGGGAAAGCCATGACCTGGTGAAACGTCGGACTGACTCAAGTGGAACTCTTCGTGAAAGGATCTTGGACTCGAGGGCAAGTGGTCTAAATACTGTATAAGTTGTGGTGTGAATGCTTTACTCTCTCTTCTGGACAGAAACAAGGGACTGCGCTAGCAGTGGAAGCTAATGAAGGTTAGTCAAAATCAGTCAGCAAACGGAGAGTGAAGAACAGAAATTGGTATAAATCAAAACATGGAGGACAATAAATGAATAGAAAGCAAAAAATGAAAGACAGTATGAGCAGAGACCAAACTATAAGACGAATCACTCACGGAAAACGGCAAACAAAACAGAATACCAACAGGAACTGAAAGACCACAATAGGAACACGAACAGGAAACAACATCGACCAAGTCGCAAAAACCATCACAACCACACAAAGGAGTAACACTAAACCTCTCAACTGAAACATTGGGTTAGTCGACAGACTAGAACGACAAGACACCACCAACCCTCAGAAGAAAGATGGCGATAGAGAACCAAACAACAAAGTGAAATTCCCACGACGGTCGTCCCGGTGGTCGATTACAGTCACCAGAAGTCACCGATGAATGACGCAACTCACACCGACCAAGACCCCCACCACCGCCACCTACCACCAACCTCGAACCTTAGTAGGATTTCATCAACGGGAATTCGGCGAAACCTATTATCTATCACGTTTAAATCAAAGACAGGAGAGGATGGCGGGAGGGTGGAGGGAGGAGGAGAGAGAAGGAACTCGAATGTTTGTCGAAGAAATTCCTGAAAGAGTCGTCAGTTTAAGGTAACCCAAGTACCGTTTTCAAAATCATGATTGACTCAGTCAAGTTATAAATGGTTTCCTTTGTTGGTTGTGTACCTGGGTGTGACATTTCTACGAGGTACCAAGAAAGCGCATTCCAAGTGAATTTTATTTAAAAAGTTCGATTCTCTACCCTCTCCCGACTTGATTGAAACATGAACTCAACTTCCCTTTCGTACCTACCAACCACAACCACCAACCCTCTTCCTCGACTTGTGCCAGAAACCATTTTTATCAAAATTCCGTGAGAGAAAGGAAACAGATAACGGAATATGACCTAACAATTCGCTTCTGAGCAGACTGAACTTCTCACAATTCTCACCGCGAAGAATTCCTCCAACCTGTGTCTTTCTGTTCAGGTGTACTTTTCAGGTTTTGTTAATTTTTTCTCAATGACTTCTCCGACATTTTCTTTGTCGCGTCTTCGGCTGTTTGATGTTCGAATTATCCACGACGTTTCAATATTCCTACTTTTCCCAGAATGAAGATGGACATTTCCAAAACCAACAGTCCATCTTCCGGGGAGGATATATTTCATGTCACAATTCGGAAATTTCTTCCCTGTAGGTATCTAACAGCAAAAGTAGAGACGCACCTGCTATACCTGTAATCTGGAACTGGCTGATGACGTCACGCGTTTCACCAATCAGACAATTTGTGCATTAAGCTTAAATTGTGCATTAACCACCTCCCCAGAAAATTCATGAAACAAATTTTTTGTCTAACTGTGCAATACTTTTGGAAAAAATCATTTTAGGAGTGTGCACTGAATGAGTTGTCCAGTGTTCCTGTTCAAAGTATTCACTAGCTTTAACCAGAGGTTTTACACAAAACTGTGCAATATTTATGAAATGACAACTCGATCAAATTATACACAAAACCAGTTTCAGTGTGTGCATTACTTATGAAATGTCTTTTCTCTACCCCATGTTCATGAAAAATTTTTATGATAAGTGAAAGAGGAGCATTTCGATCCTCACTGGTCACTCTATGGTCTTCATTAGTTCTTCGTCTCTTGGGTTGCGGACCCAATTACCACTTCCAGTGGTTTATTGTTTTATTCAATTTTGGGGGTGAGGGGGGCGGCTCTCTCTTACCACCACTCCCAAGATTTTTTTCTTTTTTTGGTTGACTGGTAGCAGGGAGTTTCTCTAACCCTAGGTTGTCAGGTACGTGAGTAACCGTTGAACGGGACAGGTTAATGAGAATGGTGCGTACCCGCGGTGAGAGCTATCCCTCGGGCGTTTTCGGGATGACAGGCGTGGAAAAGGGACCGATGAACCGTCGTGAAAATGAAAAATGAAAACCTTAAGACATGTGTGGAACCAATTTCCGTCCGCCGGTCAACAAATCACGTCTCACTTATACCTCCAGAACGAACCTTATTTATGTGATTTATTCGAATCTTATGCCTACTTATTAAAATTATTAACTTATTTATTTATTTATGTATACGGGAGATGGGAATGAAAGGGAGACTCGACTCACGACTCGACTTTTGCTAAAAAGAAATTTATGGTAAAAACAACAACAACAAAAAAATTTTTTTTGTCTATTCCTCGTAGCAAACGAACCGAGATGTTGTTGTCCAGGTACACCTGAACCACCTGAACACCTTCGAAACGACTTGAAACTGCATAAAATTATGTAAATTTCCCTACCTGATGAATCATTCTTTCAATTCGGGTTCCTAAAAAAGGAAAGTCGGAGCTCGAAGTTTTCGAAACTCGAGAGGTGGAGGAGGACAACCAGTGACCAGGTCTCAAGAAACCTTTTCTTGGCGAAGGTTTGTTGGACGAGCCTTTAAGAAAAGAAGGAGGGTTTTTGATTAGGGAAGGACGAAGATTTCTGATAGGTGAACGAACTGTGCTGATACGATATGAGTAACTCTCTCTTTTGGTCATATCTGTGACGTCACTTTCTGTTTTGTTAGTGTTGTTCTCTTTCGCAATTTCTTCGAAATTCTGTTGCTATTCTTCTAGTGTTTTCTTCTGTTGTATGCTTCCCGTCAGCATTCTCTTCTATACTTTGTTTTCTTGTCTTATCTTCTCCTGTTTTTCAAATTCTGTTACCATCTTTCTTCTGCTGTTACTCTGTTTGTTATGTTTGTTGTCTTTGTTTCCATCTATTTTCTATTCTATGAATGTTTTCTCTGTTCTTTAGACTCTATTCTCCTTCGTTCTCTGTTTGTAATTTCTTCCAGGCTTCTATGTTTATCTATATTTGTTAGAACTTCGCTGACCATTCTGGACATATTTCCACCTTTTAGAGGTGAAGAAACAAGTCTGGGATATGGGAAACACGCATGCGTAGATCCGCTTTAATACCTCCTTGTTAAATGGTGTCGTTCAAGTAGCTACGTGATCGATGCCATGACATATTCGAGTTGGCGCATTTTTAATAAAATATTCGCACCACATGAGTGCACGATAAAGTTCAGGCTCACCTCTCTCTCTTTCCCCGCCCTTTAAAAGGTCTCCTCCTCAGCCTCCCTCCGGGCTCCAATGCATTCGAAAAGTATCTGGGAAAAAAGTCAAGGAGAACGAGATTTCCATATATGATAAACTGTCTTCTACTTCACTCAAAAACCCGCTCTCGGAGTTTTGTATCCCCCTGTGCGTGGTGCGGATTTTCACAAAGTCCATCGCTGAATGTTGTGAATAATTCAAATGGCGGCTCCGAGTCAATTCCAATACCTGGAAACTGCGAGATTAGTCATGAAGGGAGGAATGCCCGACGCGAGAAGACAAACTTTTCAACGAATCCGATCGAAGCCAGTGGAAAGAAAGTAAAGTCGGATGAGAATCATTCTAATGCCACGACAATCCCAGAGGATGGAAATTAGGGAAGAAGACGCCGGTCGAACGGAGTCATGTTCAAGTCATTAATCTTTGGAGGAAAGTTATCTCCTGAGCCGACAACCCACAGTGCGTTTTATGGACATTCTTTGCCCACCTACGCTCTCTTCCTCTCGAGGCCCTCGCTTCCACCTCGAGAAACATTTTAAATCTTTTTCACGGTTTTGGTTGCGACATTTCCACTCGTAAGTGCAAAACGAGTCTTTGAACAAGACTGGAGAGGTCAAATCACCGAATTCTTCGCGATTCCACTACATATCCCCACACTCCCTCATCCGCCATTTTTAAAAACAAGATTCTCACTTAGAATCTAAATGAGATCTATATTCTAGAGAATTTTGTTTTTAATCGAGCTTCTAACGTGAAAATCTAAACGACCTTTGACTCGTTTACTCAGTTACTCGTAAGAGCCAATCAAAAAATGTGCGAGTTTAGAGTTTTATCTCTTTCTCTCTCTTAAAGTGCAACCTTAGATAAAATTGTCTACGGCGAAAAGAACACGTTGCTACGAAATTAAATTTATATTTATACATTTATTTCCATCTTCTCTTATCATAAGCACGTTTCCTTTTTCTATCGCACTACATACAGTAATTAAAATTTCACTGCTTCAATTTTCTGTAGATAACTTTGTAAAGATCTAAGATTGTAGGCAGTTCGCTTCCTTGAAAATTTTTAGCTTTGAGAGAGTGAAAAGAGGACGGAGAGGTTGACACTATATTTCGTTGTTTATTTGAGAGGTCAGCAAATTTCGGACAATTAACTTTTTTAAAAATAAATTATCAACAGCCGAAGTTCTTCTATCAATATAAATAATCAGGGAAATTTATTTCCAAATATAAATAAATAAATGTGCATTATTTTTGAAACGAATACTCCTCCAAAGTTATGGTACAAATAAGTGACAATATTGTGCGTTGTTTTTGAAAAGAATCCTCCGTACAAGTGTGCAGTATTTATGGAATAACCCCTTTACCCAAACCTCTCGCATTTATGAAATGGATCTTCCCTCTAAGTGTGCAGAATTTATGAAATAACTCATTTCCCCTGACCTACGAAACAAATAAGAGAGGAGAGTGTGCATGACTTATGAAATGAAACCTTAGTGTAAGTGTGCAGAATTTATGAAATAACTCCTTTGCTCAGATTTTCGAAGCGATTAAGTGATGAAAGTGTGCATTATTTGTGAAATGAATCCTTCATCCAAGCGTGCAGTATTTATGAAACAACTTTTTTCTCCTAACTTACAAAAATAAGAGAGTAGAGTGTGCAGTATTTATGGAATAACTCCTTTCCCCTAACTTAGGAAACAAATATGTAATAAGAGTGTGCATTATTTTTGAAATGGATCTTCTGTAGAAGTGTGCAATATTTTTGAAATAACTCCCTTATCCAAACCTAAGCAACTGATAAGTGATTGGAGTGTGCATTATTTATGAAATGGATCTTCCCCTAAGTGTGCAGTATTTATGAAACAACTTTTCCTGACCTACGAAACAAATGAGAGTGTGCTTATGAAATGAAACCTTAGTGTAAGTGTGCAGTATTTATGAAATAACTCCTACACCTAGGCAACTGATAAGTGACGAGAGTGTGGAGTATTAATGAAATGGATCTTCCATCTAAGTGTGCAGAATATATGAAACAACTCCTTAGCTCAGACTTACCAAGCGATTAAGTGATGAAAGTGTGCATTATTTGTGAAATGAATCCTTCATCCAAACGTGCAGTATTTTTGAAACAACTTCTTTCTCCTAATTTAGAAATAAATAAGAGAGTAGAGTGTGCAGTATTTATGGAATAACTCCTTTCCCCTGACCTACGAAACAAATAAGAGGAGAGTGTGCATGACTTATGAAATGACTTCTTCCTTCAGGTATGCAGTATTTTGAAACAACTTCTTTCTCCTAACTTTACGAAACAAATAAGAGAGCAGAGCGTGCATTATTTATGAAATAGTCCTTCATCCAGGTGTATAGTGTTTATGAAATACCTCCTCATCCCCAACTCAAGGAACAAGTAAGTGATAGGAGTGTGCATTATTTTTGAAATTTATCCTCCCTCCAAGTGTACATAAAATAACTCCCTCCCCAAACTGTGCATTATTTATGAAATGAATAACTCATGAAGATGTGAATTATTTTTTTAAAACAAATCCTCTATCCGGTTGTGCAATACTTTTGAAATGAATCATTCCTCATGTGTGATACTGAATAAACGACCCCGTCACATAAGTGTGCATTATTTATGAAAGTATAATTTCGTATGATTGTGCACTAGCCATGAAGGTGGCAAAGGTAATAAATGAGTCATGAAAAGATCGGTTGACCAGGTTAGGTTGAAGTGATTAAGAATTCTGATTTGAAAGAATGGAACACAGTTGAGCATAAATAATTAGATTCCTGTGAATGACTGTTACAAAAGAGAGATTAATGCAATCACTGGAAGGATTAGGATTAGGATTAGGATTACAAAAGACCAGGATGACTTAGGCGAGGCTGAACAAAACCCAACAAAAAAAAATTGTTTATATGAATACTAAAACACGAAACAAAACTTTTAACGTTTAGATAATAAAAGAGATGGAAAAAAAAGGAGAGAAATGAAAAGAGCCATATTAATATAAATTGTATAAACCGGAAACAATCAAACAATAACTCACAGACCACATAACGGAAACAGATATGACTCAGTCTCAGGTACGAATTTGCAATTTTCATTTAAACATTCATATTAATTAGTCAAACGGTGCAATTATCACGCGGTTAGTTTCATGTTTTATAATTGTTTTGTTACAACAAAAAAAGCAACAACAAAACCTGGTTTTCTTCCTTCCATCACCTACAACACACGTGTCGGTGATTTGTGTTCGAACGAGGGCACGTGTCTAAGCTTAATCAAACGACTTGTCTCAGTGCTAAAGGGAGGTATTTAAAAACAGCAAAAAAGCTCACACACACACTCAGAGATTTAAAAGCTGTTAATTAAAACGAAATCAGGTTAATAAACTGCCAGTTTTTGGTTAATTGGTCTATAATTCAAACTATCGTGTTTATGTCAGAAACGTCGGCTTGTTGGGGAGAATGAATAAAAACTGAATTAAACATGATTATGGTTGTTTTTAAATTCTTTGACCGGTGAAAAAATAACATACGAACTCGTTTCAAAGCCCTGTGAGATGTAGCAGATGAAATAATTGTTTAAATACGTTTTGAAAAATATGGAGAATGGAAACACCGACCAAACGAAAGTTTCAATTTTTACTTACAAATCGTTCCATGATTGATGTCGAGTTAAATCGTTTTTACGTTTCTCTTCCCTTTAAACAAACTACAGAAAAACAAAAATAAATAATTCACAAACAAAAACGATTCATTTTCAAGTCACTATTCCAGGAAATGCACTAAAAAGAAACGACAAAAAAACGTTTTCGGTTTCTCACATCCGCCATCTTTTTTTATCCTTTTTCACTTCAGTGACCGGAAGTTGGGAATCTCGAATCGAAAGGGGGGAAACCATCTTTACTCTATGGCGTCTCCTAACGGTTTCGTTTTTAACCAGTCTCCAGATAAACGAAAACGAAACGTGAATCTAATTTAAATGAAAATGAATTGAATTTGTATAATTTAAATTGAGCTAAGGTCAGAAGAGCATAATCTCAGGGCCGGAGGAAGGAAATCAGTCAAGTAAGTGTGGATAAATGTTTTAGATGGTTTTGGTTTCGAACTCCCACCGGATGCTGTGTTTGAATTTTTTTTTCTTGGAGTTTGGTTCTGTTTTGTTTTTTAGGGGAATGGTTTCGAAGACAAAATTGAAGCTTTGGTGGGGGTTGGAAGAACGAAAGTTTAATTTTAACGTTGTCGACGAAATGAAAACAAGGAAATTGATGAATCGGAGCAAAGTGCTTCCTGTGATATGTCCTCCATTTTGTCATTTTGTGACTGATTATAAAGTTAACTTTTCCACAACTAGATAGTTTATGTTTGTTTTAATTGATTTCAAAAGGGTTTTGAGGTTTATCAGAAGGTTTTTATAAGACTCATTAATAAAAAGGTCACCTTAGTGGATGAGAGTGGAGCTTAGACAAGCATGTGAGTGTGGAGTGGATAATCCTCTGGCACTGAATGTTTTTCAATTTGTAGGCTTTTTATCAGTTTCTAGGCTTTACAATAAATTGTTTATCAGTGATGTGAAGAAGGGCAATCAACAAACTCAACTAGTAGTGTGAAATTTATTCCTTCACCCATGTCATGCCGGCAATTAAGTCAAAGGAAAAAATTTTTTAATTAGGGCTTGAATTAAGTGACACAACTAGAACTTTTACAAATACTACCTACACCTTAGACATCTTGTATAGCGCTTGTTTAATGTGCTGTATGACCTTCAGACGTGTGTGTGTGTGGAAAAATTTTATCTGAAATTTAATACCATTTCCTTGATTGATGTAAAATGAGAAAGAAATTCATGGAAAGGAATGATTTTTGAGTTAAGGGAATTTCTTTCAAATAAATGAGAACTCAACTTCTTAACTACTACACACTTATCAAGATTTTTTTCATAAATAATGCACACTTTACTGATGGATTTATTTGAAACATAAAGAACACCTACAAGAGGACTGTATATTTAATTCATTTCACAGTGCATAATCCATGTCAAATATACAAGCAAACTTTCACAATAAACTCATTTCAAAAGTAATGCACACTTAGGATGTTTTCATTTCATGAACATTTTTTTAAGTACTGCATAAACAATTCATTTCAAAAGTAATGCACATGTAAGATCAATTTATTTTACTTTGATAGAGTGCCCACATTAAGGATTCATTACATAAATAAAATTTTCAAAGAGTCAAATTGACTCAAACTCCAAAATCCAATTATATACAGTAAGAAGCTGAGATTTTCAGTTAGTTTGAAGGATTACTTCTCCTGTCTTTTGCACAAACAGGGACCCCCCTTAAAGCATTAGCATACAGTAGGTTAGGATTCTTACTCCCACCTTTCTACTAAATCAGCAACTGTCTTCTGTTTTGTTCTGTCAAGTTTTTTATAATCTACTTCACACTTCCTAAAATTTTATTTTTCTTCTTCTCCCTCTCCCTGACCTACCCTCCTGTGCTGTTAGTTTATAATTGAAGTCCTGGGGCTGTAACACTAGTTTGTTCCTAGCTAGGCTGGGAATTTATATATCACGGCAGTGTTGTGATGAGAGATGAAGGAGCAGCTGCTGATGTTGAAACGAAGATCTGAAGATTAACTGCAGTGTTCACTCAGCTGTAGCTAATTATCCAAGGATTCCTTTCACTCCCTCCACTCGTTCAGGGTGAATTTGAAGTCCATACCACTCTACGGTTGGAGAGTAACTCCTGACATCACCAAAAGCCTAATGGTCTTCATAAACAGATGAATTAGAAGAATACCTGGTGTTCTGGCCACCACACACTAATAGAAGGAATACATACAGGACATACACTCAGAAAAAATCAAGAAGCTAACCCCCTGGGAAAGATGCTGAAGTCAGTCCTCGCCAAGTGTTTCGTAAAGGCCCTACACTCCATAGAGTAAAGGAGGATGATGGATGTATTACATCAAACTTTGAGACAGTTGGGATGATAAAGTTAAAAAAAGCATTAGGATGTAGACGCCATCATAACCAAACCACATGACTGTGATAGCTAGACTACAGGATGATAGAACAAGGATGACGGGATGCAGCAAGGATATAGGATACAGTCTTATGACTCAAAACACAAACGGGATGGCAGACATAATTCAAAAATAAAACAAAACGACAAACTTTTATAAGCACTTGAAATTTATTTTTAATCGAAACTATTGTACATTAATACAGTCTCCATATTTTGTCTCGTTTTCATTTCTATTTTACAATTTTACGGGGATTTTCTGGGGCGCATTTCCGCCTCCAACTCGACCAAACAAAAATTTCTCTCATTAAAATAATTTTCTGTGCTTATTTATATGAACACAATCGAAACAACTCAATCAATATAAACCTAACTTCAATAACCTCATCATCGCTTTTCCATTTTTCAAAACCAAACAAAAAATCATCAGAAACACAAAATTTCAAGGTCATTCAAAATCTTCGACAAAAAAAAGCTTAAATAATACAATAAATATATCAATAATATAAATTAGTTATATGATTGATACATAACTTACATATTCAAAATGTTTTTCTCAACCTTAATTTACAATTTTTGGAAAATTTTTTTTTTTCTTCATAAAAAAATTTTATTTTTCCATTCTGGCGGGAAACTCTCCTGTTGGGCTTCACCGCTAAGGCACTAATTACAAAAAGATTATTGAGAACAAAAAAAATTGTTTTCTAAAAATTTTCTTTATATATATATTTATATAAATTTATTTATATTTATTTAATTATAAAAAAAGAGGATTAATTAGTTTTATAGTATAGAAAATAATGAGCTTTTGTGTTTTTGTGGGGGTTGGGGTTGTTTTGACTCTCTCCCTCGTTTAAGGGAGGTTTAAACTGTCCTCCCTGTTGACGTTTATCACCCCTTCGCTGTTGCTCATATGGTGGATTGATTGAAACGTACAATCCGATTAATGTATACATAAGTCTGTTTGCTTGTTGTTCTCCTTTTTTTTTCAAATCGAATTTAAATTCCTGACGTCAATTCGACTGCCATAAATGTCATTGGAGGAGAAAAAATTGCTTGATAATCGTCCGACCACCGAAACACAAGTGTCGGATTGACTTGCTGAATTAATGCAAGCCTAACACAGGGAATGGACTGGGGCAGTCGATTCTGGTGAGGTTTGTTTCAGAAAAAATTTTTTAACGAAGGCTGGAATATACCTTCTTGTTGGAGGGTAAGAGAAGTATGTGGGTATGCATTCAGCATCAGAATCATTCCTCACACCCCCTCCTCCCCCAGCCTGTTCAAATGGGAGAATTCCTTCAGGAGATACCACAAATCGTTTCACGTGACTAGTCTTCCCTTGACATCGTTAAACTCCCTTCTCTCTTAAAGCAAGTGATAACGTTATGATTCTCCCACCGATTTATTGTCAGTTACACGAGAAATGTGAAGGAGGCAGACTCAAAAACCAAAAGGGAAAACACAAAACCTGTCAAACATTTTCGAAGCACGGTGTGCCTTTAATCCGAAGACGTGTTGGAATGTGTTGGCAGGCCTCGCATCCTATGACAAATCGACTAAATTACCAATCTTGTTCACGATTTATAATAAAAATCGACAGGTTTCATGTGTTTGAAATCATCATTCCCTCTTCTCACACCCATCCAACCCAACAGAACCCCCAAACCTCCACTCCTCCACACATCCAATGGTCATTACAATTGTGTTCAATTCCTTTACACAAACAAAAAGTTAATCAAACCATTAAAATGAACACTCACTACATAACCTAATTTGAAAATACACTAATCTAGTGGTTATTCTCCACTCGAAACTGGTTTCCATTAACCAAAATTTTTAAAATTTCTTGAGCCATGAGCATGTTACATTTCACATAACACAAAACAAGTCACATTATGTTAATTTAAGAGTGTTTACAATAGCACAACCGAACACATACAAAAAAAAGAAAATTCAAACCCTGTCTCACAGATATCGAATGAATACCAAATTATTCAATCAAGTCACCAGACGAAAACTTTCAAAAACCCCCCAAACTCCCATGAACACCAGGTTGTGCCCTCCCCCAAAAAACTTTCACAAAATAAGGAATTCAAGAACAATGATAATTAAAATCATTTCATAAAACTGATTAATAATAAATTACCTATTTTTATTTCTTAAACTGAAAAACCTTCAAGCCACATTAAAAATTATTGAATATTGAGTTGTTCTTATTAAAGATATGTATATCTCACAGCTTTTCTCTTATTAATTAATATTTATTTATTTAATTGACCACCTCCAGATGGGTGGAGGGAATCACAAGAAAAATAATTAAATTATTCAAAAACTAACCTTCAAGCCAGTGTCAAAAATAAATGATTATTATATCTGCAGTCTTTCTACGATATTGATCCAGGTTAATTAAGAAGTAAATAGAATTTAAAAAACCTGGAATCGAAGCTATCATTGGTACATTGAAACTACCACTACTTTTAGGCAAATGCCATTGTTACCTTTCGACAAAACTATGGAATGCATCAAAATGCACCAAAAATTATAATAATAACAATAATCAGACAAACCAATCATTGGAATGATGAAAAATATCAGTGGAATGGCTGAATGTGGAGAAAGAAAATAAAAATTCATCACAATAAATTATTTTAAAAAAAGATTTTCCAAGTCTCCATCCCCTCATGTCGTTTACTTACATAACACATGTATGTAGTGAACAAATCAATTCAAAATTTCACTCTCTTTCAAGCCATCTATTCAAACCCCCTCCTTCCCCCTCAAAAAGGTCACTGATAGAAAATCTTTGCAAATCAAATAAGCACAAGAAAATTTGACTATGGGCCTAATCCAACCGAAACTAAAACAAACAAAATCCCAAGCGAATGAAAATCATCACCACCAAATCCTCCTGTAATTTGACAATTGACACTAACAAAAACAATTTAGAGAGATCAATAAACTGATTCTGTTCTCTTTTCTGGAACTATTCAAACTTCTTCATTACCACAATCAAAAAAAAAATTAAAAAATAAAACAAAAAAAAAGGAACAAAATCACTTTTCAGATGAATTGCTAGGTCAAATAATCAAATTACAAGGAAAAACACAAAAATTTCCTTTTTTAGCTTTTTCTTAAAAAGTTAACGTGATTTAAAAATAAGTGGAAGCCACATTTGCTGTGCTACTGTACCTTCTGTACATACCTGGAACCTGATTTTCAAGGCCAAAACTAAATGCGGTCATTTGCCTTGCATTTCAAAGGTACTTTTGCTTGGGAGAGAAATACAAAAAAAAAATGGCGGAAAAGTAATTTTCATTCACTAACATTATTAATTAATTAGTCATAAGTCACAATTTTCTTTTTCGTTTTTTTTAAACCATCACGATTCCTGGGTCTCCTGGTTACCAGGAAACAAAAGGGAATTTGTTCTTCTTGACAACAAAACTGATTAATAATTAGGCACTTGATGAAAAAGGCAGTTGGAAGAATAAAAAATAAATTTTCATATCTAATATATAAATCCTAAACGGAAGGATCTCCTTTGCCTTCTAGTTTTTTGCATAGATCTTCTACCAGTTCCTTGTATATAAGTGGATCAATATTAGCTCCTAATTGATACAGTATAAACCAGTCTCCTATCTGGCATTTCCTTGCTATCTGTACGATTTGGTCGTGGGGAGCGAGTCGAGATCGAGCGCGCAAAAGTGTTTGCCGGAGTTGTGGCAACATGACGACGGCGGCTCTGTATATCAGCGACAAACCCGTCAACACACTTAGGATAACGAACCAGAACCACAGAAACACGTAAATCTTCTCGTTCACTATGTTTAATGGTAATATGCACAGCCCGTCGAATTTCTGCACCGTGCCTGAGGGACCGTATTTGTGGAATGTGCACTTGGTCACTTTTGGAAACACCCTAGACATCGGATCGCTCCGTTGCTCCGGCTCCATTTCCGTGTACTTGATGACGTCGCTTCCGTACGTCGTGAACTCTCCGTCTAGGAAGAAATCCATGAAATAGATCTGACCGACGACGTTCACGAAGTTCAACACCTCGCACAGGAAGAACCTGAACGCGTAGAAATTCTGCGTGTGGAGGTTCGTCGCGAAATATTCCACCAGCAATTTCTTACGATCGTTTTTGTTTTCGTCCGGTACGATGGGACATGTCAAATCGCAGACGAGCATCTTAATACGACCTCCTTCCCATGTCTTCCAGAGGTATCGCGGAATGTAAAATAGTATGGCCTGGAAGAACAACACGAAACAAACCCACTGATAGTATTTATGGTATTTGACCCTCGTCCACTCCGTCGACGTGTCCCCGCAACTCCCGGTTGAACTACTTCACTACCGACTTGACCGCCTAAACGATTGGGAATCGTGAACGTGGAATATATCCAGCAATAAGTGTCCATAACGTTTAACGGGATTTCGTCCACGATACAATCAATCGGATCACCGATGTATTGGCGGGATGTGACCAACAGCGAGAACGCGATCAACATGATCACGGTCGCCTTGTAATGGAGTCTAAATATGTTATTGTCAATTCGAACGCTGTCTAGCTTTAAAAGTCCCTTTACGGAGCCGAATACGTCAAACATCTTGACGGCGTTTCTTTAATTTATATCCTTGTCTCGACACAAAAACACTTTTCTTAACGGATCCTAATTGACTGAGCAAAAATCAAAACATGATCTTTTGAGCGTTCCGTTTCCCTTTTTCACTGTCTATTCATACTGGCAACTTAACAAAACGAAAAATTCTGATCAGTCTTAGACGCGTTTTGAACACATTCACGACCGGTTCACTTTTTTTTTTGTTTATTTTCCTTTTTTGTTTTACATAATAACAGTCAAAATCCCAACTCACACGCTTCTTGTACGCTCGTTCTTTCACTGTGAGACCGCTCGAGCAGCAACGAATAGACGTTTTAAGCGCATGCGCACTAATCCCTTTCCGTTTGTCAGTAAACGTCCATTGTCGAGTTGTTTGACTCGTTAAAAGATGATTCCGGTGTGTGTTTGAAAGCGTACGCGAGTCCTACTTAGAGTTTTTCATTTGGTTTTGTTCTTTCCCCTCTTTTCTAGCCTCAAACGGGTTCTACTCGAAAAGAATTTGGTAAGTTAGGAGTTTCACTTCTTCTTTTTATCTCCGCCTCTGACTTTTTTTTAGTGAATTTCTTTTTGGTTGAGAATGGGAGAATAATTATTGCATCTTTTGTATGCATTTTTGTTCTGAAATAGAGCGAGCTTAATACTTAAAATACCTCCTGACGTCCAAGTGTCTGACCGATTCGTCTTTTCATTTGTTTCTATCTATTAGTTGACCAAAAGACAATCTATTCTTGTATCCGAAATCTATTTCTTAACGAATTTAGGTATAAATATAGGCTCCGAAATCCCCAAAATCCCAAATCCCAAAGGGTAATACTCATTTTAAAAGTTGCACGTAAGTAAGAAAACCCCATGTCATAAGTATTGCACACTGAGGGAAAGGCGTATTTCATAAATATTGCACACTTGTGAAGACATTTTAACAATTTTTTTATTGAATGCCAACAGTTCAGACGGGATTCTTTCCAAAAGTTTGTTCGACAAGAAGCAAACACTGACCAAAACTTCATGTCAGAAGAAATGCACACCTTCAAGGAGTTTTCATTTCATAAATACTGCACATTTCTCTACTTATAGTTATCTCAAATTCAATAATTTTTGAAATGAATTCATCTTAGAAGCGTGCAATATTTTTGAAATGAAATCTCCTTAACAGTGTGCAGTATTTTTGAAATCAAAATTTCTTAAAACTGTGCAGTAGTTTTGGAATGAATTCTTACTACTGTGTTACTTAGTCCTGAATTGAATTATCCTTACATGTGTGCAGTATTTTGAAAAAAATTCTTTTCACCACTGTGCAATATTTTTGAAATGAAATCTCCTTAACAGTGTGTTTTCGAAATCAAACTTAAACTGTGCAGTATTTTTGGAATTTACTACTGTACTTAGTCCTGATTGAATTATCCCATGTGCAGTATTTTGAAAAATCCTTCTCACCACTGTGCAATACTTTTGAAATCAAATCTTCTCACAAGTGTGCAATCTTTTCGGAAGGAATTATCCTAAAGTGTGGCAGTATTTTTAAATAAATTCCCAGTACTACTGTGCAATACTTTTGGAATGAATTAGTCTTACATGTGTGCAGTATTTGTGAAATGAATTCTTCTTCCAACTGTGCCGTATTTTTGGATAGACTTCTTCTCACCACTGTACAGTATTTTTTAAATAAGTTATCGTTATAAGTGTGCACTACTTTTGAAATAAATATGCCTTACAAAGGTGCAGTATTTTTGAAATGAATTCTCCTTACAAATGTGCAGTTATTTTGAAATCAAATCTTCTTACAAGTGTGCAATACTTTTGGAAGGAATCACCCTAAAAGTGTGCAGTATTTGTGAAATGAATTCTTCTTACAACTGTGCAATATTTTTGAAATGAAGCCCCCATACGAATTTTGGAATTAAATATCTTTGCAGGTGTGCAGTATTTTGAAATGAATTTTTCTTACAATTCTGCAGTCTCGATTTTCACAGTATCACTAACATGAATTTTCATAAATAATGCACACTTTCATTGGGTTTTCATTTCATGTGCATCACTTATGAAATGAACTCTGAGTGAAGGTATTTTGGGTGTTGGCTGATCGTTTTACGGTCCTTTTATCTGTACCTGATTGATTGGAAATGAGCGATTTGACGGTTTTTCAAAGACAACAGAAAGGAATTTTCGTTTTCAACCAAGATGGACGACCAAAAATGAAAAATTTAGCAAATGGAAGATACGATCCCTTACCGCGAACCATAAACCTAAGTTGACGTACCTGAAACACGAAAGGTTGATGATCTCGTGTCCAACCATTCTCTCCTCGGTTCTTTTGTCTTCATTCGTATTGACTTGGGTGTCTTGTCTACCTTTTGTCAAGAAGCAACCAAAAAGAAGTTTGTAGTATTAATACAACAACGTTCTTCGAACCAAAACCAAAATGGTCGTCCTGCCTGGTGGTGGTGGACAAGTTCAAACATGATCAGAGGAAATCGAAGAGGAGAAAGTCCAAGACAATCTAGATAAAAGGTCCTCTCTCTCAGTATCAATATCAGCCAAACCGATTTAGTGCCAAACAGGCACGAGATAACTCGTGAAACCTAAGCAAGCAAACAACCTACGAGATATCTCGTAGTCGGCAGGAGACGTTAAGAAGGCATTCGACATATGAAACTGTATCAGTGATGATGATGAGGAGGACAATTCAAGGACACGCGACGACTCTTCGTTTAAATTAATTGCTCCATTTTAGAGAGAGCGGACTGTTCTTTCTTATTCCCGTTGGGACGTTGATGGGCCGACTCATAAATAACTTCCGCTTATTATAGAATATTCATTTGGTGCGTGACACACTCATAGGCAGGAAATTCCGTTCGTGAATATTCATTTTCATAAGTATTGCACCCATGCAGGATAAGTTTCGTCAATAATGCAGCTCGTATGAAGGACTCGTTTCAAAAATACTGCACACTTTTGAGGAGAATTCAATTCAAAAATGCACGTTTGTAAGGATTATTTAATTCAAAAGTAGTGCACACTTATAAGGACGATTCATTTCAAAAGTATTGCACAGTGGTGAGATGAATTGATTTCAAAATTCACACAGTGGTGGTGAGATGAATTGATTTCAAAAATTCTGCACACTTTTAGGGTGATTTTCCAAAAGTATTGCACACATGTAAGATGTTTTGATTTCAAAATTAACTGCACATTTGTAAGGATATGCATTATTTCAAAAGTAATGCACACTTTTAAGGAGAATTCATTTCAAAAATACTGCACGTTTGTAAGGATAATTCATTCCAAAAATACTGCACACATTTAGGGTAATTCTTTCCAAAAGGATTGCACTCTTGTAAGGATAATTTATTTCAAAAGTAATGCACATTTGTAAGGGGAATTCATTTCAAAAATATTGCACACTTATAAGGACGATTTTTTTCAAAAACATTGCACACTGGTGAAGAATTCTACTCAAAAATACGGCACAGTTGCAAGAAGAATTCATTTCACAAATATTGCACACTTTTAGGCTTATTCCTTTCAAAAGTATTGCACACTTGTAAGACGATTTGATTTTAAAATTACTGTACGTTTGTAAGGATAATTCATTTCAAAAATACTGCACACTTTTAGGTTATTGTTTCCAAAAAGTATTGGACACTTTTAAGACGATTTGATTTCAAAATTACTGCACCTTTGTAAGGGAAATTCATTTCAAAAGTAATGCACACTTATAAGAATAATTTATTTCAAATATATTGCACAGTGGTGAGAAGAATTTATTTCAAAAATATTACTCAATTTTAGGGCGATTCCTTCCAAAAGTATTGCACACCTGTAAGAAGACTCGATTTTGAAAATTACTGCACATTTGTAGGGATAGTTTATTTCAAAAGTAATGCACACTTTAAAAGAATTCATTTCAAAAATATTATACAGTGCTGGGAACATTTCACTTCAAAATTACTGCACACTTCTTTTTTCGGATTCGTTTAATAATTAATTTCATAATTGGTTTCATAACCCCAACCGACCTCTCACATGAGGAATACACATATCAAATGAAACGATTTTAATTAGTTTTATATGTCAGGGAAGATAAGGAAAGAAACATCAAATCCAAGATGGCGGTCAAGGAAATGAGAATGAATAGGGGCAAAGAATTTAAAAATAGAAAAAAAAAAGGAAGGAAGTTAATTTTTGTCTTAGATGTGTGTCCATGAACCGGTTTCTTCTGGGAAGATGATTTAGTAAACATGGCGGACACATTGCACCATTTTGAAAATTTTGAATGCGTCATTAGAGAGGAACGAGTAAAACAATTTTAGGAATTCTACCCACCAAGAACTCAGGAATTTAATTCAGGTTCCAATCCATTTAGAAATTAAAACATTCGGAGGAGAATTTCATGGTTATTTAAATACCTCTCCTTCCTGAGAGAGAGAGAGAGAGAAACAAATCTGAGGGGAAGAAAGATGCGTGAGTAATAAAAAATTGAAACAATTTTATTTATTTATTATTTTTAAAGTCTTTCCTAGTACTGAAAGAAAAATCCCTGAGGGAAAACGTTCACGATTAATATATCACAAGTCCTTGAACGTTTCCGTTCTCTCTCTCTCTCTCCTCTTCAATTTTTCATTTTTTGTTACTCAATGAGAATACATTCGAAGGACGCGACCGCCATTAACGGAAATATCTCGAACGGACGATACTCGAATTATCGAATCTTGATGAAATGACAATCGACGCGGAGTTTTCCCCAACAGCCCGGATAGCTCAGTCGGTAGAGCATTAGGCTTTTAACCTAAGGGTCCAGGGTTCGAGTCCCTGTTCGGGCGAAATTTTTGATTTTCGAAATTCGATTTTAGATCGATGATCGATCGATTTATGATTAATTATGTTGAGTCAGTCAGGTGTAATTTAAATTTTTGGTTGGCTATTTGTTTTGACTGATATCCCAAGAACGAAGACTTATAGCAGAAATACTTATGAGGAGAATTCATTTCAAAATTAATGCACACTTATAAGAACTAATCCCAAAAATTTTGGACACCTGTAAGAAAATTTCATTTCATGTAAGAATAATTCATTCCGAAAGTATTGCACAGTAGTAAGTGGGAATTCATTTCAAAAATACTGCACACTTTCTTCCAAAAGTATTGCACACGTGAAAGAAGATTTGATTTCAAAATTACTGCACATTTGTAAGGATATTTTATTTCAAAAGTAATGCACACTTCATATCATTCATTCATATCAAATTCATTCAAAGAATTCATATCAAAAGTATTGCACAGCAGTATGGAGGAATTCATTTCAAAATTACTGCACACTTTTAGGGTAATTCCTTCCAAAGGTATTGTACTTTTAAGAAGATTTGATTTGAGAAATAGTGCACACTTGTAAGGATAATTCATTTCAAAAATATTGCACAGTTTTGGGAAGAATATATTTCAAAAATGATGGACACTTATAAGGATAATTCATCCCAAAATTATTGCACAGTAGGATGGGGCTTCATTTCAAAAAT
>JADMLL010000010.1:9209234-9222574 GCA_016920875.1 Columbicola columbae
TAGGGACTGAAGGTAGAGGTTATCTACACAGAACGTAGGGAATTATCTACATCACTCAATCATCGACCTGTTTTCAGTTTCACCAAGTCAGAGAGGTTTAGTTTAGAAAGCAACAGTCAAACAGTCACAACTTCGAGCTGTATTTCTCTGAGCCCCCAGTCCCAATAAAACATTAACAAGTCAGAATCACGTTCGGCGGAAGTTATCTCATTCCTACGAACGCCTTATGTCACGCTCTAGTCTCAGGACAATAAAAATAAAAATTTTTCAAAATCGTTAATCTTCAGTCTCGAGACAATGATTGTCTGGCCATTTGGAACGAACTGATTCTCGCTTATTTTTAGTTATCTCTCCCCCGTCCTCCCGGTCTCTCTCATCTCCCGTTTCCACCACTTTCCAAGTTATTTGGACCCATAATTTCTCGCTTCCATCAATCAACGTCCCCACGTTCCATGCATCCAAAAATTTTTCTGGGACACCTGAGAGAACTCCCCCACAGACCACCATTAATTGTCTTCTTTCCCCTCGTCCTAATTAAGTTTGGAAGCTTTTTATCATTTTGATGAGAATTCATCTGTTACCTTGAATATACACCCTCAACAGAATTTTTGTTTACCATCCAACAGCATTCCAGGTGGAAAACAATTTTGTTGCAAAGTGAATCCTAACTATTCAATGTTGTTCTTATGTTATTATTAGGATTTATTTGTGATGTGTTATATCGGTCTTCTGTTGTATTTATTTATTTTTTGGAGTGAGTTTATGGTCCTTTTTATGGTTCTTTCCAAATTATAGTGCTTTAATGAAGAACTGGTTTTGGTCTGGTTCTTGACAGAGTCAGAAACAGATCCCCACAGAAATGGGGAGAATCACGCACCTGTTTCGTTCCTATAAATTATACGCCGATTTCAAAGGAGTCTCTTTCAAAAATAATGCACACTTGTATGAATCATTCATTCCATAAGTAATGCACACTCATAATAACTTCATTTCACTCTGAAAGAACTACCATTTTCATAAATAATGCACACTCATCAAGATCATTTTTCAAAGTGTTGACTCACTCAAAAAACCCCTTTCATAAATAATGCACACATAACTTTGATGAAGTGAAGCAAACCCCTTCATAAATAATAATACTCGTGAAGAACTTTCAAACAAGATACAAACACAAGTTGACTATTTCATGAGTTGGTAAGAAACACGTTCCAAAAGTGATGCACACTAATGAATAATTTATTCCATAAATACTGCACAGTTTGCAAAGACCTAACTGTATGACATAGTTATTTAATGAACAATTTGCAAATACTGTATTTGAAGATAGATGTAGAGGCGCTAATGAGTATATTCAGATTTCCATGAAAAGCTTATTTCAAAAATACAGCACACTTTTGTTATATTAATATTATTATATATTATTATTAGAGTTCTGCTTTTGACTTCACTTTGGGTACAACAGAATATGGGAGGAGGTTTCGAACTCATGACCATAGATTCTATAATCAATCACTCTAACTACTCCCGACACTTATATGAGTTATTCGTTTCATAAGTAACGCACACTCTTAAGTATTGTCTTCTAGGTCAAAGACATGGCTTCTAGAGATTATCTACAACAAATACTCCCAGCTAAACATGTAATTTACATTTAAGGATTCGTATCATAAAATTGCACAATTATTCATAGATAAATTTTTCGGTGTTGGTCTTCTATGGATTTCATAAATAATGCACAGTTTTGTTGACTGAATACTAGAAAAAGGATGAACCCAGCTGGAATGTCTACCAGGTGTTGTACTTTTGAACAGCAGAAAGAAACGGAAAACCTGAAATATGACAAACAAAAACATTTTATCTACTTTTCCTTTCCTTTTATCTATATTCTCATTTCTTCGGCTACCATTAACAAATCTAAGAACTTTAAGCCTCAGAGCCGCAGATCTTTCACCTCTTTCACGGTAATAAAGAGGAGTTATTGTTACTATTTACATAACCGACAGATGTTCAGGTGTTATTGATAACGTAAGAAGTTGGCAGTTTCATGTATGAGGGCTCATCTCCAACCCCCAAAGCTCTTTGTCACCATAAAAAGTTTTTAATAAACTCAGCATTTATAGATCGGCAGTTAAAGAAGCAGCTGACCTTCCAATGTGGGAAAACACGTCACCGACCCGACCAGAAGCTAAAGCAAAACTCAAACAAACCGAGAACACCCCTAGACGGGGGCTTGGGGGTTGGGGCTTTCCGGTTCGTTTGCAATTTGCTGTCGTTGGAACTAAAATTTAAGTAAATATTTCAATTTCCGTGTCAAAGTCTTTGCCTCCTCCTTCCCACCACCATCACCAACCATAAACAAAACGAAAAAGCGCCGACGTCAGAGTGACACGTTGTCATGAGGGACTCTCCTTTCCCCCCTTTAACCTTCCCTCGTTACAGTTCAGGGTTTCATCTTTAATCTTAAAGCCGCCATTTTTGGTTTTGTTTACAACACCGGAAACTGTTACTATTTCCGTTTAGTTTTTTAAGTGGTACTTTGTCGGAAGCGTTTTTGTGGGGGTCGGGGAGGAGGAGAAGAGGGGCGATTAGAGTAAACTGCGAAAATGTTAACCAGAAAATTTTTGGGTTTCCCTTTTGATCGTGTTTATCCGAATTATGATGTTTATGTCCTTGCTGAATCAGGTAAAACAGATTCTTGATGAGGAAGAGAAGAAGCGCTGGGGGAAGGGATAGGAACAGGCCGAAGGAAGAGACAGACATTTTCGCTGGCGATTCTTCGAAATTCGACAGGAAGTTTCATCTTGTGTACCTCCTCAGCGATTTCTGGATAAACCTACAACCCTCCTTTTACTATTTGACGCATAAACGGTGTGCAAGATTTATGAAATGGACTCTCCTCCTTCTGAATCACTCGTGAAATAAAGTAGGAAGTCAACTTCGAGGAATGTTTTCATACCCCGGTGTGCATTACTTTTGAAATAAGCAATTTTAAGTGTGCACTACTTATGAAATGAGAACTTATTCCTTCATTTCTGATTCCTCTGGGTCTTCTTATACCTTCCTCAACGATTCTTGAGCAGTTTTTGTATCCAGAACTTGTTTGATGTCGAGGGTCCATCCGGACTGGATGTCTGTAGAAGATTGTTAAGCTCGTGTAGTTGTTACTTGTGTCCTGTTGTTTGCTGTTTCCTACCCAATTCCACTATCCCTGAGTCTCCTACTTTGGGACTTCTCAAAACTTCTACTCACAGACATAATCTAAACACTGGGGCTAGACTATGACTGCCTAGACTAGACTGAGAATGACGTAAGCAAAGTTAGAGAATTCAAATAGTGTAGACCCAACAAAAAGTCACAACCGACAAACCAAAACGGAAGTCGTAATGTAAATCAAAAAATGTGAATCCGAGTTTCTTTTCCTACCGAGGGGGGCGGGGGGCCCCCGTCCTTCTCATCCTGCTGCTCCTGTTGGTTCGTTGAGGATAAAAAAAAATTTCATAAATAAGAAAAGTAAAAAGCTCGATAAACCAAAACCAGATCATCGCCGGTCCGCCATTACACTTCTAATTTTGTAATCTCGTCAAACATCCATGGAGAACGGATCAGTTGAAATTCGGATTTCGGCGTTAAGTCTGCTTTCCCCCGGTTCTGTTCATTTTCAAAATTTCAATGACTTTCCCGGCGATTCGGAAAACTCGGGAAAGTGAGCCGTGAGCGATAAACAGAGGGAAGAGCTACAAACCGGAAATGCTTTTCCTCTTCTACGGCCTCAACAACCTTTTCCTGAGTTCGACGATCAAAACCGATCTGACGACACTGAAGCTTCACTACAGAACCACGACCGCCATATTGGTTATGTTTTCCATCGTTCTCGGCGCTCGACAGTTGATCGGTAATCCAATCGACTGCGTTCATATAGAGGGCATCCCGAGGACGTCCTCGACACGTACTGTTGGATTCATTTGACGTACACGGTTAGGTCCTCCTTCGGGAAGGAAGTCGGGAAAGAAGTGATAGCACCCGGGGTCGAAGGGACCGGAGGCAACAAGGACAACGTTCAAGTTTATCCTTTTTATCAGTGGGTCATATTCTGTCTTTGTCTTCAGGTTTGTCCGCCATTTTTGTGTGCTTTTTTCATTCTTTTCGCTTATACACTTCCGGTGTTAAGTGTTGAGGACCATCTTCTTCCTCATCCAGAACCTTCTTTGTTGTCTCTCTTCTTTTGTACCTTCTATGCCATCTGAAACTGTTGTTAGATTTATGGTCATTACTCAAATACTGAAGTGTGCATTACTTTTGAAATGAATTCTTCGTAGTCGTGTGCATTATTTATGAAATGAGATCTTGGTACGTGGTTCCCGATTCCTTTAAGTTTCCTTCGATCCTCCTAAACAGTTCTTCTGTAGTTCGGTAGTCTGTTTAGACTCATGGTTTCTGTTGAGTTCGCTGTTGTGTCTTGTCTGTATTGTTGAACCTCTCTTACTCTACCTGGAGTCTTTTCCAGTAGCTTTCCTTCTACCTTCCAGTTCCAATTTTTAGGCTACATTCTTGAGTGCTCAATGTTCTGTCTTCGCATTTACCAAACATTCGACTTTTGAGGTTTCTTAACAGGTATCCACTAGAATACCTGAAGGTTCTAACCGAAACAATAAATCTCATCAAAAGAAACCGATTCGCGCTGTTGCTCTCAAACTCCCATGTTGTCTTTCCTGTGTTTGTTTGTCTCGTCTTTTGATGTCCATCTTCAGCCATCTCCTCCGCTTCAAGCTAAACAGTCTAAGCTTCCAGATTTCCTTTCTTCTTCGCTTGTTGTTTATTTACCATCTCAAAGCTTTGATTTTTGGCTGTTGGTCCCTCTCCCGCCTCCCTCGTTCCCTTAAAGCCCCACTTTAAAAGTTTACGTAAACATCTCGAAGGGATGCTGCCAAAGTCCAAAGGCAATTATGCGATCGATTATCTCGGGCCGTAATTGCTCCGGTTTTACGAGCCTTTGATCGATTTTGGCGGCGCTCGATCGACTCAATTAAATCGTGATGACTTAATAAAATTTCTGACCGCAGCAGAATCCTGATTGATTGCGTCAGATGTGAATGAGAGCTTTTCCCAAACGATCACCAAATTCCCCCCTTCGTCACCGAACGAGAACCTAAAGAACCTGAACTCCCAACAAAGCTTTTTAGTCATCATTTCGAAATCTTAGAATCTCATTCATCGCATCAGCATCGCCAACATAATCACTGATAAACAAAATGACGTCACTCTCCATGCTATCACTTGTGTGGGTTTGTGTTAAGTCAGTCATTGAAGATGAGTAAACAAAAGTTAGCTGTGCATTACTTATGAAATGAGATCTTGTTTAAAATGTGCATTACCTTTTGAAAGTGATGCCCTCCTTGAAAGTGTGCATAATTTTTGAAATGAATTCGTCTTTGAGGTGTGCTTCAATGAGGATTGTGTCAGCTACGAGGAATTCACAAAAGTGCGCACTACTGACTGAAATATTTTTTCGGTGTGCAATACTTTTGAAATGAGATTTTTTTAGTGTGCACTACTTATGAAAGAAGGTATTAAGAGTGTGCACTACTTATGAAATGAATTCTTGATACTAGTGTGCATTATTTATAAAATAAGGATTTGTTTGTGTGCATTACTTTTGAAATGAGGTTTTGAATGTGCACCACTTTGAAATGAAATTTTTAGTGTGTTATGAAAGAAGGTATTAAGAGTGCACTACTTATGGAATGAGTTATTGATTGTGCATTATTTAGAAAATAAGGTTTTGTTTGTGTGCAATACTTCTGAACTGAGGTTCTTTGAGTGTGCAATACTTTTGAAATGAGGTTAGTTGAGTGTGCAATACTTTTGAAATGAGGGTTTTTGGAGTGTGCATTACTTTTGAAATGAGTTATTTAGTGCGCATTATTTGTGAAACAAGATGTTAAGTGTGCAGTACTTATGAAATAAGGTTTTTCAAGTGTGCATTACTTCTGAAACCTGTCCTTTGAATGTGCGCAACTCATGAAATGAGTTTTGTTGATTGTGTATTTTGTGCATTACTTTTGAAATGTGGCCTTTACAGGAATACTGATGAAAATGGACGATGAACTGTTGTATTAATAAAATAAATAAATGAACACCAGTCCACCTCGGAATGTCTTCTAGTTCGTCACTGACTAAACTAAAAATGACACCTATCCAGACAGAGGGAAATAGAGAGCAGAGAGTTCAAAAAGAACCCGACAAACACAAAAAGAAGCAAAAAACCAAAAACAAACTTCGAACTAAAGCTATTGACTTCAGCTCTCATAAATCTTTTCCTTTGAGGACTAAATCAAAGAAAGATCCTCCTCCTCCTCCTCCCCAACACCTCCCATAAACACTTCCAGAAGAGGCAGATGGCACAGACTGAACAGCAAACAAAAGAGACTTAAAGCCAGACATGGCAACGAACAAAGAAATCCGCAGGAGGGAAAGAGCCGAGGCTCTTGAAACGATCAATTTTTAATTGACACGTTCGCGAACGTTACGCACGTTCGCCGATTCATTGATATCCTCTGTCTACCGCACGAGACTGCCTTAATTACGAAAGTCTTTGTTGTTTCCTTTCAGGCGATTCTCTTCTACACGCCAAGATGGTTGTGGAAGAACTGGGAAGGAGGGAAGATCAATTCGTTGATGATGGATCTTGACATTGGTATCTGTTCGAAGGAGGAGAAGAACTTGAAGACGAAACTCCTGTCGGATTATCTCTACGATAATCTCAATCTTCACAACTGGTGGGCCTACAAATACTTTTTATGCGAGTTACTCGCTCTTGGGAACGTTGTTGGTAAGGTAACAACCAGAACCTCCATCAACCTCCACCCCGATGACACCACCAACACGCTTTCTTCCCGTTCCAGGTCAGATGTTTCTCATGAACCGATTCTTCGACGGTGAATTTTTCAAATTCGGCATAAACGTCATACGGTTTATGGAAGCAGACGAAGAAGACCGAACGGATCCCATGATATTCATATTCCCCAGAATGACGAAATGCACCTTCTACAAGTTCGGCGTCTCCGGCGAGATCGAACGCCACGACGCCGTTTGCATTTTACCATTGAACGTGGTCAACGAGAAAATCTACGTTTTCCTCTGGTTTTGGTTTCTCGGTCTCGGACTCCTCACTCTCGGGAGTGGTTCTCTACAGAGTGGTAATAATAACGAGTCCGCGAATGAGAGTGTACCTACTAAGACTAAGATTTAGACTAGTTCGAAGAGAGGCTATCAGTGTTCTCGTTAAAGAATCGAAAATGGGTGACTGGTTCCTGTTCTATATGCTCGGAGTCAACGTCGACTCCATTATATTCAGGTGAGTGACTAACATAACTCGTTCAAGGTCGTTTTAATAATTAGTCGTTCGCACATCGACTTGAATTGTTTCTGACGTAACAAAACGAACGTGACACCCAGGATAAAGAACCTTGAAGCGTTCAAACGTACAATTCGTCAGACGTGAGAGTCTATACGGTAACATAACTTCTGTGCTTAAGGGGGTCTGGATTCGAGCCTGTATACCTTCTTCCTCATCTTCATCCTACGGTTGTTTCTTTATGTGTGTAGGTTTAAAATTTCTTTCTGGTTTTGATTCAGGGACGTAATGCATGATCTCGCCAAACGGTTGCAACATCATCACGTACATCACGATCCCATGAAAGCCATTTGACCCTGGCGTTCTCCCGCAGTCAGCGCAAAGATAAGGCCGACAAATCCTCACATAAGCCATCAAAAACTAAAGGTGAGCAACATGTGTTTTATGACTTTTCTGAACCTCCACACCGAGCCATATTCCACGCCCCCTCACCGAAGACTATGGACGAACTACAACAACAACATGACCACCGAGTCTCGAACGACAAAGAGGACTCAGAGCCCGGGCAACATAACAAGATCATCAAAGACCGTGGATCGGTGATTAAAGACCGATTCAAATTCCTCTCGGAATAACGCTTGAATGGACCCACGAAATCGATCAATACCCACCTCCTCCTCCTCCGCCCACAGACAATAAACAAAAAGTCGATCGCATTTCGATTAAAAATCAATCAGACAATCATTCCACGAATGAATAACAGTGAATGGGGGTAGGTGGGAGTGGAGGAGGCAAAATTTGAACACAAAAATTTTTCATGCGAATTCCCACGAAGACCGAAGTAGATAAACGTGCCTCGAGGTCTTTTTATTGGCGAATTCGAAGAAACTCGCGGGCTCATAGCATGAAACGCGAAGGCGTTAAAGTTCAAGACTCCGATGTGTGTGTATGTGCATGCATTAGACCATCTCTCTCTCTCTCTCTAGTGTTTCGCGTTTTCCCGGAACGTAATTCAAATTCGTACTAACGACTCGGATGAGGTCATTCCTAATTGGACAATTTTCTTAAGCAGTGAGCTTGACTGATGTCCCGAACCGTCTGACTAATCTGAATTTTGTTTTCAGCGAAAGGGCGGTGCCTTAACGGTTTTCCCCGAGAGAACCGAGACTAGTGAATAGCTCACAAATGACAAAAGGCCTTTTGTGCTCGAGGACTTTTTTTACGCGAACGAAACACCAACTCTAGACTTGAGAATCTTTTACTCGTTATCAAAATGAGGGCCTTATTTTTAAAATGAGCTTTTGATGGAAGTGTGCATTATTTTTGAAATAGTTTCCTGGCCTAAGTGTGCAGTATTTATGAAAAGCAAGGTAGTTCTTCTACCGCTACTTTAAAGTACCAAATAATATCGAAAATGCAGTCAATTCGTGGCTCCAGACTAATTTCAGATACTTGCAAATAAATTTCTTACAAAAGTGTGCAATATTTTTGAAATAGATTGCCAGCCAAAGTGTGCAGTAATTATGAAATGAATTTCTCACGATTATGTGCAATATTTATGAAACGATCCCGCACACTATTATTGAAATTGATTCATGATCAGTGTGTGCACTACTTTTGAAATGGGTTCTTCGTAAAAATGTGCATAATTTTGAAATAGATTTCTGGTCAAAGTGTGCAATATTCATGAAATAAACTTTATACAAGTGTGTGCAGTATTTTTGAAATGATTTCAATATGAAAGTGTGCACTATTATTGAAGTAGATTCATGACCAAAGTTTGCAATGAGGTAATAAGTAAGTGTGCAATATTTTTATGCCTCAAAGTGTGCACTACTTTTGAAATAGGTTGGTAGCCAAAGTGTGCAATATTTATGAAACAAACTCTATACAAATGCGTGCAGTATTTATGAAATGACCTCTGTCTGAAATCGTGCACTATTATTGAAATGGATGGCTAGCCAAAGTGTGCATTATTTCTGAAATGAATTTCTCACAATAATGTGCAATATTTATGAAATGAGCTCCATATTCAAGTGCGCAGTATCTATGGAATGATCTCTAAATGATCATGCCCACTATTATTGAAATGGATTCATGATCAGAGTGTGCAGTATTTATGAAATGAATTATGCCTCAATCTGTGCATTACTTTTGAAATAGATTGCTGGCCAAAGTGTGCAACATTCATGAAATAAACTCTACACAAATGCGTGCAGTATTTATGAAACGATTTCTCTGTGAAAGCGTGCAGTATTATTGAAATGGATGGCTAGCCAAAGTGTGCATTATTTCTGAAATAGAAATAGTTTCATTCCCACGATCTTCAAGTTCTAAATAAAAATCGAAAAATGGGTTTCGGTTCTTGGCTGGGAAGTGATAACAGACAGAGAAGTCTTATCTCTACCTGATGATATATAATTCTAGTATATAAAATTATATACTATACTCAATACAATCGCTTATTATACAGAAATAATTTAGAAACCCGGTTCAAGAAACAAAACGAGACACAATCCAAGGTGGTACCAAACCAAGTGGTGGGCCAGTCACCTCTCGAGTACCAAGTGTTAATCCTCTCCACCAACCCCGTCACCCCCTCCCCCAAGTTCCAAAAATCATTTTTCTCCACAAATCCGAAAAATAAAATTAAAAACGATTTCACACCCAACAAAAGCAATTTCATAATTAATTAATCAATTTCGATATTAATATCAAAACAGTGACGTCATAATTAATAGACAAAGGAAATCGATTACGTCAGTTGGGCAACGGATAAACGCGCTTCGGTCAGGAATTCCCTTTTATATTAGGGACCTAGAACAAGGTTCCGATTCGTTCCAGGTTCTCGAGATTTTCCTTCAGGCATGAGACGTGCAGGTTCGCGATAGCCAGGAGGGGTGGCAGGTTGTTTCTGTTGCGTCAAGGTCGTCGTGTTCTAAGTATTTTCAAGACTGATGACTACTAACTGCGTTTGTGTTTGACCGTATAACTCGAGACCACGTGAACTGTTTCCGGTATAACATTTCCCACAGTTTGGGTAAAGGTACCATTCAGGTTTGGAACGTCTTCTATCGGTAATTATCTCCTCATCGGACATGAAACAATTTTAATAAAGATGAACAGACGTGTTTATAATACATTCAATCATCTTAAACGAATCTTGTAATTTAAGACGACTAGCCTTTCCCCCGTCAATACATAGACGACATAATCTTCTTATATTTAACAAACTGGAATTTTAAATTGATTTTTAAGAAGCATATTTGTAATGAAGTTCAAATGTCTTCTTATAATTCACACCTTAACACTTAAATTCATAAATATTGCTCTCTCACTTTGACCAACAAGATAATGATAAAAAGATAAAGATAATTTGTAGATAAATCAATGAGTGTTTATGAAGTTAATCCTTTATAAAAAGTGTGCATTTCTTTTGAGAGAAAAGACTCAGTCTCTCGTCAAGAAATATTTTAAATAAAATGGAGAGTAACAAAGAAAAATTTGTCGATGAATTAAGACGAAAATATAAATTTAGTGTGCAATAATTATGAAATGAGTCTACAGAAATACTACGAATGTTGTAAAATCAAATCAACTGACAAAATTTGACGATTGGGGATTAGTAAGTGTGCATCATTTTTGAATTCTTATTAAAAGTTTCCACCAATTTTGAAATAGATTGCTGACCAAAGTGTGCAGTATTTATGAAACGAACTTCATACAAAAGTGTGCAATATATATGAAATTAACTCCAAACGAATTTTGCAGTATTTATGAAATAAATTATGCCTCAAAGTGTGTATTAATTTTGACAAATTGCTGGCCAAAGTGTGCAATATTTATGAAACGAACTCTATACTAAAGTGTGCCGTATTTCTACATGATCATATGCACTATTACAGAAATGGATTCATAACCCAAGTGTGCAGTATTTATGAAAGGAATTCTGCCTTTAAGTGTGTAATATTTTTGAAAGAAATTGCGGTGTGCAGTATATATGAAATGATTTTCTCACAAGGGTGTGCAATATTTATGAAATGGAGTTTTGCTACAGAAGGACTGTTGATACCAGACCGTCTACCAGACAAGTGTGCATTATTTTTGGAATGAATTCCTGCTAGATAATAGCTGTTGATACGAAACTTTCGAGCGTGCATTATTTATGAAATGAATTACGGCCTAAAGTGTGCATTATTTTTGAAATAGATTACTGGCCATAGTGTGCAGTAATTATGAAATGGATTTCTCACAATAATGTGCAATATTTATGAAATAAACTCTATATTACAGTGTCCAGTGTTTATGAAATGAATTATACTTCAAAGTGTGCATTATTTATGAAATGGATTATTCATTTCTTCATCCATTCCTTTAGAATAAACCCTGCATACAAATGTGCACTACTTTTGAAATAGATTCTTCGTAATAGTGGGCGTCATTTTTGAAATAGATTGCTGACCAAAGTGTGCAGTATTTATGAAATCGGGTTTTGCTATAGAAGGACTGTTGATACCTGACGATCTAGTAGACAAATGTGCATTATTTATGGAACAAAAAATTTCTGAATGTTTGCATTGTTCAGAAATGAAATACTTGCATAAGTGTGCATTACTTTTGAAATAAATCCCTGCTGGACAGCTCCAAACTTTTTCCTGCGCTACAAGAGTTCATTATTTATGGAATGAATCACGCCATTAAGTGTGCATTATTTTTGAAATGGACTGCTGGTCCAGTCACTTATGAAATGAATCATCATCTGTCTGTTTCAAATCATTTTGTCAAGTAGAAGTTACCCGTGGAAGTGTCCTTAAGCTCAGATCCTCCTCAAAACCAATTGATTTTGCCAGGTTTTGAACAGGTTTCCCGGGAAAAGACAACCGAAACCTACAAAACAACAATATCATACACCAAAAACTTCTCCAGGAAACAAACAAGCATTCAGATAAAGATAATCTAGAAAAACCTACCAACCTGAAGCTGTTATCGAAACCTAAACGGGAAAGTAGAACCATAGGCCATCACATCCACATCTACCTTTCCTGACATCATCATGATCACCAACTTCCAAGGATTCCAAGAATCTGAAAATCTAGAATCACTACATCCCAAAAAGGAGGAACCTTCCCCTCCTCCTCCTCCATTTTGGAAATCATTTTCATCAGAAAACTTTTCCAGTAAACCATATCACACACTTCCATCAACCGTTTTGAGGTTTTTCAAGGTCATACATGTTGGTCAAGAACACGTGAACGTGTGTGTGCCTGACCATACATTAAGTCTAATTAAAACATTAGGTTCGTTTTAGAAATGAGGTCGAAGGTGTGTTCCAACGTAGATAAATATCTTTTTCATTTTTATCTATGAGGCGTAGAGCTCACTTGTGGAAAATCACGAAAACCTGAAAATGAAAAATCCGAGACCAAAGAACTCTTAATCAAAACTCATTAATGACACTCGAATCAAATTAATAATCAGTCGAGTAGCGGTCTCGGGTAACGAAATGAAAAACAAAATGGCGACAAAGCGGGGAAAACTATCGAAAACGGACAAAGCAATTCAGAAAATAATTTGGAAGGAAAATCGGGTCAAGGAAATTTAAATTTTGTCGGTTTTAAAAAGCCATTATCCGAGGCCCCTGCCCCCGCCCCCAGTCCGTATTTATTTATTTTGCACGTGCCGAAACCCGCGTTGCTGCTGGTGCTGATCATGTTGTTGTTGTAGTTCCTTCGGGCATGCTGTTGCCAAATCAAATATTTAATTTTCACAGAAAGCAGATTCCTGGGTCAGTTTCTTTCCTCCCTCCTCCTTCCTTCTTCTGCAGGACTCTGTAGTTTGTTTCTTTTAACTTCTACTCCTCCTCCTCCTGTTTCTTTCTTTTCTGCTGTCTTGTCTTCCTCCTCTGTAATGCTGTCTTATTCGTTTTTCTTCCTTTTCACTTTCTCCTCTCTCTATGTCTTTTTTTCTTCTCCTGGTGTCCTCTTTT
>JADMLL010000010.1:9222674-9518356 GCA_016920875.1 Columbicola columbae
CGGTAAAGATGATAAATATTCAATAATTACCGAGCTTACTTGGTGACTAGGAATGATCCCCGCTGATTCAACATAAATCTGCCAAATTTATCACTTTTACCGTAACACTTATTTAACACATTTATCACATCTACCGGCCAGTTTATAAAATCTCAACCTCATAATGGGGATTTAATTGGAGTTTCCTCAGATTAAGGGTTAGGATATTTAACAAACACGTCGGTGAATGTGATAAATACTCACTAATTTGTCAAATTTACCAAGTTTAGTTGGTGATTATGAATAATAGCCGGAAATTATATACATATTCCCCTGATTTATCACTTTTACCGTGATACATATACATCCGGCCTATGTAATAATAACTCCTTTCATAAGTAATGCACGTCTATTTTATGTTTAAATTTCATGTGTCGGCAGATCCCTGACGTTGGCCTCTACTTTACTTTATTTATTTCAAAAATCCTGCACACTTTGAGTAGAATACATTTCACAGGTAAATCACAGTCAAAAGTATAACTGACAATAATTTACACTATTTTCGAGTAACAGTGTGTACCACTAAAACCACACTTGGGAGTTATATATATATTCACCTGATTTATCACTTTTACCGTATCATTTATTAGCTGTAGCACAGAACCGACATCATTTTCCGGTCCAGCTGATATTTTAAGTGTTCCAATTGAAATTTGGCAGCAGAGGGATGTTGTTGGTGTCTCAACTTATCATCTTTGTTAGGTTGTACACATTTCATTAACTCAGTATTGGTTTGGTATTTCCAGGTACATGGCTCTTCTTGCCTACGGCGCTTGGTTCAACAGGAAATACGAGTTAGCAATATTCACGACAGCGATTTCGACTTATCTAAGTTGGCCCTTCGCCGGAATGCTTGGCGTACCCATAGCCATGGACATGTTGATATTTAGACGACAGTACAAGAAATTCATATCGTGGAGCGTCGTATCCAGTATCGTGATCATGGTAGGTGGGATAGACGGTTGACCCAAATCCTGTTGTAACTTGATTGTAGCGTCTTACAATCCTCGTTTCCTCATTTCAGGTACCCATGGTGAGAATGGACTCGGAGTTGTACGGGAAGTTCGTGATCGCACCTATTAACATCGTCCTGTACAACATCTTCACCAGTCATGGACCAAATCTGTATGGAGAGGAACCATTTTCCTTTTACTTCATAAACTGCTTGCTGAACTTCAACGTTGCTTTCGTGGCAGGTCTTGCAGCTCCTGTATTCCTTGTAAGTTGGAGGAAAGTGTTGAAATTCCCCCGAGGAAGTGATATCGTATATTATAATAATATTTGTCTCTTTCAAGCTTATAAGAAACTACGTCCTGTCGTCGAGTAAGAGACATTGGCAGCAGTTTTCTTGTTGGCTCGAGATAACACCATTTTACATCTGGTTTCCTCTCTTCACGGTCCAGCCTCACAAGAGCGAGATGCAGTTGTACAAAATCTACCTCCGTTAGTATATAGTATAATATACTAAAAAACGATTTTCTCATCTTGTAGGAAGAACGATTTCTATATCCGGTGTTTCCGTTCATCGCACTTTGCGGCGCTCTCTGTATAAATTCCCTCGAGATCATCTTCTCTGCTGTTGTGAAAAAATTTTTCGGCAAAAACGGTTTCCGGCTAGCCAGCTCACAGATCATAAGCATGACCGCTGCCGGATTAGCCATACTTTGTGGCCTCTCGAGGATCTTAGCTCTCTACAAAGGTGAGTTGTGGTATTTGAATCGTCGTCGTATGGGAGATGGATTCCTTCTCATCGGTCTGTTGTCTTATTCCTGCAGGCTATCACGCTCCCATGGATCTGTATATGGAGTTGAACAAGATCAATGCTGAGGGGAGGGTCGATCCAAATGCTGTAATCAATGTCTGCGTTGGTAAAGAGTGGTACCGGTTTCCTTCGAGTTTCTTTCTACCCAATAACAAGTTAGTGGACGAGCTGTTGTGTGTTTTGGGTTCGTTTTTGGATAAGTTTGGCAACGTCTCACTGAATTATTTATTTGATCATTTTCAGCTGGAATTTGAAGTTTTTGGAATCTGATTTCAAGGGACAGTTGCCCGGGGAATTTTCTTCAGAACACAATGCGACTCATCTCATTCATCCTCACTTCAACAATTTGAACCGGGAAGAGAGATCGAGATATGTGAGTAACTGTTAGCCGAGGTCACACTTGGGTCTCTCAACTGACCTAACAATGATTGGTACTAACAACAGTTAACAGTTCGGTTGTTCTGTTGGCTTTTAGGCCCCCGTCAAATTTTTCGGTTCCGTCAGGATTCTGTTGTCCGTCTTGTCCCAGACTTTGCATCTTCTCATCAAAGGAAGCTGTTACGGGGGGGTCTGGGTTTTAGAATAATTTTCGAAACGAATTTACCTCGCGAAGGTATCGATGACTAAAATACTTCCTTGACTTATTTGACGAAGGGTTCATTCATAAGTAATGCACACTCGTGGGAAGATTCTATTCCGATAATATTGTTCGTTGGTAGTGAGGAATAGTGCACGATTTTGCGAAGGATTCGTTTCATAAATACTGCACACTTTTGGAAGGAGTTGATTTCATTACTGTTGCTCGGCTTTGTGGGGAGATTTGTTGGGGAGTAGTCGACACTTTTGGGGATACTCGATTTCATAAATACTGCACACTTTTAACGAGTTGATTTTGCTCAGATTCGTGGAGAAATCTTTTGGGAGTAGTCGACACTTTTAGGGATGCTTATTTCATAAGTAATGCACACTTCCATCAAGGACTCGTTTCAAAAGTGGTGTACACTTTCGTGAAGGTTTCATTTCATAAATACTGCACACTTTTGGCAGAAGTTGATTTCATTACTATTGCTCGGCTTTGTGGGGAGATTTGTTGGGAGTAGTCGACACTTTTGGGGATACTTGATTTCATAAGTAATGCACACTTTCATCAAGGACTCGTTTCAAAAATAGTGCACCGTGAAGGTTTCATTTCATAAATACTGCACACTTTAACGAGTTGATTTTGCTCAGATTCGTGGAGAAATCTTTTGGGAAGTAGTTGACACTTTTGGGATGCTTATTTCATAAGTAATGCACACTTTCATCAAGGACTCGTTTCAAAATGTTGTACACTTTGGGGAAGGATTTCTTTCATAAATACTGCACACTTTTGGGAGAAGTTGGTTTTATAAATTGGTATCAGTTTTGCAGACAAATCCATTGTGAGGTAGTTGACACTTTTGTGAGTAAAGATTTCATAAGTGAGGGACATTTTCATGAAGGGCTTGTTTCATAAATAGTGCACACTTTTAGGGAGAGTTGACTTCATAAATATTGTTAAGGTTTGTGGAGAAATCAATTGGGGAGGACTTCACGCTTTTGTGAATAATTTATTTCATAAGTAATGCACACTCTCATGAGGGTCTCCTTTCAAAAATAGTGCACACTTTGGGGAGAAGTTGATTTCATAAATATCGCTGTTTTGTAGAGGAATTATCTGGGAAGTAGGTTACACTTTTGTGAGGAAGCGATTGATAAGTAAGGCATACTTTCATGAAAGACTCGTTTCATAAATAGTGCACACTTTTAGGAAGAGTTGACTTTGCTCAGGTTTGTGGAGAAATTCTTTGGGGAGCAGGTCACGTTTTTGGGAATAATTAATTTCATAAGTAATGCACACTCTCATGAAGGGCTTGTTTCAAAAATATTGCACACTTTGAGGAAGGAAACTTTTCATAAATACTGCACACTTTTACGGTGGGTTGATTTTATTAATGTTGCTCAATTTTGTGGGAAAATCTTTCGGAAAGTAGGTGGATACTTGATTTCATAAATACTACACACTTTCATGAAGGTTTTATTTCAAAAATAGTGCACACTTTCGCGAAGGGTTCCTTTCATAAATATTGCACACTTTGATGAAATGTTATTAACTTCATTAATATTGCTCAGAGTTGTGGAAAATTCTTTGAGGAGCAGTTCACGCTTTTGGAACTAATTTATTTCATAAGTAATGCACACTTTCGTGAAGAACTCGTTTCAAAAGTAGTGCACACCTGTAAGAAAAATTGTAAAATTTGTGGAGAATAAATTTCAGGTCCCAAATTGATTGAAATATTTATCTGGGACACTCCGATTGGCTTACGAGAGGTATTCAACTCCTTCCAACAGCCAACAGAATAACTACAACCAACTTTATCAACAGTTTGTATATAGTCTGTAGTATTCCTCCCAACTGGTGAGCTATCCCAGTCCAACACAATCCGCTCCTGAGACTAAGACCTGGGGTCTATTCCCTAGATCAAGTGAAGCGACTTAACCCGAACATCTTTTCTCTTTCAGTTCGACATAAACAAATGTCACTTCTTAATCGACAGCGATTTGGGAAGGTCATCAAGGCTGGAACCGAACTACTCGGAACGGACGAACGAGTGGACCATAGTGAAGTCAGTACCGTTTTTAAACTCCGCCAAATCGCATAGGTTTTTCCGTGCGTTCTACATTCCGTTCCTGTCGTACAAATACTGCGACTACGGTCACTACAACCTACTCCAGTCGAAAAAATTCAAAATGAGAGAAGAAATCGGACAACAGTAACGATAACTACAATAGTTACGATGATGATAATAATAATCATAGGCCTGTGTGCGTTTTGTGTTCTGCTTGTGATTTAGAAACCACTGGTTTTGAAGTCCTCTCACCCGAAATGAAGATGGCAGTGGGTACTCGTCCTTCGATTAGGTCTTAGAGAACGTTGAACTCAAGTTGTGATGTCGATTCAAGATCAAAACTGAGACAAAACAAATATGGAGGACGGTAGTCGTTAAGATTAATTAAACCGTAGACCGGATATCCGGTGCTGAAGGCATCACCAACACGTGACCGGTAAACAACAATGTTAGAACTCTTATACTGTAAGTTATATTATTGTGATTAATGTATTTAAATATTTAAAGAAATCTTTCGTTTCGATTTGACGCTCTATAATATTAAAACAAGATGGCGGTCGAAACTGTCTCCAACGACTCTTTCACTTTATTTAATTAATTAATTTAATTATTATTGTGTCTATTTATTAAATCGCTTATAGTATTCACTTTCGAGTACAAATATATATTATTGCCAAAGGAAAAGTCAGTTTCCCTTCCTTGGGGGGAAGGAAAAGAAAATCCTGTCGGGTTTCCATCACACGGATCGTCTGGTTGTGTCGTCCATTTTCCCGACAGGTTTGAAAGGTAGTCAGTTGAGCTATTTAAGCAAATTATGCCGAGTCTTTTTATACTAAACTATAAATTTGATTGTGGTTTTGGATAGCCTTTAAACCCATCTGACCAAAGAAGTGTATATGTATATATATATTGGGGAAAACTCCTTAGAGACTCGCACCGCTTTCATTAATTAGTCAATTGTATAAATGATTTAAGTTATAAAAAACAAAATTTGAGTTATACTTAAAATATTTTGATGTATTAATATTAATCGAGATTTTTCTTTTTTGTTTATAAATTATAACAATAAATAAATTAGGAGTAGAATATATATATTTTTTTTTTATCTCTGTTTATTGCGTCGTTTTGAAGGTTGAGTGTGTTGATGGGGTGTCTCAGAATTGACGGATCGTTTGCGTTTGACGCCATTTTTGCTGTGAATGGTTGTCAGCCCTGAGAAAAGAACAATTTGAGAGATGAGAGTGTAGGGTTTGTTTGTAAAAATGGACGAAAGGTTTGAATTAAATAGAAGGCAATGTTTTCAAAAATAATGCACACTTTCGAGGGTGTTTTCATTTCATAAGTACTGCACACTTTCAAAAGGATTTCATTTCAAAAATATTGCACAATTTCGAGGGTGTTTCATTTTATACGCAGTGCACTCTTTTAAGGGTGTTTCATTTCATAAATAGTGCACACTTTTTAGGAGGATCCCATTTCAAAAATAATGCACACTCCCAAGGGGATTTAATTTCATAAATACTGCACACTTTCAAGTGTATTTCATCTCAAAAATATTGCACACCCTCGAGGGTGTTTCATTTCATAAATAGTGCACACTTTTGAGGGGGATTTCATTTCATAAATAGTGCACACTTTGGAGTGTATTTCATTTCATAAATAATGCACAGTTTGGATTTCATTTCAAAAATATTGCACACTTTTTGAGGGAGGATTCCATTTCAAAATATTGCAATACACTTTCTTTCATAAATAGCACACTTTTTGGGGAATTCCATTTCAAAATATATTTGGGGGATTTCATTTCATAAATAATGCACACTTTCAAGAGTATTTCATCTCAAATAATGCACACTTCACTTAGTAGGAATTAGTTTGAAGACTGACTCATGCTTTTATGATAGATTCATTCCATAAATACTGCACACTTTTGGAAAGGTTTCATCTTATAATTTAATTTCCATGATAACATTTCCTTAGAGTGACATGTTTACACAAAGACACCAGAACAAATCTTTCAAATTTGAGGAGGGGTAGGGGATATACGGATGATACAACATCTAACAATTTAAATTCTGTATTTTTCATAATTCTAATTAATCAGAAGTTTTACATAAAATTCAATTTTATGCACGTTTGCAATTTTTATCAGTTCACCTTTCCTCCATTACTGCTTTGTCTCGTCTCTTTCCCCTGCTTCCGAAACTGGTTTAAAAAAAGTTTTCTTGATGGAAGTGAAGTCAGCTTTATTCATTTTGTCTCCGTTCTAACATTACAATAACTTTATGGCGTGTACGAGAAATTATTTTTGACATTCCACCCAGTGAAATTGAACTTGTTTCACTTTCATAATCACTCGCCATTTTCTTTTTTATGGACCAGTTTTAAATTGAATGAAACATCATCATTCAGATAATTAATAAAAACTTTGGACTAAATTCTTTTTTCGTCCCAATTATATGTTGTATCGATTTTTGTTCAAGAAACAACTTTCAAAGAAGGCAGTTCATTCAATTAAATGACAATTCCTTATCGTTCCTATTTACGAAGAATTAAAATTACGTAAGTTTCTATGGTTGTCATTTATTATTTGTTTTGTGTGTGTTCGTTGTTTATTCGTACGATTCACGTTTCAGTTGTTCACTGACTTCGATATAACCGAGATATCGGATCGATTTCGAGTTTCAAAACGAATCCAACATGGCTGACACGAATTCAATGTGGAAAGTTTACAATGAACCGAATAGTATTAAATTGCCCGAGTCTTTGGAAATGTTTGGTAATTTAAAGAACGGGAAAAGATTCGCCATCGATATAGGTATGTCTGCGTTATTATCTCGACTTTTTCAAAATCCTTCCTTTTCCCCAAATGGCTAAACGAAAACAAGTTCAACGCAAAGTTTATTTGTTTTGAAAGTTGATTTTCGTACATATTTATAGAATTTATAATGTCATTGAACGTTTCCTTTTGATTACCGCCGTTTAATTTGAAACTGACTCGAGTACTTAGGCGGTTGGTAATCAAAATAAAACGCGTCAACTTGGGGAAATAACCAGTTTCAATGAAAAGCGAATTTTTGTTTTTGTCTTCTTTTTTTAAGGTTGTTCACTAACCAAAATAGCCTACTACTCAACTACAAAACACAAGCAATCCTCATACAATCACAGACGGAAAACCGTTGGTAATAAATTAAACTCATCGAGTAGCAATAATTTAGAAAACAGAAATGGCGAATCATCAAATCTAAACCAAACTAGAGATCTAAGCGTAGACTGTAGCAATCCAGATAGGACTTCAACTTTAGAAGAGGACGATTATAATCAAGTTGAACACAATTATGAATCAACTAGTCAAAACTGTAGTCAGAGAAACTGTCAAGTCGAGCAAATGTCACATTTGCATTTTGTCAAATTTCAAACCAAGTATATAGGAAGCTGTTTAGATTTTATCGAGAATCACATTATAGGAAATAAAGAATTGGTCAAAGGGAACACTATTAAAGTCACTGGAGGAGGGGTTTGTAAATATGCCGGATGGATCAAAGAGAAATTAGGTGTTTTGTAAGTAGCTTGGTGTTATATTTGTCAATTTAATTTATTTTCAATTGTTTTGTTTGAAAGTTGTAGTGTGATTATGGCTACCATGATGTCATTCGCTAATTCCTTTCACAAAATAATCAGTAATAAACCCAAAATGATCAGTACAGTTAAAAACAGTTCATGATGAAGAAATTTGGTTGAAACACTTAATCAGTGGCTCTCCTTCATAAGCTCAACACAAAATTTGAGTCTCGTCTAAGGGAAATAACAAAGAATCCCTTTTACCGTGAGAAACATTATCAAATTCTCAAACAAAACGGTGGGAAAAAGTTTTTCATGTCCCACTAAAATTTTTTTTATCAAAGCAACATTGTTTACTTTTTAATACAAACAATAATGGGAAAAAACAAGAGATTTGTCTGTCTCCTTTTTATTTTTCAGAATTGATAAAGAAGATGAAATGTGTTGTTTAATTAAAGGAACCAATTTCCTATTGAAAAATGTGGCCAAGGAAGCGTTCGCTTTTCAAAGAAATGGAAATCCCGAATACGTTTTTCAAAATGTCGATTCCGAATTGCATCCTTACCTTCTCGTCAATATCGGTTCTGGAGTTTCAATAATTAAGGTGACTGGAGAAGATTTTTATGAAAGGATCGGTGGCTTGTCGACAGGTATGCACCACTTTCACGAGTTTGACGTTTTGTAACGGTTTCAAGATGGCCGCCGGTTTTTCGTTCCTTCGCTTCGATTTTCTTTAAAATTTGCTTTTACTCTATAATCGGGATGGATTGTGATGCTCTTAGATTGGAGTTAGTTAGTTTTAGTGCTTGAATGTAGTTTTTAACAAACTTTTTGCGAATTTAACAATTTTCTGGTATTTTATTGGTGGAAATGAAACTTGGATATTATTTTGCTATTTATTCCTTGCCTGTTTGTAAGAGTTGTAGTTGAGGGTTAAAGACTTGAAGTTGTGTTTATTCCAAACTTAGTAGAGAAATGTGCTTCAGTTTTTAGATAAAAATGTTTATGTGAGTTGATTGTAAAAGCCTTAGAATTAGACTCCCAACTATCGAGTAATTCCTACATAACCCATCCTCAGACACATAATTTGGAACAGATATCTTATATCAGTGATGTTTATAGGTATTATTAAGTAGATGAGTGCTTTGGGGATTTTTCAAATTCTTTTTTAATTCTAATTTCTGGATTAACCTCGTTTTTAAGCAACTAATATCTTACATTTCAAGAAAAGTGTATCAACTGATATGTTGAAACATGGCAGTATTTAGTCATGACCTCAGTGAATTGATATCTGACTCTTAAAATTTATGAATAGCAGTCTGGGGGGAGGAAGAGATTGTAAGAGTATCAGCAGTTCCCTTCACACCCACTTATTATTCTCTCTGATAAATATTTGGTCTGTTTTTGTTGTGTAGGTGGAGCAACCTTTTGGGGACTCGGAAGTTTATTAACTTCAGCAAAAGAATATGACGATCTGTTAGAATTAGCAGAAAATGGAGACTACAGAAAGGTGAGTTTAAAAAAATTTACCAACAGTCTGTAGGAATTTCAAAAAGCAAATTAAAAACTTTTTAATTTTTTTTTTATTGATCTCCACAGGTGGACATGTTAGTGAGAGACACTTTTGAAAACGATTATGACAATTTGGGATTATCAGGAGATTTAATAGCTGCAAGTTTTGGAAAAATTAATTTTACTAATGGTGAGTGGTTTACTTTCGGAGGAAGCTTTTGTGTGTAAGGAGGCTTTGCCAAAAAATAAGATACCTAAGTGTGCAGTATTTTTGAAAAATTACATTGCAAAGTGTGCAGTATTTATGGAAAATAGGACTCATGGGTGTGTAATATTTATGGAAAATGGCATTGCAGTATTTTTGAGAAATAGAATTACAAAGTGTGCACTATTTATGAGAAATGCAGCATTTATGGAAAAGCAAAGCATTTTGGAAAATAGGATTGCAAAGTGTGCAGCTTTTATGAAAGATAGAATTGCCAAGTGTGCAGTATTTATGAAAAATAGGACTCATGAGTGTGCAATATTTATGGAAAATGGCATTTCTAAGTGTGCAGTATTTATGAAAGATAGCATTTCTATCTGTGCGATATTTATGAGAAATAGCATTGCAAAGTGTGCAGTATTTATGAAATGAATTCTTGTTAAAAGTGTCGATTATCCAGGAGGTATAGCTAAGGGTATTTATTAATTATGAATAAACAAACGAATCAGTAAGTCAATAAATTAATAGCAAATAAATTTTAAAAGTTATAAAACTCATTAACAAGTAAATAGATAGATAGATAGATAGATAAATAATTAATCAAAACCTGTGCAAGGAATATATCAATAGACAATCACTTCAGGACTTCACTATTGCGTATTAGACATGAGGACTTTGTTGAAGATAAAATACATAAATTTTGTTGGTATGAGCTTTTGTGAAGCTTTCTTTTAAATGAGAAAGCTTTTTTATAATCTCCCCTCAGCTTAATCAGTCAGAATTATCATTTGGGGTTTCGTTTTCCGGTTTCTCATTCCAGGCGAAGCTAGTCAAAAGAAATTCTCAGAAGCAGATATCGCGAGAAGCTTACTCTTTACAGTGTTAAACACCATCGGACAAGTCAGTTCGTTGTATGCGATGATGCATAAAGTTAGCAGGGTGAGTATTTTCAACAGGAAGAAGAAAAAAGGGATTTCGAGGAAGGGAAAAGGTTCTGAGGATTGGTTTATTGGTTTCAGGTTTACTTCGGTGGTTTCTTCCTACGTAACAATCCTTTAAACATGGAAGTCCTATCTCGTTCGGTAAATTATTGGAGCGACAATAAAATCAAAGCTTTGTTCTTAAGACACGAAGGTTACCTACGAACGGTGGGTGCTTTCCTCAAAGGAACCGAACACTGGAAGAAAGAAGGTGAGAGGGTGTGACAGTGAGGAACCTGGTTTTGTGTCTGTCTTTCGTAACCTGGGATTTTGTTTTTACCTAGTGGAAGCTCGAAAGCTCTCCGGAAATGTTGATACTGTTACCGTAAACAAAGCCGAACTCTCGGACAAAAGTCGGAGTTCGCAGGGTGAAGGCGGTGGAAGTAGCGACGGATATTGCTGTTGTCCTCTTCTCAAGGACCCCCCGAGGGCTACTGTCCAGATACGATGGATCTGTCTCAGGATAAGGAAGCAAGGTGAGAGTGTGTGTAGGGAAGTGAAGGATGGAAACTTTTCTTGGATGGAGTTTTGATTGATTTCGGTTTATTTTCAGGAAGTACTGGCTTGAGTGCTTTGTAGAAACTGCTGAGAAATTAGCTAAGAAGGCTGTGGAAAGTCAACCAAACAATCCGACTGCTGAGAATCGGGCGAAGGGCTTTCAACTAAAATTTTTACTTAAAATCCAGTACTTGAGATTGAAACCTTCGTGAGTTATCCAACATCCTGTTTGTATATTAAAGCTAGTCGAGGACAGTTCGGTGACCGGTTTGTTTCCTGTTGCAGAGCCTGTGGTCCGTTGTCAGTCCGGAGTCTCCTAAACACGATGGACCAGTTACTTCACGAATTCGACTTTCCGGATCCGTATCTTGAACAAAAGAAGCTGGAGAACAAAGAAGCGATATCTCACTTCGCGAAACACATAACTGATCTCGATAAATTGGACTGGGAAACTCGACAGCGGAAGTTGATCATGTATCTCCTCGCGGGGAACATGTTCGACTGGGGAGCCAAAGTAGTTTGTGCAATGTTAGAACGGAATTCTTTCGGATTCGACGAAGCTTTAAGCAAAATACCACGTGAGTCTTGTGTGACTGTCTGTCGGTCTGTCTGTTTGGATTTGTATTAGGATCATCGATTAAATCGGTTTCAGAACGTCCCTGGTTGGTGGATTCTTTGGACGAATGGGTCGACCGACTGAAAGGACCTCCACACAAGTGTGCTGTCGTCTTCGTTGATAATTCGGGGTTCGACATAATTATAGGCGTTTTGCCTTTTGTTAGAGAGCTTTTACAACGCGGAACCGAGGTTAGTGGAAGGCCCTCTCACAGACAGTTTCGAGATCCGAAACCGGAAATGATTTAGGTGTCTCTTTCAGGTGATATTGTGTTCAAATTCCTCTCCGGCACTAAACGACGTCACTCATCTCGAATTGTTAGACGTCCTCGCAGAAATCAAACGAATTTGTCCGATCATAAGAGAAGCAGAAGAAAAGGGGAATTTGATAGCGATGGAAAGCGGACAAACAGGACCGTGTCTAGATTTAAGGTCTATATCACTATCCGTAACATATTCACAATTTGGTCTGGGGAGGGATGAGACTCATTTTGAATTATTCTTGTCATCATTACAGTCGTTTGAATTCAGCACTCTGCGAAGAAATAGTCAAAAGGAAAACAGACTTGATCGTGATCGTCGGAATGGGACGTGGCGTTCACACCAACCTAAATACTTGTTTCAAATGCGAGAGTCTCAAAGTGGCCGTGATCAAAAACGAGTGGCTGGCACGACGACTCGGAGGAGACATGTTTTGTGTGATATGTCAATACCAAAACGATTCTAATCTTTAGAACTAGACAATTATTAAATGATAATTAATTACTGACGAGTTATCGAATTGTTTTAGAATATCGAAATCCTTTTTTAAACGGCGTGTCGAAGGTTGGAGGGCTTGATGACACTCACATGCAATCTGTAAGCGAGAGTTAGTCAACCAAAGTTGTAGTCTCCTGTATTAGGACCATTTTGCTTATGCATAATCCTGATGAAGGTGCTTAAGTTGGTACTCCTCCTTGTTGGCCGATAGGCTTTTCTAAAAGTTTCTGCAGTTTGGAAAAGTTGGGATAAAATACCGCGTAAATGGTTTTAAAAATGGCTCCAACCTATTTTAGAACTGTTGAGAAAACTGTCGCAAATTCTTCCTCCACGAGCGATAGTGGCTCCATCTACCGTACCTCGCCAGGTATAAAAACGAGAGTACGTGGTAGGATCCTCAGTTTGTTTATTGTCTTCACACCGATTAGGTGATCAAATTTTGTAGTTTTTATGGTTTTTTAGTGACAGTGTGGTTGTGTGCGCGGTATTTTACCCTCAGATATTTAAATTTCTGTTAGGTTTTGCTGTAGTGGATAAGAGTGTCTTCCACAAGATGGAATTACGGCATTGAAACAATTGAATCTGGTAAGTGGAACTCCTCAAAATATTTTATTGCCTACCTACAGCGATTTGCTGTCTGTATGGAAGGACATCAAACATTTTAAAGTGGAATAGAAGAGGAAGTGTTGAATTTAAGGTAGGAGAACCCGGAAAATTGTTTCTAGCTAACAGGATGAACAAGGTAGATGACCTAGGACAGCAGTATCGAACCTTTTTGCTGCCATCATTTCCTAGTCCATTTCTATACAGGAAGTCATGTTCTGTCTCCAGCATTCAGTTAGAGCTTACTATATGCGGTATTCAGGTACACCCTCTCTCGGGTCATAGGTTCTCCACCACCGACCTAAAACAACAGGCTCAGTGAAGAGAGGAGAGTGCCATAAATGAAACTCCTACACTCTCTTCTGCTATCAGGCCTGTACCAATAGAAAAGCTGGGACTCATACTTGAGGTAAGGGGATACCTACCCACTAAAAATCCTGCAGTAGAGCGACGGGGGACTAATTTTGGTTTCTTGATATTTCACATCCAACCTCTAACATGTCTTCTTCATTCCTCTCTTCTCAACAACTAATCTCTACTTCTGGAGGTAAGATACCCTCTTCCACACCACAAACGGTTCAGCTTTCTCAAAACCAGCCCAGACGAACCTTCTAACTCAAAAACCGGGGAAAGGAACTAAGGGCAAAGGAGACGAACAATCAATAAATAAGACGAAACAATATTTTTAATAATTTTTATTGGACATAATGTAAAAGGCTCAATTTAAAAGTTTTTTTTTGTTTCTCTACAAGTTAAACATAACGACAAAAATTCTAAATTTACATAAACTATATTCATCAGCACTTACCGCCCTTCTTGTCAAAACATTCTAAAACTTTTGTACATATAAATGCAAAAATAAGCTACTTTCTATATATATATATATATATTTATTCATTTATTTATATATATTTATAAGTATATGTATAAAAATAAAACAGAGGAAGCAGCAAATAAAATGAAACCAGGAAAAGAATCTTCAATAAGGGAATTTCAATTCAACGGATCCAATTCAAATCTCCAAATTTGAGACTTGCCTTCTCCTTGTTTGTGTTGTTTTTTATTTATTTATTTATCTATTTACATAATTATTTACTTCATTTAGATAAAATAGGGGAGGGGAGGGGAGGGAGGAAATGTCTTGCACAAAGAAACAACTCCAAACAAACGAAAATTTTGGTTGACTAGAGTTATTTGTTTGAAAAATTTTTATTTTAAATTTTAATTAAAAGAATCCAAACGGTTTTAATTAAATCCTTGAAATGTTCCCATCAGTAATTAAGATTCTTAACTGATTCAAATTACATGTCACGACCTGTACAATCTAAAATAAGTTTGTTTGAAAGTGGAACAAAAGATTTTGCTGTTGCCTTTTCGTTTGGTTACATTTCCTAGGCTGGTATTTTGCTGGTGAATTAACAAAACCGAAATTGTTGGTTGGCTGGTTGTGGTTGCAATGCAGGTTTGTCTGGATGGGGCAGGAGGGGCAAGGATTTAAGGGGAAATTGTGGTCCCTTAAAATTTTTTTTTTGTTTGTTGTAACCCCGCATTGCGACGGTTTTAGACGGATCCTTGATTTTATTTTTGAGTTTTTTTTATTTATTTTGTAAAAAGATTTGTTTTTAGGCACTGCACTTCCCGTATCTTCATGTGAAAAAGGCTGCTGTTGGGAAATCTGGTTACCGGTTTACTTTTGAGGAAGGGTTTAGGTGGTTGGTATCCGTTGTTGTGATGACTGACAGAAACTTTTGTTGGTTTAGAGATTTTTTGACGGGAAAGACATTTTGAGACTCACAAAAGGGAGGAGTGGTTGAGCCTTTTACAAACCCATCACCCATTCACAGACTAACAAACCCACATGTTTTCAGTAACAACCATCAAACTTTCTCCCAATCCCTCTCTCAAAACCCAATTTAAGGATCAAAACCAATTCCTCCTCCCTCAAAACCATTCCTCACGCTTAAACCATCACTCAATTACGAAGAACAAAACAGAAACGAAACAAAACGCCCGACAATTCGTTAAAAATCGTTCTAATCGAGAATTAGTTTCGATATATCGAAATTCAAATCAGTCACCACAGCAGACGAACTTAACAGGTGGAGTTCAACGGAATCCTTTTTTTTATTTACTACTTTTCTCGTTTTTTTCTTATTTTTAATTTAAAGAGAATCGTAAGTTTTTTATCTATTATCCAACAATTTAATCAATAAACAATTTTTACGAATTTCACGTCCAAAAAACTAAAAATTTTCATAATAAAAATGAAACCGACATTTAATTATATTCACAAACACTTAATAATTATTATTTTATACATAATTAAAAAACAAAATCCAGCTTATCTTTTTATTAATAATTCGGAAATTGATAATCCGGGTTAATTAAAAGCACCTCAACGTTTTCAATTTCCTTTAAATTCGTCACAACAAAAAAAAAACGGGGTGACGGTTACAAGTGTCCGCCATATTGGTTTTTTTTTCTAATACGAATTCCACGAATTTATTAATTCAAAGTGTCTGCCGGATTTCATTCATTCATGATGGAGGAAGTAAAACACAGGAAATGATAATTAAAGAAACGGGACAGTGATTGAAACAAAATAAAAAGTGAGAAATAAGTTCAAACAAAGTGATTTTTCAAAGTCCGGGGACACAAACGAAGGGGGGGAGTGTTCGTTTGACCGTCTCCACTAACGGATATTACGTCATCAATTTGCCGCAAAAACGATCGGACCAATCAGAATGTAGGGAATCTCAACGAGAATTGCTTTCGGGTAAGTTCGTTTTATGTATTTAAACATGTCTGACGGATGAGTGGACATAACCTCCAAGCAAAATGGGTTTGAAAAAGGTTTTTTAAGGTTCAAACCAGGTTCTGGATAAGGTTTATTTAATTAGGTTTAATAAAAACACAACAAATGGGTCACGAAAAAGGGTTTTGTGATAATTTACACAGCATATTCGCATCTCATAACTCCAACTCAAGTTAGGTTAGAAAAAGGTTCATCGAATGGGTTTCAAGAAAAAAAGGTTTTGAAATAGGTTCGTGAGGATTTGAAATAATCAATTTAAAAAAATAAATAAACAAAACACCGTTCACAATTATTTCAAAAAAAATATTTTATAAAAAAAATGAAATTTTTCGTTGATTTAAAAACATTAAAAATAGCAAATCTCGTTTTTCATCTTCTTAACGGTTCTGAACCTCAGCAAAAATAATAATAATAATAAAATAAAATAAAATCCAGTTAAGACAAAAAAAAAATTAAAAAGACTTACAAAACTATATCTTACAAACTATTCAAAATACAATTTTTTTTATTTATTTATTATTTTCCTTATTTATTTATTTATTTTTACTCTTCATTATAGAAACATCTTTACAAAAATATAACTCTTCTATCGACAAAAACAAAACCTTATAAATTAGCCTGCTCTTTGTCATAAATCACGGGGTTGGGAGAGGTTAAAAGAAATAAAAAGAAAAACTTAAAATTAATAATTATGTACATAATAACCTCCGAATTCTCTCCTCTTCCGAAAAATAAAAATAATTTTTTGTATGACCGAAAAGAGAAAAAGAAAATTTTCATCCATCTTGACTAAAAGACACAACCGATAAAGAAAACAAAATTTTTTTTTTTAAATTTATTTTTAGATTTAAATTTCAAATTTTTTTTTATACAAATCTCATCTTTTTATACAAATTTCATACCAGAATCTCGTTTGGTTCGAATTATATGTTTAATAACAAACAAGAGATCTCGACACGACATCAATGTTGTGATCGGTTTATTTAAAAATTGGCGGGAAAATTTTTTTATAACCCAAAAAAAGAAATCATTGATCCGGTACTGATCCAAAGCATACAAAGTATGATTCGTGGGAGGATAAATAATAATAATAATAAACATAAGGTGGTAACTACGTCATACAAACGCGCCTAAGAAAAAATAATTAAAAACAAAACCGAATTTTAGAGAGAAAGAAAACGAACATAATTACGACTGTTCACTTTGCCATTTTATTTATCTGCGAGAGAAAATTCCACTTCCGGTGTTCAATATCCCAGCTTTTAAATGGCGACGTTTCCAAAAAAAAAAGGACAAATAAACAAACGGAATCTCCTTCCACCCATCTCACTCTGTTTATCTCGTTGGCAAGGATTCAAGTTCGCAGAACAACAGTTTCTCTGGTCGTTAATCAAAAGCTTTCTAGTGACACGTTCCATCACGAAAGACTGAGTTTGAACCGACGCAAGAACAAAATTTTTGTTTCATTCACCCAAACCCTTACGATAAATACGTTTCATTCACAATAAACTGGTATCTTATCTAGTAGATAATTATCTCAGGATTGTTGTAGATCATTTAATTAACACCTCATCACCACTCTCATCCGGGATGTTTTAGCTTGAAATTAACTCCTTCCTGTTTGAATTTGGTATAGACAAATCGAAAAACTCTTCCAGATAAAATTTCACCTCATCTAGATAATCACAATCACCATGGATAAGTCTTGAACTCGATTCAAGATCAAACCTTCAAACTAATTTCATTCACAACCCAGGACCCACAGCCATAAATCGACTTATCTATACACTCAGCAATAGATAAACTACAAATCCACCTAGACAAACCCATATTTCCTGTATCGAACTAACAAACACCCCGGAATTCTCCTCATAGATAATACCCCCATTCCCAGTGAGAAAATTATCTCCTATCACGTTTATCACACCCAGATAATACCTGATAAAATTATCTACACAACAGATAAAAATTTCTGATATCTCAAAACCGCTTTCAAAGGAAGTTCCAAACCCGAAACAAGACAAAAGCTTTTCATCATCATCTAGTATTAACGTTTTTATCTATCAAAACAAATTATCTATTCAATATATAATTAGTTAAGAAATGAATGTCTGAGTTGAGAAAACCAAATCGCCACTTAAAAGCATTTAACTTGGGTTCTCCAATTCCATTTGTGTTGTGATAGATTCGGCGCCAAAATTCAAATCCCCGGAATACAATCTCGAAACACCGGAAGTCCTCTTCTCGCCGGCAATGATACATAGTAAACGCGGGCAGTGTTTTCATTATATCTCATAAATGTTATCGTTTACGACATATAAATGATAAAAACGGCAGTTTAATTAATTAATGAAACAAAATCTGTCACAATTTCTTTTTTATTCTATTCTCCTGTTTAAAATTAATAGAAACGAAAAACATTTTCCCGAGTTATTAACTTCAAAAATAAAAATTGGAAAATGGCGACAGAGTTGCTTTTTACCGATTCTATCGACTTTTTTGTGTTTGTCTGTGTGTGGGGTTAATTTATCATTATCGTTATCATTACAAAATAATAACTATGGACAAAAGATAATATCCTAGATAATTAATAAATGGTATTTGAGGTACAGAATGGATCGGTGGGGAGAACCGATGGTCACGCACCGGAGCAATCTATTTCCACGATGTCCTTTGGAACGTCCACGTATTGGTAGACGAGACGCTGTCCGTCCACTTTGGCTAGGGATTCCCCTCTGATAATAATACCTGAAAGTCAATTAGACATAAATTAATTAATTAAATCAATTTTGAAAATAAATTAAACCCGCCATGACACCGAACTCGCGGTCTTTTTCAAAATCTCTCGCGATTTCGTTGTGAATATAACTAATCCCTAACAAATAGCTTGGTGGAGTATTGGCGTGTCGATTTGTTGTGATTTTTATTCCCTGGTTTGATTTTTTCCCGTTGACGAGTTGTTCGTTTGTTGTACGGTTTGGGAATTTTTTTCTACTTTTCCTCTTGGGTCACTTCCGTTTTTTATCTTTTATTTTTGTTTTTTTGATTTTATTTCCTTTATCTTTCCATTTAATTCATTGGTAATTAAGTTTTCCTGACCTTGTGACCCTTCTTTCGTTTTTTTCTTTTCATTCTCTCTTATTTTCACGTTTTTTGTTTGCACGCGCTTCTAGGATTAGGATTTCGATTCGGAGCTCATGACGGATCGTCAAAATTCAAAAACTGTTGCTGCAATACCGACTTACCTCAAAGCTCTCCCCATGGTCTCATAATTCATGTCAGGCTTATTTTTATGAAGGCCCCATAACCTCGAAACAGCTTTCGAATCGACTAATTTGAAAACTCCTTTCTCACGATTGGTCCATTTTATGTATCTCGGACAATAATCTCGGTCTTGAAGTAGTTTCAAGAGAAATTCCCACAGGTACGTCGTAGATCCTGAACAAAACAAAACCAAACAGTTAGGACGTGTTCCTCTCAAAACCGGAAGTAGACCCGGAAACAAAACATCACCTCACCTTCTCTACTTTTCCTCTTAGCTCCCGGCTCTCCATTCTTGATCTTCTTCACCTTCTTTGTCTTCACCCTTTGCTGATATCCTAATTCGGTGAGGTACCAATCATCCCCGACGCTCGAAGTCGCCGGCTGTATGACGCTTGTCGGTACCGCCTGTCTCATGTGATTACCGGGAGGGCTGGGCGCGGATGGTTGCGCGAATTGATGTGTCTGTGATTGGTAGTACTGAGGAATATGTTGCAGGTAATTCGGGTACGTGTCGGGTACTGAAACAGATGAAAATCAAATTATATCAACGGCTTAAATGAAGGAAAGCTTTCAAAACAAAATGGCGTTGGGATCATAAAAAGCTGAAAGATTAGGAAAAAAGGGAAAAGCGGAGGGAGGAAAATAAATTTTAGGTTTCTGTAAAAAAAAAAATTCATTTCCTTAAAATTCTCATTTTCGCAGACCCCACAAGGGAACAAAAGCTTTAATCAAATAATTTTTTTTTGTTCTCCTCTGGTAGGAAACTGGCATCAATAAATTAAATTAAAAATGCGCCGAAGGGATGAGAGAAAGCGCGAGAGAGAGAGATTTCCACCCCCTACACCCTCTCACCACTTTCCTCTCTTCTCTTCAAAAGGTCACACCTCCAAGGCTTGGGAAATAAATATAAAAAAAAGAAAATTTCCCAACAAATGAATTTTTCCTTTTTTCCCTCTTGAAAATCAACCCCCGCATCCACCCCCAGTCATAAACTTATACAAGATGTGTGGAGAAAATTTTTGTTTTTGATTTTCTCTCTCCGTCTCTCAGAGGAATGACGAAACTACCCCTTTTCCATCTCACCTCTGGGGTTGGAGATAATTTTTGGATATCAAAATTTCTACATCTAGTAGTCAAATTGTTTATGTTTAGCTTAGGCGTGGTGATGGTTATTTATAAGTCGTAAGGGTGGGTGTCCTTTTGGGTAAAAAAAAAAGGTTTGTCGTTCCTTCTACCCTTCTCCGGTTCTGGTTTTGTACCTTCTGTCATACTACAAACTAGTTTTCGAACGGGGGCTGTGACAGAATTCGAGATAATTCAATTACGAATCAAAAAAAACTGCCACCAATCAACACTTGGAAAACAGGTTTCGAGACGACAACAAACAAAAATTAAAATGGCGCTGGGTGATAGCAGGAAGAAGTGAAGAAGAAGAAGCCGTCCGTCCAAACCGGGAGAGTCCCTTCACCTCCTCCTCATTCTTCTCGCGCTCCCGAAAAAGGAAAATTTTTCAAAAATCCCGACTGCCTTTTGTCATAAGTCAAACATAGGAAACGACCTACTGAACAGAGACGGAGATAGCCAACTGACGCGTGAGAGAGAGACAGACAGACAGAAACGAAAAATTTTTCTACTTCTTCCAAGAGAAAGATAAACAAGTCAGCCTTGAACGCGGTCACTAGCACTCCCGATTCCTCCTTCCCCCCCTTCCATCTCCCCTCCACCACCACCACCTCTTCGTTTCCCCCTTTCCCCCTCCTCCTTCCACCTCCACCAATGGGATCCCGCTCGGTCTGCAGTGCTGCCACAATAAACAACGACTTGAGCTTTCATCGCCATCAACCGCTACGTCGGACTCGTTTCACCTAAGCTAAACACGAGCGTCTACTTTTCTCTCACTAAACAAAAATTTTTCCTTCCAGAAAACAATCTTCTCGCCGTGCGATCGGCCCCCTCGATAAGACGACTTTTTCATTTCGTTTGTTAAACACGGGTGAGATTCGACCTTTTTGATTACTTACAAAAATTCTTTTTCCTTTTTATTTTTCCTCTTTTTTACGACCGGGAGAAATCCGCAATAAAAAAGCTGATTGCGTTTCCGGCCGGCATTTCAATTTCAAGCAAAAAAAAAGAAAGAGAAAAGGAAAGGAAAGAAAAATTGTTTGCGAAATGAAACGGTTTCCAAAATGGCGGAACCCGCTATTTTCAGAGAGAGGAGAGGAAAAACCGGGGGAGGCAGCGAAAGCGACAGAGAGAGAACAAAAAAATTGGAAAAATATTTTTTTCTATAACTTTAACGATGGAAAATAAAAAGAAAAGTTTTTCCATTGTGAAAAAGGAAAAGCGGAGGGGGAGGGGGTTGGGAAAAAGGAAAAATCGTTTTTATTCTCTCTCCGATGACAAATCTCTATTTTTGTTTGCCGCAAAAAAGAGATGACATCTTAGAAGAGACCTTGAAAACCTTTTTCTACTACCCACCCCAAACCATCAACCCCCCAATCTCACTCATTTCGGGAGGAGAGAAAGAAACAAAAACCAAAATGGCGACCGTGAAAAACATTTTTCCGACAGAAACAACCGAAACCCATTTCCGGTTTACGCAATTCCCCATACCATCCTCCCCATACTCGTTAATTAGAGAGCTTTCCCGGATGAGGAAAAAAAGGGAAACCGGAACTGACGATGGGGAAAAATTTTTTTTTTAATTGACCAAAGTAACCAAAAAGGCGGGAAATTAGAATTTTCGGTTGATGATTTCGCCAAAATCAAAATGGCGACAATTAGGTTTTCCCGCGTTTTCCTTTCCAGTAAGGACCTTTCGCTATTTCGCTAAATAAAGGAAATAACAAACCGGAAATGGAGTTTGACTAAATATTTTATTCCAATTCAACAAAAAAGGCGCGAAATTCAAATCAAACATTTGTTTTTATTATTTCCGTTTGTTTATTTCTCCCGAACCTATGACGTCACATGAGTTTGTATGAGAAACCGAACGCCGTCCATCCGATCGCTTCTGAACGGTTCTTTGATTTTTAATTCAATGAAGTCGGCCATTTTGGAGTGAGCGTGAAAGGAAAAATCTCTTGCGAGAGGGTGGAGGAGGAGGAGGAGAGGAAGTGAAAGGGAATTGAGAGAAGAAGACGGGATGAAAGGGAACGGAAAGGCCAAGTCAATTTGGTCGAGCAATGAGATGTTATTGAAGTTTTTTAAGTCGACGGGAGGAACGCTAAGCACAGGCGCGAGACCTTGAGCGAGTTGCGTCACAAACGGGTGCAATGACCAGGAAATGCCACTTGGCAGCGCGACCTTCGCATTGCATTACCCCCTCTCCCTCCCATCTCTCTCTCTCTCTCTCCCGTTTTCCACTCCCAACCTCTCTCTCTCTCTCTGCTTTTCCTCAATTTTCCACCACCACTTCTCTTCTACCACCTCCCTCTCCCTCTCTCCATCGCTCTTTTCCCTTTTTTTCCTACCACCACCATCCTTCCCTCTCCCGTTATCCCTTCATCCTCCATTTTCCCTCAAAACGAGTTTTTTTTTGCGACTTAAAAAGAAAATAAAAAGAAATATCCCTCGCGTTCAAGGGCGTTCATAGAGTGGGCGTTCGGGTTTATTTACTCTCACCCCAAAACTGGGAATAACTAAGGGATGAGAGGAGGGAGGGAAGAGAAATCGAAAAACTTTCGATAAAAGAAAAGAAGAGGAGAGGAGAGTGGGAGTGGCGGCAGGAGAGAAGATGGCGGTAGGAAGGGAGGAGAGGAGAGAAGAACAAAAAAAAGGAAAATTTTCACCCGATCGAGGATTTCAAGCGTTCTCACGCGATTGGAAAATTTCCACGATGGGAGTGAGGGTGGGTGGGGGAACAACAGCAACAGCAGCGTCGGCGTCGGCGGCTTCCTTTTTAATTTATTAAATTGCCATACGAAACGCACACACACTCTCACCGCATATAGACAGCGAAAAGACGGCCGATTTACCAGGTTAAAAAATTTTTTTTATCTTATCCAGATAATTTTTCTCTATTGTTATCTACGAAACGTTCGAGTTGACATTATGTAAGACGACATTTTTTTTGTGTGTCTTTGGGTTTTTGTTTTCCTTTCTTGAAATAGTTTTCGGGCCTTAACGACCGAATCTGGTCATCGTACGACAACCGTCAAGGACGAACCCAATCTCAGATTACGACTCGCAACCTTCCCTTCTCCCCTTATCTATACAGATAATCTTCTTCTTCTTCTCCTTTTTTTTCCTCTTCTAACGACCGATTTAAACCGCGTTAATTAGGTCGAGACATAAATAACTTCCGTTTTTTCCTCGGAGAGTTTTTTAAACCCCGTAGAAAAATAAGTCGTTTCATAAATAATGCACACAATCCATATAGTCAGAACTGAGTGACTCGTTTCTGTAAAAGGTAATTCATTTCATAAGTAATGCACAATTTTTACACGATTTTCGACGTTCCCTATTTATTGATTTCAATTTGATAACTCATAAATGTGCAATATTTATGAAATGAATTCTCCTTCATCGTGTGCAATATTTATGAAACCAAATCTTAATCCAAGTGTGCATTACTTTTGAAATGAATTTATCTTCATCGTGTGCAACACTTATGAAAATAAGTCTGCATCCAAGTGTGCAATACTTTTGAAATGAATTCACCATTGCAGTGTGCAATATTTATGAAAAAGTCTTCGTTCGAGTGTGCAATACTTTGAAATAAACCCTTCCCACAACCTCGCGTCACTAAAGAATCCCAGGCAGATGTGTGCATTACTTATGAAACGCCATCGGGATTTGAGTACGACTCCATTCCACTCCGGGGTGGGGGGGAGGAAATTGAACCACAAACCAACCACCCAACGCTTGAAGGAGAAACCCAACAACCCAACACCCCTCAACAGGAGGAATAAGTTTTGAGACAACAATTTGCCGCCACTCCCTCTCTCCGAAATCAAAACAACCCCATCACACAGACAGACAGACGGGGGTAGTAACTCTAACCAAACGCCGGTTTATGGAATTAAAAGAAAACAAAAACAAAAAAAAATTTTTCTGACGAATTTACGAACACTCCTTCCGCCCCCTCCGGAATGGAGAGGGGCTAAATGGGCGGGGGATGTTGGGAAGGAGGAGGGAGGAGGAGGAGAGAAGCAGACGATAAAAACACCGGAAACGATAATGAGAAAACCTAGAAACGGACGATGTTTGTGCGTATGTGTGACGTCATTCACAACAGTCAGCTAATTGTTTTTCAATTTCGTTTTCGTCTCGTTGCGACCCCGCTCCCTCCTCCCTCCCCCCCAATACCCCGGCGTCTATTCATTTATTTATTGACCATAATCGTTTATTTATTTATTTAGTTAAGGTCCGAATGGCGGTTTTCGCGGTGGGATCTTGACTTGGAAAATTTTTATGTTTCCCGCGTTTCTCTTTTTTTATTTCCAACATGGCGTCCTCCCACCTCGTTTTCCTCTATCGACGTTCGCTTCTTCCATTTTTTCTGTTTTTCTTGTGTTTTCATTTCCGACTTATCTTGTCTCCTTTTCCTTTGTCCTTCTTGTCACGGATCCTTCGAATCCGTTTTCTCCTCCATTTTGTTTATTTGTTTTGTTGCTGTGTCATTTTCACGATAACTCTTTTCCATTAGTTCCCAACATTTTTGTTTTACTTCGCCATGTTTCCTTGTACTCGAGGTTTTCATTTTTGTTTTTTTCCTTAGTCGTCATTTGTTTTGTCAATTAGAACCTGATTAGATTAAGTTAGGATTGTTTGAGTCTTAGTTTTCCTTTTTGTTAGAAGGCTGTGGATGATAGCTGTCCGACGACACGTTTTTTCCTCTTTTTGAGTCTGCTTACCAACTACAGTTTGGGGCTTTCTTAGTCATTAATTAGAGTCATAAATAATTTCCGATTAGTGCTACACCCTTAACGACTTACTTCCATGCGTTTTTTCATAAATAATGCACACTCGAAGGATGAATTTCGTTCCAAACGTCAATTAAAAGTTAAAATTTAAATTTCTTAACGGGAAGGACATTTTGTAGGAAGATTTTATTTCATAAATAATGCACACTTTCTTTGAATCTCATCTCATAAACAATGTTGTAGGTTAAACTCAATAAATCTACAATAAAAGTGTGCATTACTTATGAAACGAACTCTTTTATCAAGTGTGAGTCGTTACAGAACACGAGTCTGAGCACCTTTTACAACACACTTCATTTCATAAATATTGCACACTTTCCTTAAATCTCATTAACAGTGTTGAACGTTAATTTAAACAAAAATCCACAAACAATGTGGATTACTTATGAAAGTAGGTCTTTTAATAAGTCTGAGTCTGATTGGGAACTGTGAGCACCTTTTACAACGCACTTCGTTTCATAAATAATGCACATTAGGGGATTGGTTTAAATAAACACACAAAAAGGGTGTGCATTACTTATGAAACAGAAACAAACCATTTTAACAAGTGTGAGTCGTTCCTAAACTCAATTCTGACTGGGATTTGTGTGCATTATTTCTGAAACGTGGTATTTATGTCTCGACCCATTTTCCTCACTTAACAATTCTCGATTCTTCCAAGACAAAGAGAGAGAGAGAGAGAGAGAGATTAGGTGAATACTTTGAAGTCTTGAAGGAGGAAAGATGAAAGAGGAGTCGCAAATAAGCTTGACTAAGAATAACGAAGCAGGATCATAAAGCCAAAAAAAAGAGGATTGTTGCCTCATTCCGCCATTTTCCTTCTTCCTTTTGCAATCCTCCGATTGTTTCAAATCAAAAGAAGAATACAAATCAAAAATTTCCACACGTTGCTCAACCGCCATTTTGTTCTAAGCACCGACGAGAAAACATACTTCCGACCTCAAAATATAATTACTCGAGGATTATGTAATACCCCCACCCCGACAAACACAGACAAAATAAATTTTTCCGATTGTGAGCTAAGTGCTTCTCAATATTAGACTCGAAAATCGGAGACAGGCAGACAGACAGACGGATGAGAGTGAGAGAGAGAGAGAGGACGACGGGATGAGAAGTTGGTTAGAGAAGAAGAAGTCGTCGAGAGAGCCGCGGGATACAACAAAGCGGTGAGTCGGTACATAGAAGGGAGGCTGTGGAGGAGAGGAGGAAGGAGATGTGCCTCCGCGATCGAACCAGGAACTGAGTTGATTTGTGTTTGCCGCCTTAATTACGACCAGAGGATGAGGAGGAGAAGGAAGACGAAGAGGAGAAGAAGAAGAAGAAGACTGAAGAAGATGGGGATTTGGGATTCATAAAAACCGGTCGTTAGCGTCTTCATTTTAATAACAGCCATGCGCAACTGAGCATGAAATCACGAGTTCTCCCTTCTTTTCCTTCAATTTTTCCAAATCTACTTCCGGTCGCCATTGGACTTACACCATCAAAATCATTCCTTCCACTTGGAAAAATTCCTTTCTGATCATCTACCTTTGTTTCCATTTCATTCCAGTCTTCCGGTTTCTCTTTGACTTTTGCTGACGTGATCTCTTCTTCCATCTACCTTCCCCCTTCCCCGCTCACCTCCTCATCCATCTATTTTGGGTTGTTTCGTAATACGAACGTGACGTCTGCAATTTTTCTCTTAAGGATATCCTCAAGTTGTGTGTGTTGATGGTGAGCAAGACTTCCAGGATGTTTGACATCATTCGTTGCCCCTGGTCGAAAAGTTTTCGACTACCCGATCGGTGTTTGTGGGACTGTGAGGTCCTAGACCACAGGTTTAGACCTTCCCATCGGTATGTGCAATACTTTTGAAATGATACGCGTTGCCAAGGTTGGAAACTGAATTTTCATTCCAACTGTGCATTATTTATGAAAGCGTGGAGTTTAACGACGAATTGACACGGGAACTAATTTACGACTCGTTTTGATATTAATAAGCGAAAAGAGCGAGACGCCACCATCAGAAGAGACAAAATGGCGGGAAAGGAATTACGTCAAGTCTGTGTGAACATGGGCACTCGTCGGCAACATCCGTTTTCAAAATATCCTGATACGTGCAATTATTTCCGGTCTTCGAAACAAAGGCAAAACTCCAATCGGAGAAAAAACAACAACAACAAACAAACGAACAATCAAGGAACCACCAACAACAAGAGGAGAGAATAATTTCATTTCCAGGAGGGAGGCATGAGACGAATAAACCAAGGTGCATTAACACGAGATTTTTTTTTATTATAGTCTTGAGCCACGAAAGACGTGCGTGATTCAATGCACTTCCGCTCGATGGACACGGTCGAAAATAACAATGTAAAAAAAGAAACCATTCCTTGCCTACATGCCCGCATCCTCCTCCATGCCCTCTCCGCCCCTGTCCTCCTAATCTTAATCCCAAAACGCCCGTACCTGAGCAACAAAACAACCGAAAAGAGAGAGAAAAAAGGCGACGTTTCATCGCCGACGAGCCGTTTCCTAGAAAGAGAAAAAACCGGAGAATTTTCTACGTCACAACGCAAACGAAAACCGATAACAAATTAAATATTTGACTTCCTGGCCTTGAAACATCCCGTGGCAACGGTAATGGAAGGAAAGAAGAAGAAGAAGACGAAGAAGGCACCAATCATTTGGCGAAACTCTACGAAGACCTTGGTGGCCCCAACACAAACTCGCCATGATGAACTTACGACTCTTTCAAAACCTCTTCCAGGTTCTTCACAGTCAGAACCGCCTCACTCGGACTGTGGAATACCTGAGGTCCTGAGTCAACGGTCCGTCTTTTCCTTCAGGTCTATAGCCCCTCCTCCGTCCTCCCGCCAAAACCTGAAACTATTCCCTCCATCGCGTTTCCTTTCCGTTCCGTTCCCACCGTCCAGCCTAGACCTCCTGTCTTTTCCGTTTGTCTTATTCACCGGATGCGATTCCTTGTGCGTGCCAGTTTGGCAAAAGTTTCGAAAATTTGGCTCCGTTTCAATATTTCAGGTGAAATTAAGTCGAGTGGGAGACCTGAGCCCACCGGGGAGAGAGCTTTGGTGAGGTTTCTATTCATTTAAGACAAACACCTTCTTTCCAGAGCCCTACTCCCCCGCGCCTCCAATTTTGAAATCTTTTGATGGTATGCTAATTAATATTTTATCGACTTCCGGTTTTTACGCTCCCTCCTCACTTCCGGCTTCGGCGAGGGAGAGAGAAACCTTCCTCATAGTTTCCGTTTCCCGGGTTTCTTCTCCCTCACTACTTCCGTCCACCAAAAATGACTTTGCAAATAAGTTTAAGCCTCCCACCCTCGCCTACCCGCACACACACGCGTGTAATTAAACCGCAGCAGCAAAAGGTCACCCAGCCATAAAATTTAAAAGCCACACGCGAGGCTTTTCGATGACTCCCTCCCGGAAGGAAATCCAAGTCGTGAGGAAACCATAGCATCCCCGACCCGCCATAACTTCTACTAACCACAGGGAATTCCAATCGAAATAGAAACAAAAACAAAACCGCGGACGCGTCAAAGAAGACAAAGGAGTCCTTACGACAACTTCATAAATACGTGTCACACCATTCGGATGTGTGACCACCACCAGGACCAGGGCCAGCGCCACCTCACCATCGACCTTTTGACCTTGATGTACCCACAGGTTCATTGGCAAAACGTTTAAAAGTGAAACCCACGGAGATATGACCAAGTTGGGACGGGACAACTTATTCCCGACGCAATTTCGCGAAAAGAAAAATGGCGGAAAGGGGAGAAAAAACCACAGAGTGCGACGATTTTTTTATGGCCACAGATTAAAAGAAATTTTTTTTTTTTTTTTTTGCGCGCTAAACAAATCGGAATGTCGTTGCGTAATCTTATCTGGCTGATATGAGTTTCTCTCTTCTAATTTAAATTAAGCTTTCTGCCAACCTCGGCGGGATCCGTTCAAACCGAACCGTTTCAAAAATAAAGTCTCCCATTTGGCATATGATTCACTCGTCGACTTTGTGTCCACCCGTCCCGCGTTCCTCTTCTCAGCTTCTTCCTCCTCCTCCTCCTCCTCCTCTTCTACGCGTGGGTATTCGGCTGAAATCACCTGATGGCGGCTCTTCACCTTCTTCACCACCTCATTCCCATCCCGCGAACCTCAAACCCTACTCTCTCTCTCTCATCCTTCTCCTCTACCTTCCTCCTCCTCCTCTCATTCTCTCGCGTGGAAATGGTTCTAGAACTTATCGAATCCCCGTCGGCTCAACGTCAATGTCAAGTTCAAGGAATTCTTTGACAAGTTAACATCGGCGAAACATGTTTCGATACGTTTCCTCTATTCCCTCTGAATCCTTTTCTAGCTTCATTTCCTTTTCCTTCCTCTTGTGTCACGTGACCCATCTCAATTCTGTTCCTCAAAACAGGCAGATTAACCCTGATCTCCACAAAAGCCTATCAAACTGTCTTGAAACAAGCAGGCACTGAAGCAACAAACAAAACGGAAGAAAATCTTTCCACCGATTCCTACTTCCGTCCCTGAACAAGAAACAAACAAAACAAAGCAACAAAAAGTCGAGAAAAATTATTTCCGTTTCCACGTGACTCGTGCGAAATCAGGTTCTCACACGCAGACATTCCGGAGTTTTTCCGCGCCACGGAAAAACCTAAAAAGACGGCTCAAGTCTCGGTTCCACCTTAAGAGAGGCAGTTCAAGTCATCGGAGGAAAAGGGGCAGGGGGCGGTGGGAGGCGGAAGGAAACGACGATAATTAGAACAACCGCGAACTCATTAATTATCGCTCGTTTGGCATTGAAATCAAAATGTCCGTCCTTCCGCCGCCGAAATCATTTCTTCACGAACCTGACGACCACCTTGCGGTACCAAAATTTTATTTTTCTCTCCTTGTGTACATTAATGCCAAACTGCCGTGATTTACAACCCCGGTCAACAAGTTTTTCCGCTTGAGGGGGTGAGAAATGCGAAGAAACAAACCAACCCTCCCACAGGAGAAAGAGATTTTCGGATTTTTCCCGGAAAAAGTTTTTCCTTTTTTATTTCCAAAATGACGTTTGCGTGACTGGCCTAAGCTCCGAGGACTGATGACCTGTTCTCCACCCTTAGCTCAACCCCCATCACCACCATCTTCCCTTCACCCACATCCCTGACAACGTGTCGCCATTTTGCTTCCTTCCCGTTCCAAAATTAACGATTTTTCCAAGAGTCTTCGAACTCAAGAAGGCCAACAGGGTAACACCGTGGGTGGTGACTCTTATCCACACCCGGAAATACTTCTTTTGAGTGTTTGTGAATCTTTTTCCGGTTAAGGAAACAAACCAAAAATGAAAGGAGAGTTTATTCCAAAATGGGAGATAGATCGTGATGGAATCGAAATTAGCATATCCAAATGGAAGGAGAGAGAGAGAGGCAGCGAGAGAGAGAAGGAGACAGAAACCGGGAAACAAAGAAGAGGAAAATAAAAGAAGACAAAAGACGACCTTCAAGACGGTTAATGGTACCCGTTACGCAAATCAAAGAAGAAAAAAAAAGATTCGCTTAAAGGTTATCATTTTTTGTGCCATCTTCTCCCCCACCCCGGTACCCAACTCCTCTCTCTCCTCTCAGAGCCTAATTAATAGTCTTCAAACACCAAAACGGAGAATGAATCAAAATCGGTCCATCAAACGATTCGGGCGAAGGCGAACAGTCGTGACACTCGCCCCACGCCGATCCTTCCTCCAACATTCCGCAAAGGAGAGAGGAAGGAGGAGGAGGAGGAGGAGGACACGCGATAATCGACAAGAATCACTACATCATCAAAGCGGAGGAAACTACAATAAAAATGTTCGAGCGTGGAGTGGAGGAAACCGGAGGCGGAGGCGGAGGTGGAGGAGGGTCCAACTCCCGAAAAAATCTTCGGATTTATCCCGGCTCGTTTATTTTTGGCAATTTCCAATTTTTATTTTCGATCTCGGGACCCGAGTCATTAATCAGCGTTCCTTTAACCGTGACCTTGTCTCATCTCCTCTCTCCCTCACCCCCCCGCCCGACCTCCTTCCCGTCTCATCTTCCTCCTTTGGCTTCGTTTTCTCGCTGTTGCTGCTGCTGCTTCTATCTGTCAACCGGACTTCTGAAACCGTACAAGTCTCTTCGGTGTATTTTTCCATTCGCTTCTTCTCTCATTTCCTCATTCCTATGTTCTCCTCCTCTCACCTCCTCTTCCTCCCCAGTGGAATCTTCTATTTCGATTTGGGAGGAGGGCCGTTTCCATATCCAAACAAAATAGGCCTAAATTCCAATTTTCCTTCTCCTCCCTCCCACCCTTAAATCGGAATTTGAACCATCCGACAGAGAAATTGAAACCTCTCCCGCGACAAAACTTTTGGGTTTAAAACCTGAATGAAAGACAACCAGACGACAGCAAAGACACAACACCCCAATTCCTCCTCAAATATAAGGGTTATGTAAACATATATATACCAACAGATAGTGTGCAATATTTATGAAATAAACGCTGAAGCCTCAGACTGAGCTTGTGAGCCACAATCCCTCTGGCCTGAGAACAGGTTTGAAAAGGCGGGTTGTGTCGGGGTCCCAACTCACACTACAACCGTCTACGACTAAACTCGACCAAGTTTGTAATTTCAGAGTTTCTCGGACGGACATAAAACAAAGTCTGGGAGGTTTTGAAACAGGTTTCCGTGACGGACATAAAATCAATTTTGTGTTTTGTTTAACAGGCGAACCTCATTTTCGTCTTGAGGTTTATGAGAGTGAGAATCCTTTGTCTCGATCGGTATTTCCGGTCGGCTAGCAAACACTCCGCCGCCTTACTCCGCCACTACCTTTTACACATGTTCCCCCCTCCTCCTCCCGGAGTATTTAGTCCTGACCTCTCGTCGCTTTTGCTCTTTGTCACTTGCGTTTTTAATTGCTGTGTTGTGTTGCTGACTAAGCTGGACGAGAAACCGAATCTTGTGATTGTGAAATACGTCTCTCTCGGGCGCTGTCTTTTGAATTGTTACATAAAGAGGATGTATGACGAAGACAGAATTTCGGGAATACCGACATAAACTCACAGAAACCGTCTTGTATGAGTCATGAGTACGGGTGGGTGTAAGGGAGGTACACTTGACTCTCAAAAAATTTGCCAACGTCCTAAACAAAAAAATTTTTTGGGGGACAGGACAGGTAGTATAGCAACCAAATCGTGATTTCCAAACCCCTCCACCCCAAAATCCTGTTGAAATCCTTTTTTCTGGGGAAGGAGAGTATGTCAGCTCTTAAAAATCTCATCACATCGAAATTTACAAGAAGACTAAGGTTACTCATAATATTATAATGACAACGTCAGTCAATTAATGTCAAGAGATTTCCACGACAGCAGACAATTTCCTCGAGTTATTTAAGTTAAAATCGACAAAGAATACTGTTAGTGACGTGATACCCTTTCTGTCGGGGGGCTAACACTCTCAGACCCAGATCAACTGATAGCAATCAACGTCAGCAATACGCGAAGGCCGACAGAATCTGGGGGTCTCTAGTCCTCTCTATACAGAAATATACTGAGACGTAGTATAAAATTATTCGAACCAAAAGTCTAGAGCTTTCGATCATGTTTCCTCACGGACCTCCCCAACATTCTAGCTACGCCACTCCCCAAAACCTCAAATTCAATATAAATACAAGAACTATTACAGCGAAAACAAACCTACAACAACTCTCTAAAAGAGGTTTTAGAGTAGGACTAACAACACCAACAGCAAAACACTTTCCATAAACTATATCCGGTTTCATAGGGTCGCGTGTAAAACAATACCCCGGGGGACTACACAAGGAAATTCTCTTCCCAAAGCTTTCCGGGGTATCCTTTAACCTCATCAAGCCCCGACGGAAAAAACGTAAAATCAAATAATTACCGAAGACATAATTACAACAGCGGAAAACCGTTAAATAAACAAACATAGAAACCATGACGGGGAGGAATTCTTCATGTTCATTTTCGAAAAGGTGATAAGTAAATGACATGTTTCTCGTACCCAAAAATAAACAACAACCGAAAAACCAGATTCTTTGGCAGTTAGACAATCACCTAACAGATGAGCCAAAAAAAAAATCCTTTCTCCTCTACTTTAACGTTGAGCCAACCTAACAACACAAAAATTTTTCCCCGAAGAAGAAGAAAAAAGGGCAGAAAACCATCAGGGAAAAGAAAAACGAAAAAAAAACATCAAAAAGCCCAACGCAACCAAACCGAACACAAGAAAAAACCGAGTCCCGTCACAAGCTAAACATAAACCCGACCCAGCCCCGATAAAATAAATTTAGGTCTCGGATTTTGGAAAACAAAAATCGAAAGGGTATCCCATCGAACCATGTTTAGCTTACCCGAAAGAAAGTGAAAAGACGATCAGTCACGTGTTACATGGCCATGACGAACCGCCATCTTGAATGCCTATTGCCCTGGTTCAACGACACGTCGTTCGCCAAGGTCAGATCTAAATTTACTACCATTTGTACTTAGACCAAGATAAATTGCACTTTTTTTTTGTTTTTCTCGTTCGTTTCTTCACCGTCTCTACCCCCGTTTTCTTTTTTATCTTAAAACCACCCCCTAGAACAACCCCTAAGCCGGGAAAACTTAAATTCGAAGACGTCGATTCAAGTCCTCCGTTTTTTCAAACCCGGAAAGTTGTCTTAAAATCGTTTTCCGCTTTTAGAATTAGACGTCTCTTTACACCCCTCACGAAACCACCCCCTTCAACCCCCAAAAAGCATTTTTTGTTATGTAAATTGAAATATAATTCGCATAAAAGGAGGGAGGGTGAAAAACCGCCTTCGAAATCGCGTTTAGGCAATCCCGGAACAATTCCAAAGGGAATTTCTCTCCTTTTTTTTTGTTTGAATTCTTTCAGCAGTTTTTAGGCGCGTTCGTTAGTCATGTATGAGAAATAGTTTTTAGGAGATGAATCACCATCCTTCCGAGAATCAAACCATTTCCACCCTCGTTTTTCCTTCCATTTCCATCTCACAACGATTCATCTCCTCGACAGTCATCCTCCTCTTCGTCATACTTCCTCGACAAATATTTCAACCAACTCCCCAGAAAATTTTTACAAAAGGGCGGGAAATTCAAAAAATAAATTAAAAACCCCCAAATCTCGAACAACCGGAAATCACCCCCCAAAACCCCTATCCCTTCCGTTTTCATCTCCAAAACAAAATTTCATCGCAACAGCCTTTTCTCTCGAAAATCCAACAAATAAAAACTTTTCGAAAAGCTTTCGAGAACAGATAAGTCAATTCGATCGTTCTCGAAAAGCGGTCGATTTAACCGAGGCAAAATTCACCTGCAAAACATTTTTTTTTTCCTCCTCATCCGTCTCTTCGAAACGGAAGAACTTGCGCAATAAATCGAATCGATGTTCAATAACTCGTTCCCGTCACAATCGAAAATATCGTTGCGGTAGGGCTTCCGCTTATATCTGGTTCCTTTCTACCCCTCGGGCGTGGGGCGGTTGGGGGTGAAAAGAAATCTGTCAAGAATTGTTTCCAAAATAAAAGAATGAAATCCTTCAATTCTGGAAAGTTAAAATGACGAAGATGGCGGAGGAAAAAACTGAAAAAACATTTTAAAACTCATTTCCCTTAATGGCAAGAAGAGATGGAGGGGGGGGGCGGGGGCGGGGGAGAAGAAGAAAATTTTCCTTCTCGAGATTAGTTCAATGTTATCCGTTCGAAAAGAAGAAACCGAAAGCTTTTTCGATATTTTCTATAAAAAGAAAAACCGTTACGCTGTGGGCGGATCGAGCGAACGGCAGAAGAGAATGGGAGCGGGAGGGGCGGGGGTGAGAAGAGAAAATGAAAAGTGAAAGCCTTTCCAACTTTTTTTCCTCCTCCTTTCTCATTCTTCGATTTAATTATTTTTTCCGCGCGATTACTTTTCTTTAAAAACCTCGCGTCCCGATTCTAGTGCCAAAATATTGACGGTTTTCGTGGTTTCTCCTCCTCCCTCCCCAACGTGCCCCGCCTCACCTTACCCTATCCCTTTTCCACCCAAAATCCCAGCCCGCACGGCCTCCGTCCGCCGGGTCGGGCGTCGCCCGGGGTCAAACCCACGCGATAATCATGTGTTACGACTCCGACGGCTGTGTGTGAGTGTGTATATGTGTTCCACGGTGCGAGAAATTCGTCCTCCACAAGGGCCTAGGTATTGCCAAATTTTTGCCCTAAGTCCATTGTGTGTAGTCCATTAACACATTTTTCAAAAAAAAAATTCGTTGAGCAATCGCTTAGGTCGAGAACAGTGAAAGTTTTCGTTTTTTCTTATTTTTTATCAGATACAGACACGTTCCTTCCTGTTTCTTAACCGGAAATGGTTCTACAACCCCCTCAACCAAAACAAAATAAAGAAAAACTTACTTGGCGGTCGTCCCGGGTAGTGATGCGGCAGGAGTGTTCGGCTTGTGTGGGGCGCCGAGTTGCTCCCACTGTAGAAAGAAGGTACGAGAAATCCTCCACCGCCAGGGTTTTGGTAGTATCCTGAGTCGGGAGTGCGTGAGGCTGAAATCAAACCGCGAGCTAACAAATAAAACCAAAAAACACAATAAAATGGCCGCCGCAAAAGACAAACAAACCAAAAAAAAAAGTTTCCACAGCAAGATACTCACCTGGACCCGGCTGTAGCCTAGCTTTGAGTTCATCATTGGACGTGTGTCCGCTGGAACTTGAATCGACGTCGCTTACTCCAGAATCGGCTGGACTGGGCGGCAGCGAACCTAAAAAGCACAAAAGAAAAACTCCAAATTAAATTCGTTCACCCTTGAAAACCGGAAATTCGTTTTGGAAATGATTTCAAAAGGCAAAGGAGACAAAAGGGAGGGAAAAGCTCGCCCGAGCCCAAGGACTCATTTCCTTTTCGGGGAAGGATCCGGGAAACAAGTTGAAAAGACTCGAGAATTGAAAGCACTCGAGAAACCGACATCCCGGAAAGCCTAATTATGAGAGCAACTTGTGTAAAAACCCCGGGCGGAAGCTGCAAAACGCATCTTCTCAACCCCTAACGGTAATTAAATCAACCGCCTTTCCGTGTCCCGATCGACCCCCCTCTCCCCTCCCGAAAGTTAACCGATTCCATTAATAATGAAATGGATCAATGCGAAAAGGGATGACGACCAGAAGAAGAAGAAGACGACTGAGGAGGAGGACGAGGAGGACATAATGGCCGAACGAACCCCTTCGTCTTTTGTAAATGGATTCGCCTAACTTCCCGCTTCTTGGTCCACTGCGTTTCCTTGAAATACGAGTTTGTCATGTAACCGTTACAAACGGACGATTCTTCATCCTTGGCTGGAAACAGGATGTGGTTCCTTCTCACCCTCTCCTACCCTCTCCCTTCCTCTCTTCTTAAGGTACGACCGAGCCTGTTTAATCTAATTAACCGAGACTTTCCGTTTCCTTCACCCTTTTTCTCTTGTTACTCTCTAAAACACCATCAGCGCGTGTCCACGACTCGAACACCGATTCTTTCCGTTACCATCTGGTTTTGTGCTCCATACCGAGCCAAGGGGACCAGAAACCGTTTGGAATCCCCTCGAAGGACCTTCTTCCACGATGTACTTCCCCGAACCGAACACACAATAAAAAGGTGAGATTACTATGCCTGGTCACGCATGGGAATCACTTTTATTTATTTATTTATTAAATGTGACCGTTTCACGACTTTTTCATCTTCTCTGACTTCCGGCCAAACAACAATTCCCAGATATTTCGTGGAAGGATGAAAGAGACAGCCCAAACGTGACTAATTAAAAGACGAAAAGAAAAAATTCCGACAAAGGCCAACCAGAGGAGGAGGAGGAGGAGGGATTGAAATAATCAGAAACCAAAAACTGTTTACGAAAAAATTTCGGTAAACAAGTCCTGGAGTCAAAAAAGGATCGAATTACCAGCACTCCGACACTGGAAATCCGTTAGCATCTGTGCAAATTTTAGCCGAAACCCTTCACCCCCCCCTCCCGCTCCGTCAGAAAGAAAAATATCCCGAAAATTGTTTACAAATGAACTTGAATAACAAAAATTACGTAAACAATGACCCCCCGAATGCAACGTGCATTCGGTCCGACTGGAAATTGGCACTGGAAAAGGGTTGCAGCTTCCCAAACAAACATTCGAATCCGTTCAAACAATGGATCCAGCCGACAAAAGGGACAGTTGGCTCTGTCTATTGTGCAATTTGCAGATCCGGGGGTGGGGGAGGAGAGCGGTAACAAGATGTTGTCTCGTTTTCGTGGGGGTTTTCGGGGTGGGACATGAAAATATGGCTGTAGGTTGATGACCTCATGTTGTTCAAACATCTGTGAGCCTTCTTCAGCACTATGCAACCTCCAAACATCACAACCAACCCTTCTACCTTCCTAAAATCAATCAGGATGGTCTTCCTTCTTCTGGTTGTGTGTTCATTGGTAGGACTGAGGTCTCTCTTACTGGACTGGGATTTTTGGGTCGGTTTTTGGATGGGTCTGATAGCTGTTTGAGTGTCTGGGTGTGATTCGGCTGTGTTCTCTGGTCGAGTTTTGTTCTTTTTGGGTTGTTGGAAGGTGTTTTAGTTGGAAGATAGGTTTGGAAGAGGTAGTGGTATAGGTTAAGTCTTTCTGGTGGGTGTTGTGGGTTGGTTTTGGAAGTTTTTGGCTTTTGGCTGGGTTATAACATCCCATAGAGCTTGCATAACTCAACCCAAATTAGGTCTCAAACCAAGAGATCCAACGGAAATCTGGGTGTTGGTTTAATAGGCTCCGAAGAAGAGTTTTGGGGGTTAGGTAAACAAGTTGTAAGATCATAACAAAACAGAATCATAATCCGGAAACCGGAAGTCAGGAATCTAAAATATTTAACGTGGACAAAATTCTTTGATGCGGATTATACAACCGCCGTAAAACATTCCCACAAAGTTAGAATGGAACCTGAATCGGGTCAAGAAACAAGTTCGTAGCTAAGAACAACGGAAGATGACCAAATTTAACAAAATATTCCCAGAAGGCTTCACCTCTTCCACGGTCATCCGGCTTAACATCCCAACTTCGTTTACATAATTTAAAAAATCCGGGAGCGGGAATTCCCTACCGCCAATATCGCCCCATCCCGTCTCCTTCCCAGTCATTTGTTTTGGAAAGTGCGAATAATCCTTCCGGCGAGTACATAAAAAAAGGGCAAAGACAACGAGGACGGACCCAAAACGCGGGCACACACACAAAAACGTTTTGTACATACGCGACGGTAATACATATGCATAGGACATAAAAGTAAATAAAAATTTAATCCGATCGCACATTATTCTTCTGGTGTCTGCGGCCACGGAGGACACTCCCCCATAAGCTAAGAATAATGGTTGTGATTCCGTCGGGTTGGGAAACGAGTCCGCCAGACACGTAAATAACCAGATTAACATTGGACACGGTCACTTACGGTGATTTTAATGAAAGCCCCCCTCCCCCGTTCCTCCACAACCCGAGGATTTCCCAAAACGTCAACGGATTGGGGATGGTGTCCGTGTCGGAAAGAATCCTCAAGATTTGTGTGTCTGTTGGGAACAAAGAGAGAGAGAGAAATCGATTTGCGGTGTGTCGGATCGGATTTTTGAATTATGACCTTCCGACTTGTTTCCTTTACACCCCTTCTAACCCCTCCTCTGTCCGAAACCCAACATTCTTCTTCGGGGCCTATTGAATATATTATTAATAATAATATATCACGAAGACTATTGTTGGAGTGAGAGAAACCAACCGACTGTCTTGAGCAAGACTCGGAGAATAGTGTTTGGGGTGTATGTTTGAGACCTAATTTGAGTTGTACAACCTCACCGAGAAGGTATAACCCAACCAAAACCCAAAAAACTTCCAAAACAAACCCACAACACCCACCAGAAAGACTTAACCTATACCACAACCACTTCCAAACCTATCTCGAACTAAAACACCTTCCAACAACCGAAAAAGAACAAAACTCGACCAAGTACCGTAATCCAAAGAGTTTTGTCGTCGTTTAATATTTTAGATTCCTGACTTCCGGTTTCCCGATTATGATTCTATTCTATTATGATCCTACAACTTGTTTACCTTACCCCCAAACTCTCCTTCGAAGCCTATTAAACCAACCACCAGATTTCCGTTGGATCTCTTAACCAAGACTGATGATAGTGTTTGGGATGAGTTATACAACCTCTCTGAGAAGTTATAACCCAACAAAACCCAAAAAACTTCCAAAACAAACCCACAACACCCACCAGAAAGACTTAACCTATACCACTACCACTTCCAAACCTATCTTCGAACTAAAACACCTTTCAGCAACCCAAAAAGAACAAAACTCGACCAGAGAACACAGCCGAATCACGCCCAGACACTCAAACAGCTATCAGACCCATCCAAAAACCGACCCAAAAATCCCAGTCCAGAAAGAGAGACCTCAGTCCTACCAATAAAAACACGAAAAGACCTTGATGAGCTTTTAAACCATCCAGTAGAATGATTATCTATGACGAATTACTCAAAACACCGGAAAGTGAATGAAATTAAAAATAAACCAAAACGCCGAAGATGACATAACGTGGTAAACAGTCAAGAAACGCAGAACGGAAACAAAGAAACAAAACCAATCAATCAATCAATCTCGGGGCAACAGAGCAAGGTGTAGGCAACAGCCACCCCGAAACAAATAATTAATCAAAAACCTACCACCAGAAAAAAAAAAATCCAGTTACCGAAACAAAAAAAATATTTTGTCTTCAGAATCGAACAAAAGTGGTGCCAACAATACGAAACAAAAAAAAAGAAGAAAGGAAACCGGTCCGCGATGAAGGGTCGTGGTGATCCGCTAAAATAATTCGGGGATGATTCATTAAAAGGCTCAAAAGGGGATTTTCGTCGATTCCTCCGGTTCGATTGAATGGTTCAACCCTTTTGTCCATGTGACCCAAGGACCAAGTCTTCACGGGGTCATCCGGTGTCATGTGAACGTCCGAAATCTCTATCAGTTCGTTTCTTCTAATCAGGTTTAATTGATGTCTTCCGATGAAGAGGTTTCCTTTTCCTTTTCGTTTGTAGGTCATCGTGTCATGTGAACGCGACTCCATGTCCGTGGTCATCGTCAACGGAAACTGGAAATCGAACTGGTGGTGGCGGTCTGGTCTGGTGTCTTCCGTGTGACTTATTTCCCGATTTTTCGACTGCTACCACTTCCACCCCATCTTCTTCCGTTAAGTTTCATTCACCATCTTCTCTCCCGTCCTCTCGGTGTGTTGTTTCCACTTTTTGTTTATCATCATTTGCGTTATCTCCGCACGTCACTCCCCGGGAATCCGTCTTTAAACACTCACGTCACGTTTATCGATGACAACAACAGGTTAGACAAGATTGCTTACATCATTTTCTAGAGAAAAATTCAATTTTGTGACTTGCTTCCATCATCTTTCACTCTTCCGGTGTGTTGGATTCTTTCCTCACCCACTCAAATTCGTCAGCGATGAAATGGGAACTTGCTACCGTTTGTATCAAATGGTGTCTGAGCGACTTCCTTCAAAAATCCACAAACTAACAGCCGTAATGACTGGAAAGCTCGGGAAAGGAAATTCTGAGAGGAAAGAGAGCCTGACATACTTCCAAGACCCCAGAAACTGGGGAAACTTAACCCAAACCCATCATCTGGATCAACTTAAGAAACCAATAAGACATGTAGCCCCTTGGGAAGTAGCATACAGATGGCTATGAAAAGAGCCTAAAGGATGAGAACACCGGTAAGATAGTCAAACACACTTCCAAGACTCATCAGGTGACACCAAACTCGTCAATCTTGAGACCTAGAAAGAAGAAGACACACAAAGAAAAGGGAAAACATCAAACCGAATCCGTCAATCGAATGTCAGGAACCACTTTACGGCAGTCCTCTTCTCTCCGAACAGTTCCAACCACCACCACCACCACCCCCGAAGAGCAAAAAAAAATCTGTGACACTCTAATCGCAGCATCACGTCTCACCATTCATCAATCACTACGATGACAAATTAAATATTTGCTTTTTAATGGTCATTAAAAGTAGCAGAAGGCAAATGGCGTGGCACAAGAATAAGCAACCAAACACCACCAACAACAAAAAGAAAGTAAATGATTCAGTTGGTAACAGTGTCATCTCGTTTTCTTGGTTACAATGTCACGGCCGTTTCCGCCCTACTTAACCGTCATCAGTAGTAGTTAAGAAGAAGAAGAAGCAGAAGAGAAAAACGCATATTGCTTAATTGTTTGCACCGCCATGTTTTCCTTCTTTTTTCTCACATCAACTTTCTTTTTTGTCTGTCAGTCTGTCTGTCTGTCCCTCTCTCTTTCATTACGGACAAGTTTTTTCTTTCATTTTCGGAGCGACATCATCTACTTCCAACTGGTTCTCCATGTTTCTTTCACAACAAAAAAACTCCCGCGCTCGACGTTATTAATCACACCAATCACCCTCCTTCGTTAGCAACACAACCTCTTCCACAGCCTTTCCGAAGGGTTTTCCCTTCGATTCCCGGTTTTTCAATTTCGGTTTCCTCCCTTCCAATCGAGATTCGTGTGTGTGTGTGTGGGCGAAAGGCAGAAATCTTTTGTTGTTTTGTTTCTTTCATTTCCCAGGCGGGAATCCTCCCGAGTGGAAACGTTTCGGGAAACCTTACGAAACGATTTTCTTCATCCCTCATCCCCACCCACCCCCTCGTTTCCTTTTTAGATTTTCAAGTGGGTTTGTTACGAGTTCCGAACGTCGTTTTCCTCATTCTCGAACGCTTCTTTGTCCTCCGTCACACGCATCTCGGAACAGCTTTTTCACTTCTTACGACAGTTTTGAGCTTTCCCGCTTTCCCTCCTTTGAGTGGGTTGGTTTGGATTGTTTTTCAACTTTTTTGCGGATTCTTCCTCCGTCATCACTACTTCCCAGAACCGTTTCGAGAGTTAGAGAACCTAGCATAACCCAACCAAACCCATTTTTAAGATAAGACTCACGTGACAATCAAAACCGGAAACAGGGGCAAGGATTCGAGCGGGAAAAATTTGAAACCCAATCACCAAACCAAAAGACTTCGACAGAACGGCGAACGAGGTCGTTTAAAACCGGAAACGACATCTACAACCACCTCCCAAACCCCAAACTTGAAAGATTACATCTCTCGAACCTTACTCCCCGATTAAACTAAACAAATTACTCGACCTTCTTCAAAACTCCTAGCTGACAACATAATCACCAGTAGAGGCAACAAGTTGAGAGAGAGAGAGCGAACGTGGAAAAAAAAGAAAAACTTTCCGTTCGCAATTTAAATTGCAAATAAATACGAGGATGAAAAATCTCTTCCACCACCACCTCCTCCTCCTCCTCAGCCTCCCATTCATTCGGTTAGAATTTTCGAGGAGAACAAAAAAATCCGAAAGAAACCTTTTCCTCCATCCTTCCTTCCTTCATCCTTTTCCAGAGTGTAACAGATTTCGTTACACACTAAAATTTTCCCTTTCTCTCCTCACTACCACCACTTATTTATTTATTTATTTAAATAATTTTATTTAAAACAAAGTTTATTTCAATAAAATAAAATAAATCGACCTTGAATTAAAAAATAAGGTCAACGATTTCTTATCAGCTTCGACGAAACGATGATGAGGTTGCCACGAGAGATATTGCAATGTTATCGTTTGTTTACAAAATTTTTTCTCTCTCTCTCTCTAAATTAAAGGAAAACGAAAAACGCGTCGGTTTATTTATTTCCATACTGTTTTCAAGTGTTGGTGTGCTGAGTGAAACCCCCACCGCCACCCTGAACCTAGGTACGATACCAAAACCCAACCTTCACCTTGTCTTTGGAAACTTTAAAATTGCGTAATTCGAATGGACCGTTCAAAACGTCATAGTTTCCATTTTGTTTATTTGTTCCTCGTGGTCGCCATCATGGCGGAAAACATGTCATCCGTTACTTCCGTGAATAAAAATCGCCCCCGGGGAGGAGGAAAGGATAAAATAAAATCGCTGACGTAAAAGGAAACGAAGCAAAAAAAAAAGCGGGGAATCCCCAGGATTTTGAAAATACTCCAGCAGAAATTAGGTTAACTACCCCAAACCTACCCCCTCGGTGAAGACCAACAGGAACAAGAACCATCCTCCACGTGGAAAGGGAAGAACAACACAGGCTCCTCTCCATATGTCCATCGCCTTTTTTCCTCTCAGGCAAAGTCTCTCCCTCGGGAAATTAAACTTGCGCAGGAAATCACGTTTCCCGGGGAGGCGAGAGGAGAGGAGAGGAGAGGAAAGAGAAGCCACGCTCCATAACCACGTCCTTAAACTTAACTTTCAAGGTTCGTTCGAAACTAGAAAAACTTAATGGACTTTTCCATCGTTAAAAAGAAAAACCGAGAGAAGAGAGAGAGAAGAACGCGTTTGACTGGAAAAATTCCTGGGAAATTTTTTCCTCTTTTTTTCCCTGTCGGCGGGATTTTTCCGGAGAGGAGAGAGAAAAAGCCGGAATTTTTATTCTTCTATTTCCTTCTCTCCCTTTCCTTCCTTCCTGTCTTCTTCTTCCCGACTTTTTTTTTCTAAATTCCCGGGGGATTAAAAAGAAAATGTGAAACCGGAGGAGAAGGTTTTCCTTCCAAGCTAACGTTTATTTCCTCCTTCCTCTCCCTCCATCTCCTCCTTTTCATCTCTTCACTTCCGAGAGCTTTGGATTTTCTTTTTAATTTCAATAACGAGTCGTCAAAAAAATTTTTCCTCCCCTTCCACCTCCCTCACTTTCTCCTTTCCTTCTTCGTTACGCTTTTCTCCTGTTTGTTTTCACCGGAAATAAAATGACTCGAGGTTACAAAAACTGTTTTTCCTCCGTTTCCTTCACTCGCAAAAAGCTCATCTCTCCCGTCCTGACCTTAGTCCCCCCCCCGCCCCCCGGGGCCGCAATCCCTTCAGAAACAAGAACGTGGCTGTCGGTGACATTTCCACCGGAAGTTAACATCTCTTTTGTTTCAGACTTCGGGACGGAAAAGTCAGAAACACAAAAACCGACTTCCATCCTTTCCCAACAGACTCCACAAGAAGTGGAGTAACCTTCAAATTCCGTTTTCATAATTTTGACGAAAGAGGTGATCTCGAAATCGGGCAAAAACAAATAAAAATTCTCTGCCACTCGAAAATGCTGACGTCAATCGGAGAAACAACAACAACAAAAAGGAAAACCGGGGAGGTGGGGGCACAAGTGGGCACAGGAGCCGTAGTCTAATTATCGCTAATCAACCTTCGCCATTCACTCTAATCTCACATATCAATAATTCATTTCCGGTTGATAAAAGGACACCGCAAAAACCGAAAATGCATCGTCTGCTAAACATTTTCCTACCGAATGTCTTTTCCCCGGTTCCTCCCACCGCCGCCGCCACCACCCACCGCCCTCCTACTTTTCCAAATTTTATCGATTACAACGAAATTCTCTCTCTTTTATCACGAGGCTGAATCATCCAATTTCCCAGCAAAAAAAAATAACACAACACAACAACACTTACTCCCATTCCAAAGGTAGATAGATAAATTGAACGATAGATAATCCAATAAATAAAGACACCGAATAGATTACAGACTTGAGTACAGTCAAACACGTAATCATCTACCGAATATCACACGACCAAGACAATTTCCTCGCTTCTGGCGTAATTTTTTGGTACGATCCCCCCCCCAACTTCCGGTAAGCAATAATTAGATAATATATACTGAGAGAGAGAGTCCAACAAAATCATCACAGCAGATGGTTTCAGCGGACAAAAGGAAAGGGAAAGAAAAAAACAGTTTGGCATCTGTGTCACCAACGACTCAGGTTCAAAGGTCACAAACTACCATCGGAGGAGACAAGGGTTGATTATGCCATCCTCCAACGTTCCCGAAGAGGAAAGAGGAACCGGGGGAGAGGGGGTAAAGAAGGGAAACTAGAAATAATGAGAACCAGTTACGCGGTCGTAAACTTTAATTAAGCAAAATATTATTTCAAAAAAGTAGGTGAAGGTTTTGTTGTTGTACGAAAACGAGTTTTTCATTATTGGAAATGAAAAAGAGACGAAGGAGAAAGAACAATTAGACCAATAGCCAAAAAATGATTTTGGGGACGGTGCTCATTCATAATTCAGACGAAAAAAAAATTCAAAAACCTGATTGGAAACGGCAGAGGTCATCCCCGAAATTGGGTGTCGTGAGAACGGCCGATATCGTCAACTGACATGAGTTTCACTGTTTCCTCCATCTTCCCTCGTTTGAGTCATGGGGGAAACCCCTTTTCCCGGGGGAGGTAAGAGACAAAGAATCCAAATCGCTGACCTTAACCTTTACCATCTTCCCCGACTAACCCTGATAACGATGGTCTCATTCACCTCCGGATGTCAGACTCAAACGAAATACTGCTGACACATACCAACCCTTCTATCGTTCTAGGAAACTGTCTGAGACCTAGACAGACTCGTACTGAATCATCTTAAAGTCACTTCCGACAGATTCAAGGTGAGATCCAACACGGGTCCCGAAATATCGAAACCTTCTACCAAGAACAAAACCCCAAAGGCCAAAAAAAGCTTCCAAGGACACGACGAGAACAAGAAAACCGTTCGAGAAAGCGCAATAGAAAATGGCGTCAGACAATTAATCAGCTCTCGAGGGCGATTGAATTACGTTCGCATTGGAAACACATGTTTACTTCTATTTCCTTTTTCCTACTGCTGATTCAGTTGATTCTTGCCGCCGCCGCCGCTGCTGATTCAGGTGAATCGAGAAGGAGAGAGAGAGAGAGCGTGGGTTTGCTGCTTTCTTCGCGGGTTGTTCGCAACTATTTTTGGCTTTGTACTAAAGAATTCGAAAACGACGGATGAAGGAAAGGAGGCGAGAGAGAGAGAGAGATGCTGCTTCGGATGAGAATTCCCTTGAAAATTTTCTTCATAGCTCCACGGATCGAGGAAGCCATATCTCCCCGTTTCCACTCTCTTGAAGAACCGCACTCTTAAAGCCCTCCTCCTCACCCCGAACGGTTTATATATACACCGCACAACACACGCTTCGACAAAAATCTCATTCACGGAAAAAAACAGAAACCGGGCTTTCGATAAAATTCTTTCCTGTATCAAGGCGAAGGCGTTCGGGTCCGTCCATCTGTGCTTCTTTCCCTCACAACTCCTTCCTCCCACCAAATTTCATTTTAACTCTCTCAGAGTCCGTTCAAAAATCCGTTCAACGAAATCCAAGGGGTCATCTATCCCAAAAAGGCGAACCAGTTAAAGTAGAAAACACGACTTGAATATTAATAAACATTTCTGACAGTTCGTTGAACGTCAAAACGTGGAGGAATATTGACGAAAAATTAATGATCTGGGAAAAGAATCAGAAAAGGACGACGGGAGAGGTGAAGGGAGGCGAAATAGTAATAAAAAAAAACTGGCGGACAGACGGCGCGCACGTTTACCAAACGAACGCGTAAGAAAAAGGTTTCGAACGCGACCTCTAATCCGAACGGGGTGAAGAGGAGACGAAGGGGTGGGCTTGAATTTCAAGAAATTCACGGACATTAATGGATTAAAAAAAAATTTCCAAAAGTGAATGGACGTTCGGTGGGTCTTCTGCTAGCTACCCCACCCAGCCCACCGCCAACCGTTTAAACAAAACTTTTTTTCACTAAACTGGATTCTTTTCGGACATTTTTTCGAAACCCGTTGCCTGGTTTTCGAAACCATTCATCAGGGGATTAATGGTTAGGAAAACATGTGAATTAAGAATAATTGCGTTCGCTTTTTCACCTTGAATTGAAGGGATTTTTGATGTGCCATGGGAGGGACAGAGAGAACGGGTGAGAGGAGAAGGAAATCCGTTGCTGTTACGCTTTCCGCCTGTCCATACTCATTCGAAACGGAATTTCTCAGCCTTTTCCGGTTTGCTTGTTTACTCAACCGTCTTCGGGAAACTCTCTCCTACTCATGGGTTACCCTGGGCTACCCTATATACTAACCCATCAAGACCGCATTTGAGTTTTCTCCAAGAACCTAAGGATTTGGTGCTGTCTTCGTTGGGTAGGTTCTACTCTTGGGTTTGGAACCTCCCACACTGTCTATCAGTACGAGATGATCATGATCAAGAGGATCCACCAAGAGGAAGCAGCATCCTTATATAGGGTGGTATAGGGTAGTACAGATATGGGGTAGGGCCTGCGTAGAAATTTCGGATCAAAAAGACAAAAATATCTCGAAAACGAACTGAATACAACAAAAGACAAACAAGGAGGTACCACACCAGCATCGAATATGTTTAGAAAAGATGACGAAACGAAATAGATAAAAAAACAAGAACAATTAAGACGGAGGAAGAGGAAGATGAACAAAAAAATGTCGAAATAAACATCGAAACTAATCGATTTCGGTCATTTCGGGAAAAACCCTGGTCCTACTAAACCAAACCAAACCGAACAAACTGGTTTTGCCGAGAAAACCCAACATTTCCGGAAAATTTTTAACGCAACAAGATATCTAAGAAAGAAGATGGGCCTGATGTCCCAAAAATCAACAACGACTCCTAGTTCTCTTCCTTCTATCCTCCATTTTGATTTGACCTTGGTTCTCATTTTTCAAGTTCAATGTTACGTCACCAATCATACACACACATACACAAAAAAGTCTCCGTATGGTAGGAAAGCAAAGAGAAGAAGAAGAAGTTAGGTAGTAAGTGACAGTAGCTAAGCATGAGAACCGACATCTCTCTCTCTCTCAAGCTGGGAGAACATCAAACAAAAATTCTGTTTACAATACGAACCCGCGCCTAAAAATAAAAATTTGTTTTCGCCGAGATATCGATTTTATCTAACGATTTTCCCGACGAGTGCGTATCTGCCCCGCTCACCCCTCCATCCCGACACCAGTTTACAGAGGTTCCTAGTCAGGGCGGGTAAAGTCATGTTTTCGAGTCGTAAACAAAACGGACGACGACCAACAGCCTTGGGAATGCCTTTGTCAAGACTATGCGCGTATGTGCGGTTCAAAGCAAACATGGTTGACTAAGAACATGGATCCTAAACACGCGGACGGATCTTGTTGTCCGAGGAAACGTGAGTGCGTGTCTTTGAACAAATTAATAACTCCCGAGTGATATATCAGGTTCATCTAAACTTCCAAACACCATTTTTGTTGGAGAAAGCTTTCAGGTATGCTTACAAAACCCAAACATCTGCTGAAACTCGTGGAAAACCCATCAACAGAGGACAGTATACCCCCCTCCTCCCCCACGAGGCACACAGAGAGCGGATCAAAGGACCAAAGCAGGTGCTCGGATTCCTTTCAAACATTCCCAACATTTTCTTGTTAACAACAACCGAAAATTACACCCAAAAAGGAATCACGGCCATCACTCCAGAGCCCGAAAAATTCCCGAAATTTGATATTTTACCCGAAGGAACATCATTAAGCTGCTAAACCGCGTACAAAAAAGGCAAACAAAAAACCTTTTTTGTCGACCAGACAAAAACCTTGCGATTGACACATAAACAAACGCGAGCCTTTCACTACCCTTCTTTCAAGAAACCCTCAACACCGGACAACAGGATGACCGGAGACATAGGAACCCGTTGTTAGGCTAACCCTTCTCCCGGGACACGCACAAAAAAAAGGTTCGACCGTCTTAAGAAAGGGTTTCGAGTTTTCCTTAACCGGTGTCATAAATTAGTCGGGGTGTTTAGCATAGGCTCTCATATTGACGCACGCATGACAGGAGATGGATGGAACGCGGATACCCCAAAATATAGGGTCATGCGAACCGATAGCCCTTATTACCCCAACCCACCGGAAACCCTTTTCAAAACTTTGGATTAAATAAAGTAAATATTTAGCCATTTTGTTTTGATGGCTATTATGCGAAACCGTTTTCCTTTTCTCTTGTCCCGTAGCCGACCCAACCTTTTCCGGGAGACTGGATTTGTAAGAAAACATTCCCGGACACATCACTTTGACGTTTATACGAAAACAAACAAACACACTCACCGTTCGTGTTGGTGGTGTAAGCATTGGTTCTGTGCGCCGTGAGCAAAGATACGTGACCAGGTCCCAAGTGCGGCTGCGCAGAGAGAATATTGTGAAGCAGAGGCTTGTGCTCGACAGGTTCTCTCTTGATGGTGATTCCTCCGTTCGGCGAGGAAGGCCCGAGATCAATTAATGAGTGATGAGTGCTGCTCGTGTCCACTGAAAATACAAACAAAACCAAAAATTAGTCTCGACTACCCTTCAGTACGAACGAGCCACGACAAACAACAACAACCAGGGTGTGAAAATGTTTCGAAAGAGTCACGGAGAATGAATCCTTCACCGAAGCGAAACATAATCCTTTTAATTATCCTCCGAAAAACTCCTTCACCACCACCACCGCCTCCTCCGAAAACCTTCCTTTTGTACTCATCAAAACATAAATAGATGCCATTATTCGTAAGACAATCACGATTAATGGTAGGAAAAGATTTCCTGTTACTCCTTGACGACGCTAAGAATTTCCGCCTAAAACAATTTTTTTTGTTTTTGTTTTGTTCGGTTCCCTCCTTCACGTTCCGTCCATGCTTAAATGCTTTTTTGATTGTTTTCCTTTTTTTTCTCGACTATTTTTTGTTATTGTTCTCCGAAGTGTCGAAAAACAGGTAGCGCGATCCAACCTGAGACGCTTTTTTGTTTTTGTTTTGTCTTTTTCGAAGAATCATTTCAAGGTGGTCGAAACGTTTCGGTTGTCAAAAATCAAAAATTTCCGTGAGGGATTTGAATTTTGAAGAGTCGAAAAATTGGCGCCAACACCAAAAACCTTTTTCTTACTCTATGATTTTGCCGTTGGGAATCGATGGGTTGTGAGGGATTCAAGACCCGTAATTAGCGGATCTCCGGCACCTGTTTCATCTCCTCTCTCCTTCCCAAAACTACCGACCAGATCATTCCGTTACTTCCAACCCCCAAATTCTCTTTCTTCACGAAAGAAAGAACATCTTTCACTCTCCGTGACATATAACGATTTCCTTCAAGCCATAACCGTCTTGTCAGGATGACTACAACGAAAACTCCACCCGACCACCACCAACCCAAAGCTGCCTTAACCCCAGAGAAAGATGAAAGTCATCGAACTGAGACCGAGTACTCAACCAGACCGTAACGAAGGAACAAACAAAAAAATTCCTCCTCCATCCTGCGCACACCTTTCTATGACCACCCCTCCCTTCAGGTATCTTCAAGGTTGGAAAGAAAGACATACAAGAAACGAATAAGAAAGAAAAGCCCTAAGCGTGACCATTTCTGGAAAAACCACTTGCGCTCGACGCCATCTTGTTTAATTTTCCCTCCACCACTTGGGGGCCTTTTCATCCGGGGACGAATGGTATTCGGGTCTCTAAACAGACAGGAAAAACACAGAGAGAGAGAGGGAGATAGCAGGAGAGTAAAACAAACAGCCAACTAGACGAGAGAGAGAGAGAGAGACGGTGAAGCCAAAAAAACATGGACGCGGGCATTTATGAATCTGGTTCAAGGTAAACATAAAAATTTAGCAAACATACTAATGAACTCTGGGAACTCTCGATGGTCTTTTCCTTTTTTGTGGGGGTATTCCGAATTTCTCTCTCTCTCTCTTTCATTTCGAAATCACTCATCGTCACAACTTTTCTCAAAAGAAAGAAAAAACACTTCGACATCCGATCACGTAGTCGAGTTTATTGCGTAGGTTGGAATCCTTCGTGGGTTTCCGTTTTGGAATGTGACGATTCCCGCCTTTTTCTTTTCATTAAAAAACAATCTTCTTCCCGTCTTCGAATCAAAAGGATAATAAAAAACGGGGAAGAAGGATAAAAATAAAACTCACCAAAGAGATTCGTGACTTTGTAACAAGTATCCTTTGAAAAAAACAACAAAAATGCAAAAGACAAACATTCACCAAGGAATCCATTTTGAATTCCATTTTGGCAAAATGATTTTGCTAAATCCAGCTGTGAAAGATTACCTTTCCACCAAAAACAAAACGTCAGAAAAAAAACGAAAGGAGCATAAAAACACAAAAGAGAACAAAAATCAAAAGTTAAAAAGGAAATAATCACAATTCCAAGAAAAAACAAAAACAACAACGAGACCGCAAAAAAAGTGACAAATTAAGAGAAAAAAATTAACGGAAATAAACCCGAACAAAACAAGAGAAACTAAAAATGAAAGGCGACGTCAACGATAAATTATAGTTAATTTCAAGCAACGATTTCTTACAGAAAACGATTCAAAAATCCTTTTCCTGTCACCAAAAAGCAAAAACAAACAGCTCCGCCATAAACCTGTGCAAAACCGACGCTTCACTTCACTCACAAAATGGCGTGACCCCCGCGGCAAAACCCTCCCTCATTCGAGATGTGAATCGATTAATCGAAATTTTCGATTTTTCAAACCGTTCGTAACCGTTACCCGTTTCTGAGCTGGCATGTCCTCCTCATTTATTTTGGATTTTTTTCGGACTTTTCTCATCAGCGAAATGATTTTAGGTTCGAAAAGGAATAAAATTCCGTTTGTTGCGCTAACGGAAAAGAGACTCCCACACCTGAAAAGCTATGAAGCAACCATAGAATAAATTAATAATGGTTCATTTGTTATTTACCTCAGCCGGAGGGATTTCAAGTTTCTTATTCTTTCGTTTCAACCCATGTTTAACTTATGGTGGAATTAGTCAAGTTATTCATGAAATCTTGAAAGATTCGCCTTGACCCACATTAAAAACAAAATCTTTTTTTTTCGAATTACTAATGAAGTAATATCTTTTTCCTTTTCCTTCCCAGTGTCTGTCTTTCCATCGTATACGGTAGTCGAAATAGTTTCTTTCTTTTATGTCTGGGGTGGGTTTCTATTGTGACCAAATTCCTTTCCTTTTTCTCTTTCATTCTTTCCATGTAGATTCAATGGAGATTTTAATGGTTGTCCATCAATTTTCTTTCCTTTCGGGGTTCTTTTATGACCGATAGTGAAAGCGTGTCAATTTTTCGTACATGGCGTTTTTATATATATCACTGGACATTATATTATTTCCTAAATCGTCTCCTGGTTGTATTTAAGCAAAACTAAATGAGAGAGCGAAAAAAATAAACAAAAAAAGTCGAGAAAGGTGAAAGGAAGCAAACAGTTGGAGGTATTATCGGCTTCACAACCTTCGACACCCGTTAGGAGGCAGGGAAGAAGTCACGAGGAAAAAGTTATAGCAATGAACCGTGACGTAATCAGGTGCACGTACAGGGAGACGAAAGAATTATTATTTGAAAAGCAAAAATGGAGAGAGAGAGAAGTCTAGACTGCATTCTGCCGATGCAAATCAAGTCTCTGGGAGTTCATTGTTAAAAGATCGACCCACTAACCCCTTCGATTCTTATCTAATAACACACTCGAAATCGATTAGAGATATATCCAAGTGGAAAGAGGACACGTTCGCCTCCTTATCTCCTCTCCTCTCCTCTCCCGCCTCTTTCTCGAACAATTTCCAAAAAACCAACGCTAAATATCCGACGCTATCTTTGACTCAGTGACCTGTGCCCTCCTCCTCTCCTAGACACTGTCTTCTTGAAGCCACTTTTTAAAACAACCTCAGCCCACATTTTTGTTATCTACCATCCGCCGTCATAGTTTTCCTCCTTCTAAAACTGTGTGTTTGGCTCCTGACTGGGGATAGGAAGAATGCAAAGGGAAGGAGAGTAATATGACAGAAGTAGAACTGTACCAACTTCAGAAGGTTTAACAACACTGCAAAGACTCAAAAGCTCATCCAGAGACTACAAACAGAAGATGGCATCTTCAGTCCAAACGAACGGAACGTGGCAACAAACCAACAACAAAAAAATCTCTCATCAAGGTAATCATACCACTCTAACCTGTTCCTAAAAACACACCTAACGAGCCCATCCTTAATCCTGTCCACAAACGCCATCTTTGACCTTTCGCCTCTCTCTCATTCCAACGGCAAAACTAATCCCGAAACAAGCAAACAAGCCAACGAAAACCATCCATTTCTGACCGGAAGAAAGGAAAGAAGAAAGGAAAAACCGAAAGTATTCGTATCGAAGCCATCAAGCAACCGACCAAACCAACAGGTGGGCGGTTAGAACCGACTATTTCCCATAATTCAGTTCTACGAGTGATTAACCAAAAGAAAAACCAAAACCGAACCAAAAACAAACATCCGACCTAAGTTAAACATATACAATTGAAATCATCTTATCTAGTCGAGAGAGAAAAATCGCATTTGATTACTAAACATCTGGGGTAGGAAACGTTTAAAAAAAAGCCAAACGTTGATGCTTATCTTAAGTGAAAACCTAATCAATGAGAATTTCGTTTCCGTTCGAATCTGTGTTAGTAGGACGCTGGCAGGTAAAATTTTGTGACTGCCATATTAAAAAAAATGATAAAAGATTTGCATCAGTGAGAATCCTTTCCTCTTCGTTTTCGCTTCGTGGGACATTTAGGATTCACTTTTGACCGGCGGGAGGAAATTCGACGAAAAAATAATATCACATTTAAATACCGGCTCATTCCTCATTATTTACATATGACACGAGGATTTTAGTCTGAAATCTAACCAGTGATTCACTTTTACTTTATGGATATTTATCATTATTATTATATTTCTTCTTCCAGTCGTCCACCATCACATAGATGTCCATCATCTTCATAAGCAGCCTCATCAATCCCATTTGGTGAGTCACGAGCATCTCCCAAACCCCCCAGAAGAACAGAATCTTCATGTGACACTGATTCCAGTCATCTCATACCACCATGGTTGCAAAATAAAGATCATCAAGTCACGTGACTGGATAAAAACAAACCCAACACGGTTTGGGGCTAAATTAATGGCATCAGGTGACCACATACCTGGTAATAATTACCTCAGAGTCCCTTTTATGGGTTGATGCTCTTCCCAAAAGAGAAGATGAGCCCTAAAAAGGGTGAGGAAGAGGGAAAAGGATTTCATTTTGGATTCCTTTGTCTAAAAAGGGATGAACTAAATAAGACGCAAACGGTAATTAATTAGCCAACGCGAATTTTGATGGTTATGAGGAGAGGCCCCACTCGTTTAAGCAAATACAATGGTTCGCGTGGCTAGGACCCCCGTCGAAGGTGAGCACACACACTCAAAGACATTCAAATTTAATTAGAAACAAAACCTTTTTTTGTGTCTTGTTCCTTTGTCTTCCCTTCGACCCCATTTCAGGGATGATGGCCTGCTCGTGTCTTCTTATCTATCTCCCATCATCCCTTCTCTTGTTTGGTTTGTTTATTTAACCTTTTTACTCAGAGAGGAAAGAGAGGAGAGTGTGTCAGGCTTGAGTCTGCGCGTAACCAAATTCAAAACACCCAATTTTCGATGAGCTCCGAATGCCATCAAGGATGAAGATAATTGGAACGTGACCACGATTTGGCGAATTCCCTTTCCAACGGACTTCAAGGTTATTTTGCCAAATGATTTCGACACCGGTCTCTGCCTGCCTGCCTGCCTGTTACCTTCTCGGTTAACGTCCGATGTGACGTAATTCAAACGGCCCATTTACGATTTTTCAGTACCGTTTTCCATTTTCTTTTTGTGTTGTTCCTCGACCAGACCCCATGGAGATATCAGAGACGATCAGGAAAATTAAAAGGCTTAGAGGAAGGGTGTTGAGATATTTCAGTCAACCTCCCCAACCTTAAACCTAATGAACCAAAACCGAAAACCGATCCGTGCTCTGTTTCCTCCTCCTCCTCCTTTCCCTCTCTCCCGAAAAACCGTTAACTCCCAATTTTGTTCGGCTCATATTAAATTAGCGAAAGCAAAAATTCAATTTTGGCCCTTCCCCTCCCGCGAGTGAGTTGGCCGAAAAGGCGGCGAAGCGAGCCGCACGGACCTCGCATTAGTGGGAGAAGTGGCACATAGCCGACGAACTGTGTCCACTTGTCCGTGGAACGTTCGACATAGAAAAGAAGGAGTCAGAGAGAGAGAGAGGCGGGGAGAGGGAGGGAGAAGGCAAAAAAACTGGTAACAATCCAAAGCATCTCATCCTGGGCAGGTATGTCGGGTAAAAGAAGGTCTTCATTTCAGGTTTTCCTCGGAGGCTTCGCACATACACACACACCACACTCACAAACAACAAAAAAAGTGATTTCGACCTTGGGGAAGACTGGGAAAACTGGAAATCTTTCGCGACACATTCAACCTGACAACTTTTTAGCAGAAGATATTTATATGAATGTTTACACACCCAAGTCCAAGAAGAAAAAGCCGAGCCGGACTTATCTCTCATCAACATCTTTCTGGGTTTTCCCCCCTTCCTCCCTCCACCGCCATCTAGAGCAAATCGAAACCTGATTCAATTGCCTTAGAGGAATGAGTCAATCTTCCGAATACCCCCCACGGATCATCCTCATCCTCATCATCAAAAAATGAAAGTCGGTTGAAAAGCCCAACAAGAAGCCATTAGGATACGTGAGGGTGAAGAAGAGCTCGTAGGTATCTCGTGAGGTTGAGGTTCCTCCCCTCTCTTCCCATCGAGAGATCAAGGACCAGGTTCAACGTCGAGATAAAAACCGAGTCGAAAAAAGGAGTTTTCGAGATGCACGTTCGAGAACTTTAGATTCGCATGCCCATTGCGCAAGTCAAGCCAACCGGTGGAGTAATCGCGTGCCTGAAGGAAGCTAATCAAACAACCAACCTGATCTCTCCCTAAAGAAGCTGGAAATCTGGTAGCACCGATGGGGGTTGAAGTAGAGAGTAGATAAGACGGGATAAACAAACAAAAGGGAGAAGAAAAGAAGGAAGGTAAACTCTAGATAAAGAGAAGATGACAAAAGAACCAACAAATGATAATAAGAAGACGGTGTTAACACCAAACGATAGATGGAATCAGGTGAAAGAGATAAACAGACGGAGAGTAGATTACTGGAGAGTTAACAGAAAGACAGAGTAGAGAAGAAAGAGAAAGAAAAAACATATTGTTTATTACGAAAGTAGAAGTCGGCTTTATCTTTTGGGGTCACTTCCGTGGAAGAAGAATCATGTCACGTTATAAAATGTGGGTTATGTTTACCAAACGTTATCTCCAACATTTCCTCCGCGAAGAGGCGCATCAACAACAAAAAAACATCCTCGACACCATGTTCTCCTCCCCGGATCTTCATCTCTCCTCCCGTCTCCTTCTCACTTGTAAACAACCGCAAAAGCCTTCTTCCTCCCGATTCCCCAACGCTATCGCTCAAAAACCACAACCCGACATCCTAACTTCTTCTGTCAAGTTAGCTGACGGCCGTTAACGCAGACCACACTCCCCGGTCAATCGCTTTCTCTTTGGAGCGAACCAAAATCGAGGACGTAGTCTTCTGCCACGACCATCTTCATTCATTTTCGTTTTCGCTACAGTGAACTTGGTTTAAATGGCTTCGTCATCTCACAAGAAGCAAGACGACGACAAAAACGAGAATTTCTCCGGTTGACGGCGGCATCCATCTTGAGAATTTCCTGAGGACAAGGTACACAGCAGTCCGAATGGTATAATTCAAACCGGGTTAATTAAAAAACTCGTTTTCGTTTGTAAGAAGAAGAAGAAGAGAGAGAGAGAGAATCAAAAGCACTTTTCCTTATTAATTAGTTTAATTAATTTGTTTCCGTTGTCATGTGAAAAAATTTTGCCCGCCAAACCGTTTACGGGTCACATGTACCACTCCGTTCCCACCCGCTGCTCTTTCTATCTGTCTCTTTGGAGGTGTTGTAGTTCACTACATTCACGTTTACAAAAGAAAGGAAATTATAGAAGAGGAGGAGGTGGAGTAGAAGCCAAACAAACATCAGACGAGAAGATTGAGGTGCTAGGGTTATGGAATTCGACGGCAGACAGACGAAGACATCCTGACCCACAGTCTCGAGGTCCCCTAACAATTTCAAAACCCAAAAGAATTTTTTCTGGGAGACGTTATCCATCATCAAATCGCCTGACGTCTGTTTACATCCCATCCCAGCCGCCATTTTTTAATCAAGGAATCCCCAAAACCATCTGGTGTTCTCCTAACCCAATTAACACTGGAGTTAGGTTAAAAAGTTATCGGGGGCAAAAGTACCCAGAAAAAGAGCGGAAGCCATGAAGAAGACCATCTTCTGTTCCTCCGGACCGGACACAGCCTTCAACTATCCATCTCCTTCCAGCATACACACACACACTCTCTCTTCGGTGATAAATTCCAAAGTAGAACTTGTCGCCAATTTTCAAAGGCCATCCCCCGCACCTGGATTGCCTTCGGGGGGTCTACCCACCTCCCCGACCCCCGCCTTCCCTTCGGCGGACCTCAGACTTGTAATTACCCGTAGCAAGTGTTCATTATCGTGGCTGGCCAATGGTTGAGCTCCCCGCGAAAGTTGTTTTCTTGCCAGCTGCTTTGCCTAATTGCATTTCGCTACGGAATTATGAAATGTAGACTTCGGAGGAGGAAATTGCTTTTTCCTTCTCCTCCCTCCTCCTTCTCCGCCATCACCATCCTCTTCATCCTCCTTTGGTAAATAATTTTCTTCGTTCTTTTAATCTCACGCGTGGAACCGTCCACCACCGTATCCGCTCTTCACACAGACTCTCTCTCGAGATGTCCAACCTCCCTTATCTCCTTTCTTTTCCTTAACATTTCCACCCCCACCTACCCCCCTCATCATCACCAGTCTTTGATCATCTCCAACCAATTTTCTCCTCATCTCGTTACCTTTCCCAATCCCAAACCCGATACGCCCGCCCCGAGCCTTTTCTTTTCTGTTTTTCTTTCCTCTCCTCCATCTCTCTCTCTACGCAATTTTCTTTCTCGTCTTTCCGATCCGCGCGTCTCCAATAATTTCATTTTTAATATTTCATCTCCTTCTATTCTTTATCTTTCCGATATCCGTTTTCATCTTCCTCCACATCCCTTTGATTCGACACACAAGAAAGCGAAAATAGATTTTCTTCGCCCTTTGATTCCTTCCCAGTTTTTTATCATCTTCCAATCTTTTATCTACCCACCGACAACAACAACTAGAGAAATACCACCAATAAGTAGAGAAAGACAAGAGAAAGATGAGAAGATGGGAATTTATTAAAAAAGGGAAATTGGATTCGATTAATTCGATATTGATTTTGCCATTTCCCTCGGAAAAGGTCAATTTCGTTAGGAAAACGCCATCCGAGCGTCTAACAAAGTCTGGGGGGGAGGAAAGTCGTTTCATAACAGGCGGTGACGTAAAAGGGACTACGAAACGTCACAACAAGAACGCGGAAAAACATTTTTCTCTCCAACGACCGAAGGATACACGCTCGTTCCAAACAAACAACAAACAACACGAAGAAGACAATAAATAAATAAGGAAAAGGAAAGAGGTGGGCTGAACTTTGGAAAAACAATAAAAAACAGGACGCCATCTTCATCTACACAACCGACTCATTTTAGTCATGAGGAGTAGATAGATGGATGGATGGATGGATAGATAAGGCGATTAATGCCTACGAGATTTCTTATTTTAATTGTCATTGGCCGGCCTCGCGCGTGTGTTAATTATCTTTTCATTAACAATCTCCTCGCTATAAATTCTTCTCCATCGTCTTCTTCTTCCTTTTCATCTTTTCATCATCCTCATTTCCGGGAAAACCCTTTCCTATCACGTTCAAAACAATTTTTTGATTAACCAATTACACCTTCTCATATTGTTTCAAGAAAAGATTAATTTGGTGAAAGGTGATAGATGAGATTTGTAGCAAGAGATAGATGAGCTTTTATCTCCTCTTTTAACTCTCCAAATATCACAAATTTGTCTTTTTCCAGTCTTCTCTTCTCATTCTTTACACTCTCGCCTTAATTGGACAATTTTTTCTAATCTCCTTCTCACCTATAGATATCTATTTTCGGATTTTATCTATCTACTGGTTTAATTAATTTAATTTAAAAGAAATCCCCGACTTTTAGAAGACCGTCTAAGCTCATTCCAGATACATCATTAAATCACCTCATCTAACAATCTCCCCTTGTCAAATATTTTAGTAGTTCCTCGAAATATAAGAAGATGAAAAGGTAAACCACAATTACATGTACAATTAGTACTTCATACATTATATCCGCGTTTCTGTTTGAGGTCTAAGAAGACTTAATACTTGATTTGAATATTATTAATAACTTGCATCATCTTTGAATGATTTTTGTGGTCAAATTAATAAGTAGGCCTATGTAGTTGTTGATGGTGGACACCCCAAACCTATAGGAAGCAGAAGAACCAGAAGACAAAGACTTGGAGGAAGGGTTGCTCTTGGAAGGTATCAGTTCCCTGCTTAGAACAGTTAGATTTAGGTTCTGATATATAGATTGATTGATTGATTGACTGAATTGGGTTCTGAATTAATGGAATAGTTGTGGGAGGGCTGAGTAAAGGAAAAAAATTTTCTTTTGAGGACGAAAGAGAACCACCGCCATATTGAAACGGCAAGAGGAAGTCGGTCTAGAACGGAAGTGAACGGATGATTGTTTGAAACGAATTTCCCACACATAGGAGAAGGAGGAGGATGGATTCGAATCGTACGAACGTCAAATTGATTCTCTTCTGGCTCAGAAATTTTTGTTAAGATAAACAAACGGAAGAGAGAGAGAGAGCGGGGAAAGGAAGAAAGAGGAAGAGAAAGAAGAAAAGAAAACAGAGAAGAACAAAAACTTTGACATAAATAAATCATGTCGTGTTTATAACCGATGCACCGAGAGCTTAATTACAGGCTAAGCCTCTGCACACGAACGCGTCTCTCTCTCTCTTATGCAACTTACGTGGTTGACATTGCACTTGGATTGCACTGTGAACCCGAATGCATCTCTCTCTCTCTCTCTTCCTACTTCGATTCCTTGCATACTTTTTCGCGCTATCTTCCCTTCCTTCCCCCGGCCCCCCACTCCCACCCGTTCGGCACACACACACGCCGTCGTCTTTCCAAGGTCACAGACTCCTCTCACAACGGTCCATTTTTACAAAAATAACAAAAAGCTTTCTATTCCCTTCCGCTTCCGTCCATCCTCCTCCTCCTCCTCCTACTACTATTTACGTCTATTCGTACGTCTCGAGCACACACTGCTGACGAATCCTATTCTTCTTTCCGTTCGAACGTGCCAGCCAAAATGACTGGGCTGGGGTGAGAATAACGACCGACATCTTACTAATTAATTAATTTTTTTGGGTCTGGGAGACATTTTGTTAATTATTATTAATGGAACCTCCCGGGGGCCATAATTTCGTAAGCGATCCTCAAGAAGAGTTTTGTAGAAACCCAATAAAAAAAGGGAACAAAAGACCCAGAACCCAAGACCCATGAGACAAACATAATTCTATCAATGTTAATGGACAGGAAATCGAGTCAAAAAGCAAAGCAATGAAACGTAATAACACAGAGAACCGGAAGTTTCGTCGATATATAGGTCGAACCGGAAATGAGGTAATCAAGGCGTTATTACCGTCCAAACACCAGTCGTTCGATTGCACGTAAACGAACGCCGGTCAAAGAAGTTATTTTGTCTTATTGATGACCGCCTACGTGGTTTTCCTAGAACGTGGAAAACCCAGGAAAACTGGAGAAAAATAATAATCCGCGGAGAGGAGGGAGGGAGGAGAAGACGAAAGATTGCATGTGTCGGTTGCATTGTTTGACGAAGGGCTTAACACGCGTCTCCCTTGACGTCATCTCCGTAGCCATGGTTACTAACCGCATCCCCTTTCGTTTATAATTTTATTACTATTATTTCCTTTCTTTCATTTTTTCATCTCCTTCCTTCCTTTGTTCGTGGAAAAACCTTTCACGAGTGTCGGTGACAGCTTGGTGAGGAGTAACGACCCGCAAGTCACAACCTGTTGGTCGGAACTCCTCCCGTCCTCTCCCTTCAACCATCCACCCCGTGGAAGGCTTACTACCGAGCAATTATCTTGATTCATTAGCGATTGACTAATTGCCACACCTTCGAGTGTTTATCTCCTTCGCCCAAATCGGATTTACGTCATACGACGACGGAAGTCGCGTGATCGTCACACCTGATCGTATCTAAAAACCGGTAGCAACGAAGAAGCGGAAATAATGACCAAATTGAAAACCTTAAAGGAGTCGGATTCCCAATTTTTGCCTTTCCTTCAGCAGGAAAAACCATCTTCAAATTTCCACCGTCATTTCCGGTTTCGAATTCCATTTCTCCCTCGTCGAGGAGGAGGAAAAAAAGAAAACTCCCGAACAACTTTTTCCTCTCTCCTTTCCTTTAAATTCTTCTCGGATTTTTCCTCTTCACCACCACCACCATCCTCCTTCTTCTTGCTCAGTTCAACTTTCTTCCCGAACTTTGTTTTTCCTCATTAAAATCCTTCAAAGTCACGCCATTTCCCATTTTCCCTTTCTCTTTAACCCAAACTTTTTCTCCAGGGTTTTGCTTCTACTTTCCTTTCACTCAGTCAGTCCTCCTCCTTCTCCTTCCCCCGACAGCTTCCTCTCTTCTACCTCCATTAAAAACCAAAAAGAGGAAACGGAAGAGTTAAGCCTCCGACTTATTCTTTTCCTTTTTAACGGAACTGTAATCCCGAAAGCTTTTCACCAAAACCCCAACGTCACCTGTTTGGAAAAGTCCGCCCGAGCTATACTCTGTCATAAATTATCGATTTGACCTTGAATGAGAGTAACAGAAACGTTCTCTTTGTCTTCTATAATCGTATTATTGGGAGGTTTGTTTCGAAAAACCAAAAGCTCCGAAACGAATTACGACTACCCTTTTGTGAAAGGAATCACCCGAAGAGAGAAAGATTTAAATTACGCAAGAGGAGAAAAGGATGTTGGGAAATGAGAGAGTGGTAGGGCAATGGATCGGGGGAAAAAAGCGAAAATTCGTCAGCTGTTCAGGAAATTTGAGGAGAGAGGGAAAGAACACAATTGCATTACGCGAAAGGGCGGGAGAGGAAAAAAATTTCGAATCAACGATGACACACAAAGGGAAGAAGGAATAAAAAAATCCAAATCCTCCTACCACCGCCGCCTCGATTAAAAATATCGAGCCCTTTTTTTCCCCGACAGCAAAGAAAAAAAAACAGGGAAGTAACTTAGTTATTACCATTCAGAGAGAGAGAGAGAGAGGAGGAGGAAGAACAAAAAAAAAGTTCGAATGATAACAATGAGAGCAGACTGATATCACATCTGCCGCAAATGACGTCACCAACGCGAGACCGAAGGGATGGCATTCACCCTCTGAATGAAGGAGGCAGAAACCGTGGTCCAGATATGACTTGACGATGGGATAATCACCCCGGGTGTTTTTAATATTAGACCGTTTCCACCACCCACCCCCTTCATCCCTCTCTCTTTTTTCTAAGCCCCTAACGAGTTTGTGAAACCCAACCAAGTGAGTTTAATCCCAACGGGGGGCTTAATTCTTGGGTCCGATGCCCAGAGTGACTGTTAAAACCGATTTTCCCTCCTTTGTGCGAGCGTTCGAGTACCGTCGGATGTCCTTTGGGACTGTCACGAGGACAAAGGAAATTAAAAACACGCGAACGGATCGTGAAAAGTGTCGTAAACTCGGGGGAACGGGGGGGTTACGTCAGAACTTTTCTTTTTGTCATCCTCTGAGAGGCAGAGAGAGATATACACACAACAACCTTCCATTCTGATCTCATCCCTCAAACTGTACAAATGACGTCATCCTTTTAAACTCCAACCCCCGGAACGCGATGTACACAATACAAAATCTCCTTTGACCGGAACAAAATTTTTTAAAAAATCGAAGATCCAAACGAAAGTCCTCACGCCTGTTTTAGTTTCCATTTTTGGGTTTCTTTCACCCAAAATCAAGACTCGGAAGTTAATTAAGAATCAAGATACCAATTCCACGGAAAACTATTTCAGTTCTGTACGTCATACCCAATATATATGCAACGGTAAAAGTGATAAATCGAGCGAATACGTATAAAATTTCCGTCGATTATTCATAATCACCAAATAAACATGGCAAATGTGATAAATTATTCAATATTTATCACATTTACCGGCTAGTTTGTGAAATAGCCGTCAATAATCTGAGTCAACTTGTATTGAATTGACAAGTTTCTAGCTGAATATATTCTCAGTGAACTCAAGTTTGGTTTTGATTTCAATTCGATTTCACAAGCGTGGCCCACACATCCTAGCAGCGTTTTTTCTCATAAATATTGCACACTTTATAGAAATATCCGTTTCAGAAATACCACGAGAATTATTCACAATCCCCAACTAAACTGAGCAAATATAATAAATTATCCAATATTTATCACATTTACCGGTTGGTTTATAAAATCTCCAACTCGTAACGGAGAATCTGATCAAAGTTTGACAAATTTAACCAAAAACCTGACAAACAATTCCCGGGAATTATTATTGAACCGGAACGCCATATCATATAGAGTGTGCAATATTTATGAAACGAATCATAGTGGAAAGTGTGCAGTATTTTTGAAATGAATATTCGTATGAAATGTGCAATTTTATGAAAAATTCTCCCAGGATTTGTGCCACACTTATTAAATCGACTGGAAGTCAAACCAAACTTGAGTTCACTGAGGATGTACTCAGCTAGAAACTTGTCGTTGGGAATTTAATAAAAGTTGAGTATAGGCTGGGTGATTTATAAACTAGCCGGTAAATGTGATAAATACTCGATAATTTGCCAAGTTTAGTTGGTGACTAAAAACAATCCCCGGGAATTGTGTACATTCGTCTTATTTATCACTTTTACCGTTGTATAAACACAATATTAACTTCCGGTTTGGGTAATATTTTGAAATTTCACCAGACTATACCAAGAATCTTACATCCAACGACTTCCAAAATGGCTGAAAACCTCCAACACACACCAACGCTCCCACCCCAAACCTCCAAAACACCATTCAACCCACCAAATTGAATCTTCGGACCTAAGCAATAATCCAAAATGGTGAAGGAAACCATTCCGGAGTCGTTCCTGAACCTAAAAGTTTTTGTAAAAATCAACAAAACACCCCAAACATCCGCGCTACTCTCTCCAAAACCCGGGGACAATCATACCTGAACAGTTCAGGAACCGCTACAATCTTTGAAATTCGTAACCGAACCATAGATACGCGATCTTCAACAACCTCCCAAATCCAATTTAAAAAAAAAAGGTGAGGAAAGAAAAGGAGAGGAAGGATTTCACACAAGTACAGTTATGCCTAAAAAGGTACAAAAAACCGCGCCTAAAAATCGGTCAAAGAACAAATAAATAAATAAAAAGTAGAAAGATGGAGGAGGAAGAAACCAAAAATTTCATCTTCCCATCCCTATTCCATTTCAAACGTCAGATAATTTTGATAAAGGTGAAACCTTAAGAGGGTAGATGGGGAGGGGGGTGAAGGGAAAAGCAGCAAAAAAATATTTCGGATGATAGCTACCTGCCCCGAAAAGTGAATCGAGGTCAGGATCCTCCCACCCAACCCCTAGGAAGAATGAGAGAAGCAGATGAAAAAAATGTCAAATTTGATTTCGCAAAACGAAAGGAAGTGTTTAGGTGTTTCTATTATACTTCTCTACACCCCATTCAACATTTTCGAAAAAGAAAAAAAATCATCCCCCTTTGACAAAGGCACGCATCCTAAAGAAAGAAAACAACCCCCCGAGGCCTTGTAAGCTAAACACTACCTTCTACCACAAAGAGAACCTTTTTATTTTACTCTCAACACTTTTCAGGTACCCAAAAAAAAATTCTGCATTTTATGTACCGTAAACTTTCCCTTTGTGGTTGACCCAAAAAAAAATTGAAGAGAAATTTTTTGGGTTGAGGGTTGTTTTTTCGTCTTGGAGAACGCGCCTTCTCAAAAAAGACAATCGACAAAGGAGAAGGAAAAATTGGATTCTGACCTTCGTGAGTGAAATGCGATCGTGGAAATGGGTCTCGACCCCGATCCAATTCGACATTTTCTCAGGAAAGCTGTGAGGGTTGAAAAACCACCCCCGTCCACCCCATACTCTCGAACATGCGCAAGACGATAAAACAATAAAAATTCTGAGGGAAAACAGAGAAAATCAAAAATCACATCGGCGGGGTAATGGGGGTGGAAGAAGAGCGGAGTCATGTGACCTAGAGCAAAAGGAAAAAAATTTATCACGTTCGTGTCGTCCTCGCCCCGCCTCACCCTAACCCTTCGCGCGCAAAAAGGATTTCGATTCATTCTCAATATCTATAAAACTTGTCGTTAACCGAGGAAAATGACGAACGCCTCCATCCTCGGTCACGTGACCAAATTCCAGCATATTTCCCTTAAGCGATTTGGAATCTTGGACGGATTCACCCTTCACCCCCCCTCCCGCAACCCCGCTACCCTCCCTCACAACAAAAACGGAAATGGCCGACATATTTCATCGTATAATTTGGTCATTTCGGGACCAGATTTGCGAAATCATCGGATTCAAGGACGGAGATGAAACGGCCCACTTCAAATTTTGGTTTCATCCCCCGCCCCGCTCCCACCACCTCCTCCATCTTCAAACACTCATCTTGGAAGAAGAAAACGTGACGTCGACAAAAAATTTTACGAATTTACGCAATCCCTCAGATTCTCGTTGATCCTCTAACACGTTTCGTTCCGTTGTCCTATTTTGAGGACAGTGGTAACGTACGGAAGCAGTCGTGTGATCGAGTTTGCATTCTATCATCCCCTAGTTGTGGTTTCTGGTATTCGTCATGTCTGGTGGCAAGTTCTGAACTGTTAAGACAACACGCTGAGACTTGTAGGGAGTCTACACGAAGCATAAAAATGCAGTACACCACGAATCGGCGAAGTAACTCGAACGGATATTGGAACTACCGCGCTATCCATTCCAACGAGTAGATCAAGACTCCCAACAGAAACAATTTTGCATCAAACACACACACACAAAATGGAATTTGGAATGAAATAGGTTAAACAAACCACACACACACACAAATCTAGGTCGAGAGAAGGAAGAAAGACGAGGAGAAGAAGAAAAAGAAAGAAAGAAAGAAATGAGAAGATGAGAACGGCCTTAATAATGGTTTCCGATTGCGAATTTCGATCTCGAAAAAGAAGGAAAAATTTTTCTTTTTTAATTTGAAACTTTCCGAACAAAATCCGATCTCTTTTCCCTTTTTTCTTAAATCTCTTCCTGAATCGTCTTACTCTCCACCATCCCCCTCCACCACTTCCTCCTACCAACCCCTAACGGTTGTTTCATCTATTGTTTCCTCCAGTTTTTCAATCTCTTCCTACCGCCACCAAACTCCCCCGTGATAATCTCAAATCCTTCTTTTCCACCCAAAACTCTTTTCCAAAACCCATTTCCGCTTCCTTGCCCTCTCTCCGGTCAAATCCATTCCTCTCTTCCAGCTCAAACTAATGTTCGAATCCGTCATGGACACGAAACACAACCAAAAGTGATTGCATATTCTGGAGTCACGAGGAAAGTAAACAAAACACGAATTCGGGGTTTGTTTCGAGGTAGGAGACTAGGCTACGACCCTGACATTAAAAAAAAAGGAGAAGAAAGAGGAGAGGACAACAAAAAACGTTCAGAATCGTTTAAAGGAAACAAAACAAAATTTCGATCAGAGAGAGAGAGAAACTCAAAACACCATTTTCACGAACAATGGAAAAAACTTTCACCACCCCCTCCGGACACAAAAACAACCCCCAAAACCTTCCAAGGTTATCCAATTTGCTTAAACACAATAAAAGTCGATTTCCAAAAAAAAGAAAGTTCTTTTTTTACGTCGCAATAAAAACAACAAAAACAAACAAACAAACAAAAACCAAAAAATTCTTAAAGGAAACGTAAACATCTTTCACAAAAATACAAAATACAACCACCACCACCACCATCCCCCGACAAAAGAGCCTTTAGAAACCTACGCGGAAGGTGAAAATAGAAGAAGAGTGGGACGGGGCTGGGGGTGGTGACCCGAAGAAAACAAAACAGAAACCATCAAAAACCCAAAAAGCAGATTTACAGAAAGCGGGAGAGGAAAAGGATGCTTAAATCCTGCCGCCCACTCACCCCCCAACAGCCCAACCCAAAGCCACCTCTCCCTCACCTTTCGAAACCTAAAATTTCCTCAAAGCCATAAACCCGGGGTTTCCCCGGAGCAAAAGCGGAAATTGAAAATTTCCATTCCGAGAATCCGCTTAATTTGTACCGTCGTATAAATATTTATAGCAGGCGGGAGGGGGTGAAGGAGGCGAGAAGAAGCGGAGGCAAGACAGAAGGAAAGAGAGAGGCAGCGGCAGCGGCAGCAGCGGTGGCGGGCGGAGGGGGGCGTGGTAGAAAAACCTCATTTCGCTGGGAAAGCTCACAAAACGAGAGACGGAGGGTGGGAAGATATAAAATGTTGATGATAAGTGAAAAATGAAAAACACTTCCGGTTTCGAGTGGGCGGTGGAAACGACCCAAAGAGACGATTAGTTTCGTTCCAGAAGATTGTATTCAGAGATTGTTCCAGAAGGGAGCTCTTCATTCGAGAGCTTTTGTAGGAGCGAGTAAGACGAAGAACGTGAGCGGCACTCATTTCATAAATAATGCACACCGACAACTGATAATCTAAATCAGATTCATGGGTCCTTCATATCTGTGCATTATTTATGAAATGGAATTGGAATGACAGCGTGTAATATTTTTGAAATGGAATCCTTGGGATTGTGTGCAATATTTATGAAATGGATTCCTTGGGGTTGTGTGCAATATTTTTGAAATGAAATCCTTGGAACTGTGTGCAATATTTATGAAAGATGTTACCAGCAAGTGTATGCAGTAACTATGAATATCAAATTGTTCTTCTGCCACGACTACTAAGTTCCAAATTTATCGAAAACGTCGTCCGTCTTACCGTTTCACGGACTGTTAATCTAAGACTCATTCCAAAAGTATTGCACACTTGAACAACTCTTTGAATGAATTACTTCGTAAGTATTGCACACAATTCATAGCTGAACTGAGAAGTAGGTCGAGGGTGAAAAAACACAAACGAGCTCCTAAGAAGGCAGGAAGTCAAACTTCCCTCTCACCCCCGGGACACTCGATTTCATCAAAGAGAGAACAAAGAAGTCAAAAAGGAAGCAGCAGCGGGAACAACAACCCACAAAAAAAAAGGTTCGCCATCTTGTCTTTACAAAATCAGAGAGGAAGAAGAAAACCTTTCGAGCTCTCATCTCTCAGGGATCTCTCACCGGAAACAGAGAGAGAGAGAGGGAAAGGGAAAGTGAATGGAAAGTAGGTCAGAGCACGGGAAAGGAAACGTGATCCGAAGCCATACATCTCCTCCTTCCATCCTCCCGTCTTTTACCACCTTCCGGAAATCTTATTTGTTCCTGTCACACATACACACGGAAAACACAAACCTTGACACACACACACAGCCAACTCATCGACAACATTCCTCTTCCTCTTCAAATCCTTCCACCAAACCCAACCGGAATCCAATTTTCCAAAAATCCCAACCCGCATCAAGATAAAGACAAAAGAAAGAAGCCCGATTATGAACCCACCCCCGCCCCAAATCTCCAGAAAACCAAAAGACCGGGAACTGATCAAATCAAACACCCACCCCCAGCTCCTTAGGGGTTGGTTTTCCACCAACACAAAAGACAAAAAACAAAGGAGGAGGAAGGAGGGGAGAAAACTTTTTTTTTCTCAAAAACTCGCCAAAAGCAAAATGCAAACACAAAGACGGCAAACAAAAACGGCAAACAGACAAACAAACAAACATGGCCTCCGGAAGAAGAAAAGACTCAGAAATAAAATAAAAAAACAAAGGAAGATCGATAAAAAGCGTCATCCGAAAACCTAAAATTATCTGGTGACAAAATCAGGCGACGACGATTCCATCTCACCCCCCCAACAACCACCACCACCACCCAGAGCCTCGAAAGATGTTACCCTACAGCCTACATCCGGTCCCAAAACCCAACAAAGAAATTATGGTTTCCGAGAGCCTTTTTCCATGAAAGTTAGAAAGTGAAGGTCAGAAATTATAGTCATTTTCAAACTGGGGGTTGGTTTCACGACCCTTAACTTAAGGGCTCGATATTCTCTTTCTTCTCTCTCTCTCTCTTCGCTCTTCTTCCTTTCCTCAGGTTAATAAATCATTTATAGGGTCAAGGTTTCTTTCTTCCGTTTTTCTTTCTCCACTCGAGGGTTAATGGGTTTTTGGGTCGTCTGCGCGCGCGTTAGAAGGAAAAAAAAGAAAAAAGAAATTCGACTTCCTCCCTTGGGCCCAAACCACCGATAAACAAGTTTGAGGATGTCGAAAGGAAAACAAAAAACAAAACCAAGGCAGAAGTGACCAAACGCAAGGTTTGTACGTGCCCGAAAGAACAACAGCACAACAAACAACTTCCAGCGTTTGTTGTTGATGATACCGAAGATGTGAGAGACAGAGTCAGGTACGAAGTCAAGAAGTCGGAAACGAAAGGTTGACATAAGCTAGCAGAACACAAAAACGCGAAACGGACACACAATGAAGAGACCAAAACAAGACAAGTTCGGATATACCAAACACTTTCCACTCGAGAGGCGAATCCCACTGACCACTTTGGTTGGTTGCCACGCAAATTTTGAAGATTTGGAGACATGGTCGTTTTTGCTTTGCTTTTTTGAAGCAAGTTTTTGGTTTATAATATATATAACCTTATGATTATACTGATTATAGTATAATATTATGTCTTTTTAAATTGGTGTTAATATTGCCTTATAAAAATAGGCGGCAACCACAAAACAGGACGACGTTTTGGACATTATTTGGAACGTGGTGGTCGTGGCAGAAGAACAATTTGATTCTTTTAGATATTGCACGTACTGACAAGGATCTCATTCCAAAAATACTGCACACAATCCCAAGGATCTCATTTCAAAAATATTGCACACAATCCCAAGATCTCATTTCAAAAATACTGCACACAATCCCAAGGATCTCATTTCAAAATATGCACACAATGCACATTTCAATCCCATCTCATTTCAAAAATACACAATTTCCATTTCAAAATATTGCACACTCCTACCCCAAATCCATGTCATAAATTTTGCACAGTCTCACACAAAATTCATTTGATAAATGCGGCTGACTCACTTTGATCAGGAATCTATTTCATAAATATTGCACGCTTTCATCTGAAGCTCATTTCATAAATAATGCACAAAACATGAAGGACTCATTTACAAGTCACACACAAGACTTCGGTGTTAAAGTCATCAAATACAGCACAGCATCAAGAGTGTCAGGTTCGTTCGCGCACAAAAAAAGGTGTCGAGTGCACACAACTTGAGACGAACACACTCAAGACGGAGTGAAAGACATAACTTCCGGTGTTAAAGCAACAATGACAAGAAGAAGAGAAAATTGGAGGAGACAGAGAGAGAGTAGAAAACAAAAGAAAGACAGATAGTGTAAAATCGATTTCCGGTCAGTCGATATCGAAACCGGAAATGGGTGTTGACGCGCGTCCGCGAATTCGGTTTATGGGCCAAACACCGTCTCCGGGGCTAAAACACTTCCGGTTCTTCTTCTATTTGCGCGCGCGCGAGAGAGGAAAGTTGTTTGTAAACAATTTCAAACATGGCCGACGGATTGGTGGGTAGTAACAACCATTTTCAGAATCTGTCCCTCATCAATTAAGAAGATGGAAAGAGAGAGGACGGGTTGGCGAATCGTCGCGTGAATGACTCGATTACCGGTCTCCGAAAGGAGGACCAGAACCAGAGCAAAGTAGAAGATGAAGAAGCAGAAGAAGAAGAAGAAGAAAACAGAAGCGATCCAGTTTCTACCTGCTCGTTAGGTAAATTAAATTATAATTAGCTTTCATTTTACGACCGCTGAGTATCTGTTATACGCATCTTCATTCGAGTTTCGAACGTGACGCTGCCAAACCGAGCTGAGCATGCGCAGTGTGGCCTCCTTTCTTCCCTTTCAGGTTTATAACATTCCGAGACTTGTCTCTGCCCCCCAACGATCCTCCTGTACCTCTCTCCCGCCCTACGGCTTCGGACTGTCTTTGTCGATATTCTGGCCCGACATCCCAAAACCTGATTTTGTTCTCTCTCTCTCTCAGTCTTCTCTTGGTAGCGCTTTGTGTATACATTCAAGGCCGACCCCCTCAGACCCGATAAATGTCAACTCTCATCTTCTGATTATCTATCGGGATGAGAAGGGAGCCGGTCCGACGAGGGTCTTAACCCGTCTCCTCCCAGCCTCTTCTACCGCTTCGAGGTCTTGTTTTTCTGTCCAAGCCTGGGAGAACCTGATTTACGACCGGGGTCACGCACCCGACTTTTCTTCCCAGGTAAATAATCAATCCCGAGTCGTGACTTTATCGGATTCTGGCCGTTTTCCCTTGAAAGAAACCGTTTTGCTCGAGGGCTGTGCTGCCTCCGCACGTACGTGTAATGTGACCTGAATCGTTGGCCTCTTCTCCAGCCTCCTGAGAACCTGAGTCATGATTTCAACCCAAATTGTCATCTATTTCCCTTCTGATTTGGGTCGTTTCTTAACCTAACCCAAGAGATCGATCAAACCTGTTCCTGGGAGACTAATCGGAGCCATCTCAACATCAAAACGGTGTTACCAACCCCTAAGAGAAAAGAACACAGTTATTTTGAGTAGGTTAAGACGCATCAGACACCCGTCAAATCAACCCCAAAAAAATTTATTTCAGGTACGGGCTCTCTCCTCGATTCCTTTCAGGTACTAAAACTCACCCCTGGGGGTGATTCAAAGAGAAATTGCTTTCATCCCCACACTCTCACGTTTCAAACTGTCACGATTTCTCTTTCCAACCCCCTGACAACCATCCGACTCCCACCTGAAATTAAGGGATGAAGACCAACAAAAAAACGGAAATGGCCTCAGACGAGGTCACAAAAAATCGGTTTCACATGATCGCCTTAAAGGAGTTTCCTCTGTAAAGTAGCCTCTGGTCGGTTCTCCACCTCCTCCTTCTCTTCCATTCCTACTTCCGCCCCTTTCAAGACTCATCCTAAAAAGAAACCCCAAAGAGAGATCACAAAAGAGAGACGTTTTCATCTCTTTGTGCCACATTTTTTTTTGACCTGCCACCCTCTTACAAAACCATCCCTTCATCCCTCTCTCTCTCTCTCCGGATTGAGAGAACCTGTTTTCACCCTCCTTCACCTAGATACCCAGGCTAGACGGTTCGTTTTCGACCCCACCTGTTGCATCCGCATCTTCACAACCTCCTCTTCTCCTCTCATCATCATCTCATCTTTTTTTCTCAAGCCGTTCGTTCGTTTCTTTTCCTTTCATCCCCTCTCTCCTTCCTTCCTCCGCTTTGATTGTTTTCTCAAACCGTCCCACAGCCTCTCCATCTACTTCTCCCGGTCAAGGTCAGGAAGAATTTTTTTTTTCTTGTCTAACCGATGACCGAGTTTCTTCTTCTTGTTTCCCTTCCAAATGACCCATCCTCCTCTCTCACATACAAAAATGTCGTTTCCTGTCTCTTAATTCAAACAGGTATTCCCACTGAGGGATGAGGGTGTCGAGGGTCAGTCTGAACCTTTTTCTCATTCTCAGGACTTAGGGACTCCAATTTTTTGTTGGAACATCTTTCGGGATTGTTGATTGAGGGAAGAAACGCACACAATTTCAGGTTCGGGGCGTTGTTGTGATTGTCATTCAACCGAGGTAATTTTGGGTGGGAAATGAGAGTAACGGGAGGTGGGAGGAGAGAATGAAGACTACCAAAAAGACAAAAAACCGGACATGAAACCCCAACAAACAAAATCAGGGAGTGGATTCGGTTACCAACCACATCCAAACCTTCTCAGCACACCACAGTCCCATTGATGACGTCATAAATCAATTAGCAACCTTCGAATTGTTTAGTAGGAGTATGAGAAGAGACAGTATGTTGTTACAGCCACCACAACCCGAAAAAACCGTTAAATCCACGTGTCTAAACACGTCTCAAATTATTTTCATAAGAAAAACTTCCTCGTAATCAAGCTCGAGGTCGGCCATTAAAATTAAGACAAACAAAATCATCAACGACGACATTTCTGACTTCCAAAGCTCTATCCCTTCCACCAGACAACAACAAAAAAAGAGAGAAACAAACTAACAAACAAAACAAACAAACCATCCCCGAGAGAGAGAGAGACCTTTAATGGCGACGTGAAATCGAATTCCACGAATTTTCGACGAACGAACGAGAAATATCAAAAATAAAACAAAACAAAAAAAAAATCGATTCCATCCCTGAAAAAACAAAGTTAAAGGCCGAAGCTTTGAGGTCATTTCCTCCCGAATGTCCTTCCTCCTCCCTGCCACCGCCGCCCTAATAAAATACACGCAACTCGTAGGAAAGCATCTCCCGCCATTTTCAAACTTTTTATTTATTTATTTATTTTATACGCTTTCTCTCTCTCTTTCTATCTCTCACGCACTCACGCACGCATAAAACCGTCGTATGTGACATCACGTGATGATTCATGTTTCGATTCGCGGGGGGGAAAGGAATTCATCAAGAAGAAAACAAAAAAAACGCGGATTTTTTGTAAGATAAGCATTAAAGCAAAATGGCGCGCGCGCAAGACGGTTAGAGAGAGAGAGACTAAAAAAGAGAGAGAGACTCGATCATAAGGAAACTCGAACGAAAAACAATTATCTAATTTCATATCCGCTGTACAAATTTCGGAATCCAGGTCACCCAGTTTCGGTAACTCTAAAAAGAAGAAGCCATCTTTCACTCGACTCTAGCCGGACGGCGTTTTCATTTTTTTTTTCCTCTTCTTTCTTTATTTAACGACTTTTTCACTCTCCTCCCATCCTTCTAACTCGTTCGTACATGTCTATTATACGTTCTTTTCACTTAATCTAAATCTTTTGTTGATGGATGCAATAATAATCGCCCTCAAAATCGTTAAGACAAAATGTAAACAAAAAAATTCGTCATAGACCTCAGCACGATATCGAAAACGCGGCAAAACGTCATGACTTGGGGCGCGGCAAACTGAGGGGAGGGAAATCGTTTCCCTGCAACATGGATGTCGTTATGATCTCAACCGTCCACCCGGGGTTTCGTTTTAATTTTTTTTCTTATCCACTTCAATCCTCAGGAACCCTGACCCAAAAATCATTTTTTAAAATGGCTCGTGACAAAAACAAAACACTTTTTCTTAAAACCGATCCGTTCGACGTCTTTCGTTAAAGATTTCTCGCAAAAATAAATATTTAAAAATTCCAAACGACAAAAAAATCAAAAGATGTCAGTAGCAAATATAATTAATTGCCACTTCCTCTTAAAGTAGCCCCGTTCGAAAGTGGCACGGAAATGAGATTATGTCCTCTAGAACATGTTCTGCAGGCTTGGGTTGTAACCATCCATTTCTCTTCTCACAGGCTGACCTTTGAACACACACACAGCCAGCCACCTGTGAGAACACAACACATTTCACTTCGTAAAAACTAATTTGAGAGAGAAAAATGTCTTTCCTTTGTGTCCATCGCGTTTTTGCTTCTTTTAGAAAGGAAACGCGACTTATGGTCTACTTCACGTCGACGAGAGTGAGAAAACGTGATCGTGACACGCCTCCTTTAACTCGAGTGACAAATCTCGAAACCTGTTTCTGAGGGTGTCTGCGTGCGTGATATTCAACAGACGAGAACACTGGGAACAGAGTGATTTGAAAAACCACTCAGGAAATGACAATCGGGTGATACTCCTCTGCTGCGACACCGGAAGTGTCAAAGACAACAGAAATCAGTTTCTAGATGTAATACCAACCCACTATGCTTGGAATTGTAAGCGAAATCATGAGGAAGTGAGTGCTACCCACGAAATTGAAAACGTTCAAGGGTTTAAGTGGAAGGCGTTCGGTAGTAACCTCGAGTTGAGGATTTTTCTTTTATCAAACAACCAACATGTTTACAGAAATCGAATAATCGTATTTGGCCAGTGGAGCGAAGGGAAAAGTCATTAGGCATTCCATTACGAGGCGAAAAGAAGTTCAGCCGGACGCGAGAAATTCAGGTTAGGAACCAATCGATCATCGTTTATTTGGAACACGTGCGGAATTGCAACAGCCATTTTGATTCTTTCTTGTTGGAAACGTCGAAAAGCCGACGAATTAAAAATGCGATTGATTCGATGCCAGGTTTCCGTTTCCATTCCTCTCCCACACCTCCAACCCTTCCTCCTCGATGACGGAATATCGAGAGAACGTGAAGAAGAAGAAGAAGCAAAATTCGGCGAACGGCTTAAAAACGTGAACTAGATCAAGATTGCCCTGATTTCTTTCCTTCGACTTATTTCTTTTTCTGATTCGCTTGTGGGAAATCCACCTTGTTTTGCTTAGGCGACTGCTTACTTGTCAACGCGTTCCGAAGAAAGACGAGATGGACAGAAAATAATTTTTTGTGTTGTCGGCTGTAAGCGAAATATCTCGAGACGGACAAACGTCAGCCATTTTTTGTCGTGTTTGTCACAACTGTCTTGTGTTGAGCTCTCCTCTCTACCTCTCTCTTCATCTCACCGGATTCTTGTTCTATCGGTCAACTTCTACCAACACCAAGTTATAACCATTTCCGGAGCCTTCAAAAAGACTTTCTACCAACACAGTTCCCCTGATCACGTGACCTAACCAATTCACAACGCGCCTAAGAAACTTTAGACGGGGTAAGGTTCGAAAGGTCACCGTAGACCGTTTTAAAGCATGGAAACCTTTTCAGCCTCATGGAAATGTTGTAAACAAAGATGTGTCAACGTTAAGGGTAAGAATTTCAACCCCCCCCGCTCCCAAAATCTTTCATCCGCCCTCAGGATCGTTTGAAAAATGATTCTGTCGACTCTTACTCACTTCTGTGTCTTCTGGAGTGTTAGGCACTTCTTCTTACTTTCAACCCCTGTTTTCGTCTTCTTCTGGAAGGAATTGGCATGGGAGTCACGCCAAACGTTGAGGGAGACTAAAAGTTTTGTTGACTTCCTTGCGAAAACATCTAATTAAATTTTTCTTTCTTTTGGCCGGGGGCAGGGGAGAACGTTTTCGCAAAAGTTTTGACACGGTTTTGAGCCGGTGCCAAAATTTCACAATTTTCGGTTTTGGGAGGTTGGTCGACTGAAAAAGAAGGAAAAACGAAAAAACGAAACTTACAATATCTTTTCATTAAGCTTTTCTTGTAAGCTTTTCCGCCGTGGGTTTTCCCACCGTTTCCACTTCCACCGCCGCCACCAGGACCATCGTCCGAATCCTCTGAGTCCGTGTACGAATCTCTGCATCCAGGACTCGTGGGTGAGGCGGTCGCTCGTCTCTCCATCATCAGGTATCTATCCCTAATTTCACTTTTAACACTCAAATCCAAAGGCATGTTTTCCATCGTTTCCATTTTATTGTCGTCACTATCGTACGTCAACCCACTACCACCACCTGAGACACCCGTGACACCCCGCGGCGAATTTAACCGGGTCTCGACTCCTTCCTTACTCTTGTCCTCCTCGTCCATTCCCGACTCCGCGACCGTTTCATCGCCGTCCACAATCATACCCTCGTACGAGTCCTCCTCCAGACTTTTCCTAACCTTATCGCACTCCTCCTCCCCCGAACTCTTATACTCCCCGTCACTTTTCATATCCTCTATGGACCCTCTCCTGCTGTAGTAGGTCCTCGAGTTCAATTGACCTTGACGTTCGTCCTCTTCGTTCCCGTACCGGCTTTCCTTTTCTTTACCGTAATATCCGTTCACTATTTCCGTTTTTAAATCCATCACATTGTCCAACTTCGCCGATTCCGGTTTGGTCCTACCAACGTAACCGTTACCCTCATCCGGACTCGGGGAAACTGAACTACTTCTCGACTCCATCATTTCCCAAACATTTTCGACAACAATGTTAATTATGTTTATTTATTTATTTAGTAATAAATAAGTCAGAAAACTTTAAAATAGTCTTATCACACCCTCCATAATCGCACAACACACAAGTTCTCACGGAAACAAGGAAAATAACTTCCGCGAAAAAAGTTTCTCCTGAAAACTATCCGAAGATCTGATCGAGAAGAAACCGCGACACCAACGAAATTTATAAATAAAAATCCGAAAACAAATTTCCCGAAATTTTTTTTCTAAAAGGAAAATAGTATCGGAAGTGTAAAAAAGAAAATGGCGGTGGCGCGCGTTGAGGGCCCAACAACCGTAGCACGGGTTTGCGTCACACACCGCGACTGACTGAGGCGAGGAGCGAGGACTGCCCCACTGACTCACAAACAGACACTCGGCTATGCTCGGCTTCATTCGCTCCGCAAGCGAAAGTCTGTCCTCTGGTCCTCTCTGTTCCTCCTTTTTTTTCTTCTTTTTCTCTTTTTACTCTTTTTTTATTTATTTATTTATTATAACCTTTGGTTTCGAATTATGAACGGATTTCGTTTGCCGTCTGCGGGTCAGTCTGTCTTCACTTCCATCTTTCTTACACGACCTTCTCACTTAACATCCTGACGGATATCGTTTTTGTTTCTCTCATATCCTCTTTCCATTCATTTGCTACCACTCCGTTTTCCTTCTACTTCTATCTACTTAATCCATCTATCCTGGTTCTTGAAAATTTTTGTATCCGCCATATTTTTTTGTCAACATTCCTTCATCCCACCACGTTGTTGTTTGCTCCTCAAAATCATTTCCCGTAGGAACCGTGTCGGTCTTGTCTGTACCTTCAGGAAGTAGTGGAAGATCCTATTTGTCAGTCTTCCTGGGAAGGTTATCCTTCTATCTCATTACACCTCAAATCCTGGGGAGGTCTTCCTATAGTGCTGGTGGTTGTAATTACGACACAAAATTTCAGGTACGCCTCTCTAAAGCCTCTAAAACCGTAACTGTTTTAAATTTCTACGTAGATTCAGTTATTTAACTGAAAAAAGCTCCGAAAAATCACATTCAGGTACGATTGGTAGATCCTGAACCTGGAAATTCCGATTTAGTGAGTTGAGACTCAAACATTCTCTCTTTTCCGTTCCTTCTTTTATCCATTTCAGTAGTTATCTAGACGATTTCCATACAGGACTTCAACCTGGGGTGATATAGGTACAGTTTCCGACTTTTCAGGTACCGTGAATAAATCCTGATATCATAAAACCTCGTCTAAATTTAATTTCTTCTTTGGTTTCATAATTTGCCTTGGTCTTCTCTTCCTGTTGTTGATATTGTCATCATCTTAATCAGGTTTTCAGGTACGGCAATTTTGAGTAGTTCCCCCGCAAAAAGTCAACAAATTTTAAGTGAGGTAGATAAGGTTCTATGGCATACCTGAAATTAATTTAAAGGGAAATGTTTTGAATTTCCCGCCAAAAATTGTCACCGTTTAAAATTGCTTCCTTTGGGAACGTCCTGACGTTTGTTATAAGAAGGCGGTGGAGAGGTCACACCTCTAACAACGACTTCACTGTAGGAAGATCTGGTGGGAGTTCGTGGAAACCTTTTGTTTCACTGGGAACTAAACGGACGTAGCTCCCCAGGATCTCAGATGTTGTGAGAGAGAGCAGAATGGACCCAGGAAGGTTGACAGAGGGATGACCTCTCCACCGCCTTCTTATAGCTTATGGGGGATATGACAAATAAATCGGATCGACATTTCCAATTGTTTTGATCATCGGATCACGTTCTCCAACAAACTCAACAACAAATCTCTTCCATTTTGAGTAAAAAAATTTTTTATTTTCTACAGAAGGCGGTGGTGAGGAGGAGTAAAGAATGCAGGCTGTGGGGCGGAGGGATAAATCAAAAGAAAACAAAAACTGCTGACTGACAGAAACACAAATTACTCGACTGGGAATTCGGACTGGCGACTCCCAAATTTTCATTTTTTGAGAATTTTCGTCTTTTTGGGGGCAGGGGAGGAAATGGGCAGCGGGGCAAGGGGGAGAGGAGGGGGTATAACACATTCAATCCCAAGATTTTGAATTTTTATTTGGGAAAATGATTTTCGACCCAAAACCGAGATATTTCTGGGCTGATGAAAATACAAAAATAACGGAAACGAAAAATTAATTTTTTCCGGAGCGATTTTCCGATTTTTGATTTGTTTTATGGAGGGGGGGGCGGTGGGGGGCTTTTCTTTTATTTTCCACCAAGATTGAATGTTTTCTTCGAGATATTGAGAGTTGATTGGAAATAAATCGGAAACAAAACATAAAAAATCAAATTTGAAAAACCAATTTCGGAGTTGTCGAACGGTTTGAACGTTTCCCCGTTCAGGTTCTTTTGTTAGGATTTCAGGTTCGATGTCGTGTCACGATTTGGTTTGGTTAACCCCCCATCAACTTTGTTTATCTATTCCCAACAGGAATTTTCATTTTTGTTATTTTTTGTAGGACGGGGGTGGTGTTGGAAACTGCTGTTGCAACGACAGGAAAAGAAAATTTCATTTTTCCTCCGTCAAAACTTTTCCAATTTCCGAAAATAAGGTTTCCGAAACCTTGAAAATTCTTTTTTGTCGTCGTCCTGCGAAACGTGTCCTCCGTAACAAAAAAAGAACCGAGGACAAGGACGCGGAAAAATTGAAGAAAAAAACCGGCGAAGTGTTTTTTGGGGTCCCATTCAAATTTAAGGTTGAAGCTCAAATCGTACCTGAAATTTCTTTTGGCTACACATCCCCCTTCCCCCAATATGATCATCAGTCTGTGAACTTTATCCGGGGAGGACGGGGGGCTTAAAACAGAAGTTGATGATATCCGATTTCCTTAATTGGGATGTTTCGTACCTGAAAACCTGTTGTTCGGGTTTTTTCTTTTGTTTTGATCTTCTTGTTGTGATGGATTTTGTCTTTTCTTCTTTGGGATTTGTTGGCTGGTTTGTGAACAATTTTGGGCGGATTTTGGTCGAGTGCTAGACACCTACAGCTGGTGTTTTGTTACGTTTGAAAGTGATTTTAGGTTCAGGATCAACCGGAAATTGATTTCTACTCCTTTATTACTCAGTTACAGAATCATCATCTTGATTAATCGAGAGCTGTGGCTTGAAAATTGTGCGCCGCGTGGTTCTAAGCTGCTAATTTGGTTTCGATTGGTAATAGCTGTAGTTTGAGCAAAGCGCCGTTGGAGAGTTTTGATTCGAAAACGGCGCCGCGGTACAAAAAAGTTTGAAAACCTTCTTAGAGGCCCCACAACCTAAGCGCCATCCTTCTCCGAGCAGAACGAACGGAAAAAACCCCGAAAAGAGAGAAATCAACGTCCTCATTAGCCATGAACGAGGTCTTTCCGATCAAGAATTTCGCGATAAAAACAATATCCGCGCCTGAACCTCGATTATCAACGCTCTCCGGGACCTGTTTCTCTTTCCGGTCATTGTCGTGTTGTGGCCTCTTATCAGTGAGCCTCCCAGTGACGAGGAAACCTCTTCAAACGTGTTTGCAATCTTCGTCCATCCCAAAATGGGAGACTCGCTCCCGATTTAACCCAGACCGTGTCATGAGGGTGCCTTGACAGGAAGGTATAGCATAACCGATGCCAATGCCCCCCTCGAACATCGCCATCAAGGAAAAAATAATAATTAAACCGATTGTCTAAAAATCAGGATTGAAAATGTTTAGGCAAGACTTATGTAAACATTTTTAATAATAATAACAATGGCGGAACTTGTCGTTCAAGGTCGACCTTGAATGTCTTATAAATTTGTGAAGTCTTCCTCCATAATGAGACGGCGGCGGCGGTGGCGGGAATAAGCCGAAAAACGAAAAGAATCCGACGACGCGGTCGAACAACCATCGACAACAACACATGCGACACACGAGAAGTAGACAAGGTAGCCACAGGAGGAGGAGGACATGGTTGCCCGTCACTCACAGGCGGAAATCCCCTGCGAATAAGTTATCTAGTAGATAATGAAAACGAGTTTCGTCGTCACTTTTAGAAGTCAGTCTCATTAGTTAAAAAAAAAGGAAAAGAACAACAAGAAAGCCGCCATCTTGCCTTTTTCGAATAATAAAATTTCATTTTTACATTTTTATGCAAATCAACCGGTCCCCAAATTGGTCTCTCGGATGGTCGGCTACAAGAAGACGAACCGAAAAAAAAATTTTCCATCAACCAGAAACGTGAGAAGAAAAAGATGGACGCCAACATCCAAAGAGGATTCGTTGGCCTGTCAACAGGCTGACAGACTCTTTCAAGATGTCGTGATCCAGCCAGAGAGCAGATGAACATGAGAACACCACAATGAGGTCAAAGGAAGCTAGAAAGAAGTCTGAACTGTCGAAATAGTCAACAACTCAACCGCAGGCCTTAGAAAGTGTTACAACACCCAAAAGACAATTCCTCATGTTACAGAAGACAAGACAGATCTGCGGTAAAGGACCCAAAAACACTTCAAGTCAACCGGAAGTTACTTATGTCATCATTTACAGGCTTTAGTGGCTTTTAGTGGGTTCATAAATATCAGAAGACATGAAGAACCAAAAGATGGGTCAACAAACAAGACCCATTGACCTGTTGGGTTCAAAACCAACTAAAAGTTGGGTTAAGTCGAAGTTTACAGACAGATGGAAGCTGAAACATAATAATCAACCAGAAGTCTTGTGGGGTTGTAGGGCCTGTTTAGATTGATTAGAAAACCCCTTAAAACATGTATCAAAACCATACAAGACAAGTAGAATAGACAGGAATAGCAGGAAGAAGATTCAGTCACGTGACTCGGATAAGAAGTAAGAATCCACAAAAAGACCGAAAGACGAATGCAAAGAAAGCTTCAAGCTAACCTACCATCCTCCATGACTATAGCTGTGTTGAAAAAAGTCCCAGAAGACATCAGGTACGTAAGAAGACAGGTCACAAAGACAGAAGATAAGTTACGACTAAGGAAAAACCAATACAGTCACGTGAGTTAGGTTTAAAACTAACAGGAAATGCAGATAACTTAGGTTAGATAGAATATTAGAGACTACAAAAATAGATAGATAATAAACCAGAAGGTAATTTACCATCTCTCGTGGGTGCTAGATAATCTGGGTTTGTTAAAAAGCTTCAGAAGACATAAAAACGTTGAAAGGCAACTCTCAAGATAAGTCAGGATCGAGAGAAAGACTGATTAGGTCACGTGAGTTAGGTTTAGAACAAACGAAGTTGGGTTAAACAAAACGTTATCACTTCTCGTTGTCATACAGAGCCTGGTGGAGTCACCAAAAAAGTGGCAGACATTCCAGAACTTCCAGAGAAACCAAAGAAGACGACGAATCCGCCTGAAAACAACAACCACCAAAGAGGGAATAGAATGATAAGCATGTCTACCTCTCCTCCTCATCAATGATGACTACAAACCCAGAAGAACAAGCTGAGGTACCCTAAAAGAGTTGTTGGGCCTTCCAGAACTTTAACAGCAGCATATACAAAAAGCTAGACCATAGGTAACAGATAGGAGGTATGATACAACCAAAACAACACGATTCAACCGGAAACAAACATCCAAAATGTCCGACAAACCTTCATCAACCACAAAACTAGACGAAGGAAGAGATAATCGAAAACACACCTCGGAAGAGTAAGCCCACAACAAAACCAGAAACAAGTTCCCAGCTAAAAAAAAAGTCAGACAGACAGACAAAAAACAAAACTTCAAATATGGCGACGATACCAAAAACAAAAAAAAATTTTATTGGTCGTTAAATCAAAGCCCCCGGACTAAACATAAAAAAAGGAAAATCAGCGACGTCTTCTTTGGGAAACGGGTTTCGGTTAACGAGTCCTAAGGTCAAAAACGAAATCGTGACGTCATTGACAACCGAAAAGGTTTGTCCTACTCCGAGCACCAAGGGAAGTTCAAAGGTGACAAACTTACCCCAAAGGCGAGGGTGGTTGTTGAAGGCAAACCAAAATCAAAATGTCGTCTCTTACCTAAAACAAACAAACAAACGAGATTAGTATCGTTATGAGAGCTTCTCCTCCTCCAACCCCTCTCCTCCCCGAACGCCACCTTCACGAGGTTCAGCGAACGTCATTGTCGACGAACCGTGGAGTCGTTAAAACGGATTCTTAAAGGTCAGACGTTGGAATTGTATTACGTAATTAGGCAGGCAAAGTCATTGGAATATCGAAATCGAAATCGAATCGAATCGATCGATACAAATAAAAACAAGAAAAGCCAGGCGGAGACGGTTGTTAAGGGCTTTCCGAGAAGAAGGAAAAGAATCCGACGAACGACACGTTCGAACGTGAAAACCTTCACCGAGTTGACTCGACGAAGGTTGAGTTCTCCGACTTGGTGTCGTGAGGGCAGTCAACTCCTTCGCGCACCTGACGAGGTCGTCCTCACCCATTGTTATGTAAAGAGATCGATATTATGGTTGCGAGGAATATTTACTCGAAAGTCGACAAAGAACCAAGGTAGACGGTACGGATACAGGAAAAAGTTTTTTGTTTAAGGAAAACAATCATTGGATGAGGAGAAGAGGTCAAAGAACCCCAACGCAGGCTGATGGTCGTAGGTACCATCACCCGAGGAAATGTGAAACCAACAGGAACAAAGATACCGGAAGTAATGAAAACTAGTCCTTCCAGGAGGTAGATAGCCTAAGCTACCAGATACCTGATGAAGTTGAGCACTTGTACACCCCACCCAGACACACACGCTAAATCCTTTGGTAGCATCCTGCTGAGTAGATTCTTCTTCCTCTCGGAAGGAAACCTTTTTCTTGTATCTCCCGACTCTCGGCCAAGGTTTTGACATTTAAAGGAAAGCAGGGCCGAATATATATACAACGGAACTGGTCTTTCGTAAAATGAGAAAACCTTAAATCCCATTTGGGTGGTGTTACTACCGCCCTCTTACCAACTGTCCCCTACCTCCCCTAAGCTGTCACAAAAACTGTCAAAATCGTCAAGCTTACATGTGTGGAATGTAGAGCCGGGTAACACAATCCCAGGCACACACACCGGAGAGAACATTCCGGAAATTCCAGAAAACCAACGTTGAATAATTAAGACAAATCAAGGGCTGGCTAATTAGAAACCTTTTTTTCGAAAACATTCCAAAGTCTGACTCTGAGAGTGGAAAGGTACGGAGGAGATCATATGACGGTGGTGTGACATCAAACGAATGACTCAGGGAGGGTGGCAACAACCTGTTGTCTTTGTATAATGTGACATCTGATCTGATTCCACAGAGCCCAGGAAAGGACCTCCTGCGAGGGATTAGGAGTTGAGTCCTAGAACCTTTAGACAACTATCTCTCTTGGAAAGATTGTTTGAGAGCTAAAGACACGAGGTTGTATCAAGTAAGCAACAATAAGTTTGACGAATCTTGTGGGTATGATGGTTAGACGACACCAGAAGAAAAGACACCAAAGAACCAGGATCACGAGCCAACGGTGAGATAGATCACCCAAAGAAGATGAAAAAACAGGCAAACGAACTAAAACAGAAAAACAACAGAAAGACGATAAAACCAGCCAAAAAGATAAAGAAGAAGAGAATCAATACGACAGAAGAGAGGCAGAAAGACAAAGGAAAATAATAAAGACATAAAGAAGTAAAAAAGAAAGGAAGACAAAAGAGACGAAAAGTAGAAAAACCAAAAACTTACAAATAACGGAAAGAGACAACACAAGAACAACAGAAAGACGATGGAAGAGAGGACATGATAAATTCGAAAGAAGGAAGAAAATAAAACGAAAACCACTAAAAAGAGGTGATAGAGAAGCGAAAGGAGACAACAGTAGAAAGATGATACAAATCAAAAGAGAGATGAAAAATGATAACACGACAGAAAAACTAAAAATACAACAAACAGACAAACATAGGAGACAGAAGATAATTAAAAGGAGAGAAAGACAACAGAAGAGAGGCAAGAAGACGAACAAAGGAAATAAAACATAAACAAGAAGGAAAGAGGAGAATGATAGGCGAGAGAAGACAACAAGAGAGAGAGAAAGGAAATGATGATGACCCCTCAGCAGTTTCTTCAACCAAAACCTAAACAAACAGGAATCGAAAGAGGGCGGATTTAACGACAACACCCAATTTAAAAAAATTTCCTGTCAGAAAAATTCTAAACCAAATCCAAAATTTCGAAATCAAAAAGTCACCGGAAGTCACGCGAAAACTTGTTCTAAGGTCTAAGGTCCAATCAAAGTTCAGATCTCTACCTTCAACAAAAGAGAGAGGCAGACGCAGAGACAGATAGTCCATCCCTCAACCTCTCACGTTCTCCTTACATGTTAGATAAAAATTGAAACGGACGACCCCAGGAATCAAGATTAGGCGAACGACCCAACACCGAATTCCTGTCATATCAGACGGTCAACCTGAGTCATAGAGGCTGTCGGGATTGTCGGCGTCAACAGTCCATCCCTCCGGGGTGTCCTTGTCCCTAATCACCCGACGCTTTGCTCATCACCAGCCCCCGAGCCTGGGTCCTAGTCATCGATGGGGCCCTCTCCCCCCCCCCCCCTGGAGGGCAGGGGAACCTGCAATCATTATAATTATTACGTGTTTCTGGGTCGAATAAAATGAAAGTGAAAGTGCAAAAAAACTCGCGGATTTCATAGGTGAACGAGTCAATCAATGTTTACTTAATGAGAGTCTTCATCTTCGGAACTGATAACACCTCACCGGTATTCTAAGTTGACTGACAATCTCCATTTCATTTGAATAGTCCTCGAGTTCTTTTTTTATAAACAAAATCACTCCATTTGAGGTTCGCTTTAATTTGGTCTGTCTTTCCGCGGTGTCAAGGTTGTGTGCCAAAAAATAAATCAAATTTGGCTTTTTTTTCTTCTTTTCTTCTTCTGTTAAGTTAAGCACTGGAGATGGCCATCTTCGTACGCGGGGACCTTGCGGGGGTTCGTTCGATTCTAAAGCGGCGATGAAAGGAGAAGGAAGGAGAAGCTGGTTGGATGTATCAAAGTGGCGGGAGAGAGAGAAGACTAAATGCCAAATATGAAAACTGCCCACCGACACAAATAGGCGAAACACTTAGAGTTACTCAAGTAAGGCATTCACGTTCGGCACCTGACCGCTTTGATGAAGCCGCCTGAGAACCTCGTGGTGGGAGAATAAGGGCCGTTAGCCTCATCCTGGGGGATTGTGAAACTGTTATCTCCCAAGATGGCGGAGATGGGGAGTCTTCCAAGTTCTCTTTCCCGATTGTAATCAGTCCACCTTCGTTTGTGGTCTCCTCTGAACGGCCTAACGCTCATCTTGAATTACAGTTTCTTTTGCGGGGCTTCACTCATCTCCCATTACAACCTCGCATCCTGTTACCGGTGTCTTAGAATCAGGACAGACAGACAGGCTCACGACATCCAATCACCGCGTTGAAAATGATTTCGCTTCGGATGCCTTCGGAGCCCGAGAAAGATTTGTGAGCTGTGAATAATTAAGAGGATTTCGTGATTGACCTTCGACCTTTCTCCTCTTCCATCTTGTAAAGAAAGAACTGTACCACATGTTCTCTTTCCTCTTCTCTCTCCTCTCTGGTGTCGTGTGTGGTGTGTGTGAAGCGGAGGAAACGAGGTTCTGAGGGGACCTCCGTTTGAACGCATTAAAGCTGTCGTAATTTGACCTAATTTCCGCGCTTTAGATATCTTGGCAGGTCACAAAGGAGATCTCGCTTATTTCTCCTCCTCCCCCCCCTCACCCTCATCCCGTCCGCTCGACCTTTTCCCTCAAAAATATATTTCAACAACAGCAGCAACAGCAAACAATTTATTTATTTTTTTAAATATTCATTCCGAGCTTTTGTTTATTTATTAAATAAATTCATAACACCACCAACTTCCAAGTCTCATCTACAGAAAGCTCTCTCCAGCCTTCTGTCTCTCTCCTCCTCCTCCTCCTCTCCTTAGACAATGACAAAACTGTTTTCACGGTGAGCTTTCGCTACAGCGCTTCTCTCTCTCTCTTCTTTCTGACTTAGTTAAAAATAAAAAATTTCTTAGATAATTAAAATTTTACATTCTTCCTCCTCTTTCACTCAACTTTTCTTCTAGACATAGAAAAAGCTGACGTCTCATTTAATTCTGCAGGAAAAAGCTCGAGCTTTCTAAAAAATGTCCTCTTTTTCCTTCTTTTATTTTTTAATTTTAATTTTCCGGGGGTGAGATTAGGTCATTTCTTTAAATTTTCATCATCTTCTCCTTTTTCCTGTTCTACTCTTTCATCTGCTGTCGTTTTTTGTTCTGTCCTTTCATCTTTCCAAGGAGAAGGCGTACAAGAATTTTTAGAGCTTTGGGGGGTTGGCTTTGTCAAGGTTCTGGGTTTTGGTTTTTTATGGTTTTAACCCATCTTCCGCCATTTTGTTTTTGTTTAGTGTCTGTGTAGTGCTGTTGTATGGTTTGGTTGCTGTTGGTTGGGTTAGATATGAGTTTAACAGCCGGAGATGGGTTTTGAATTTGGTTCCCGTTTGTTTTGGATGAGTTTGTTGTTGGTAGGGTCTGCAGGTAGTCTCATCTACTTTCCTCCGCCATTTTCTACTATTACACAAGTCGGCGGCTTTGTTCTTTGAGCGTAAATCTCTAAACTTTAATCACCTCAGAAATCGGTTAATTTCGTTGTAGAAACCGCCGCTTGGGTCAGGTCATTCCACTAAACTACGTGTCTTAACTCGTTCGTTGTTGCCCAAACTGTCCTTTCTTTCATGCAACCACCGTCTCCGCAAAATGGGTTCGACATGACATCGTCACCGAGGAATCTGATGAAAATGTTACCGCCGCCGCGACCACCGACAGGTGACCCAACTTTTGCAACTCTTGATGGTGTCTATGGTAGGATGTTGGAAGAGACTTTCCATGACCACTTCTTCGAAGGTACGAGAACAGAAGAAACAAACAAACCGGAACCAAACTCAAAACCCATCTCTTTCGACTCTTCTAAACCAACCAACAGGAATCAAACCATAAAACAACAACAGCACTCCACATACAAATAACAAATGGCGGGAGATGGGTTAAAACCTTGAAAATCCTGTCTTTTCACGACGCTCCTAAAGACGCGTTCACGCTTGAAAATTTTTTTCTTTCACTCTCTCTCTCTCTCTCTCTTCTTTCTTTCTTTCTTTCTTTCTTCTTGACGTTTAATCAACTTGACTATTGTGCAAAATGAATTAGAAGAAAACCGTGTCGCAACTCATTCTAGTTTCGTGATTTATGATTAAGCAACCATCCAAACTATCCAAAAAGCAAGGAAAAAAAAAGAAGAACCACCGACAACATCTCATCACGATTCTGCCGACGTCGACGCTACTGTCGCTTCTTCTTGTCCTTCTCCTCCTTCCTCTGTCCTTCTTTCATCCGCTTCTCCTCCTCCTCCTCTCCCGGAATTTTTCATTTAGTCATCGCTCACGACCTCTCACAAGCCACATTCTCTCTCTCGAATTCATCTAAACCTCTCGAAATTTTCTAAAACCGCGTTGGGGGGGAGTGCTTTTTGGAGGACACCGGGAGGAATGACCGGGAATTAAAAATCCCCGAATTTCCGTTAGAATTTATTGTGACTTGACAATGGTCGTTTGTCGAGCTTTGAACAGCCCTTCACTCCGAATTCCCACCCCCAACCCCCAAGCCCCAAATCCCGAATTAATGAAAGGAATTCGAGGATATTAGTCGGCGTTTAATTCGGAATTTCTTTGAAACCTTTTTTATGGTTTTGGAGTTTGATCCCTTTGGAAATTTTTTGGGGGGTTTGGATTCCTCCCTTTTCCCCCAACTTCCTTCCTTATTCCGCTCCTCATAATATCCCACCACGGGTGTGCTATTGATTGAATGGGTTTTTGAACCTCATCGATGCCTTCCTTTGAATTTTTTTTTCCTTTGAGAATCGACTGATCGGTTTTCGGATTGAACGCTTTTCCGAGTACCTGTGAAAATGTTTCCCAAGTCTACTTCTACTTCCTGTCTTCCTCATTACCTTCCCTCCATTTTCTATTTGTGTTCTAAAACCTGTTTGTTTGTTTTTCATACCTTAAACGTGAAATTGGGTTGTTTGGTTTCATTTCCGGTTTTTTCGATTTCTTTCTGATTGTTGTTGTGAGCTAAAAACTTTTTGTTAGGGCCCTCAGAAGTGGGAGGAATTGTGAGGGATTATAATGGAGGCTGGGGAGGTACTGAAGACCTACTTCCATCTATCAAAAGCCTTATTAGTTCAGGTTGAGCCCCCTCCCAGATCCTGTTATACCCAGGAGTCGCTTGAATGTGGAAGAAACGTCTGCAACACAACCAGACCACGGTGAGGAAGAGGACCGTGAAGGGAGGATATGAGGAAGAAACACTTGTAAAGAATGAAGAGCTCACTCTCACCCCGAACGATGATGGATATGAAGACGTTGATGCATAAACCCTCCTCAAAATAGTCACGTCAACCCGACTTAGCAGGAACCCAACCAGATTCAAAGATGTATCCATGCAGTCTCATGACCCAGGCCTTGGGTGGTCTCCCCAAACCAACTCTTTCCTGCTTTTTAAAACCAATCCAGAACGTGTCTCATGTGTCATTTCCGGTTTATCGATTTGCAAAACAAGTTTGTACCCATGACTCACCAACAGAACTACGAAGTCTCCAAAGCCCGCCAAAATGTCACGTGAGTGAGTGGGCCAGCAGAGGAAAGGATCCAAAAGGAGGAATGCTGATTGCTTACTTCTTCTCACCTCCTTGTCTGGCTCATATCGCTTATTTTTGCCATTCTGCCAGTTTTAATTTAGCTCTGATTCATATTGTTTACAATTAAACTCGTCTGAGAAACGCGGAAGATTTCAAAATACCACCTCCCCCCCCACTCCTCCGTTTGGTTTTCATCCCAAAGCACAACCCTGACTCGTGGACGCACTAGAGTGGAAAATTTTTGGGACAGTTAAAGCCGTTCGCCAACCTTTCTGTCGCTAGTCTCCTTCCTACGACTAAGGACTTTGTTCTTGAGTAGGTTCCCTGGCACCACTACCCAATAACCAAATCTTTTGAGGGGGTGATGACACCCGGATCACCTAACCACATCCATTCAACAGCAAAGTTTGGGGTTACCTGACCCAAATACCCAGAGCCCAGAAGTTTGGGCGAACCTAAAACCTCAACAAAGACACCCTACCGGGCATCGATCACCCGGAGTGATGGGAACCACCCGCATTACAAACCGACATCTCAACACCTTAGGGACTGCAAAACCTGAAAAACGTTAGGAAAAAGTATCAAACTTCAAACAAAAACATTTTCAGGTTCGGAAATAATTTTTGGGTGGTCTCTATAAACAAATCGCAAGAGAAGAAACAAAATAAACAGCTCAAGTCGCTCCTGCCCACACCTTCTCCAAAACGACACGGCGGCCATTTTGAATCCACGCTCCAACGACTCTTCCTTGCATAACCAAACATTTGTTTGGGTCAGTTGGCGATGATCCGGAGAACCTGACACGGTCAACGCCGATTTCCTGTTAACTGACAGAGAGGAAATGAACCTCGAAACCGAGATTTGTCGTGTGAAATATTTCTCCTCCAGCTTCTTCATCTTCCTCCACCGCCTTCTTCTTCCCTAGAAAACGTCTCATTAATAAGAAGACCTTGAACGGATGAACGAGAACAAGTCTCAACCTTCTGTTCCCTCTTTCTGCTAATTTTCCTTTCGTCTCTGTTTCATTTCCTCCCTTCCTTCCTTTCCTGTTGGTTGATTTTGTTTTGTTACAAGTAGATGAATGGAAGATGAAGTAGATATCTAACTGGTGGGTGGTGGTTGAAATTCGAAACGGGTAAAAGTAGTTGGGGTGGGAGGAAGAGAGAACGGAGGCAGGAAGGCAGTTGATTGATGACTCAAGCAGACAACAGGAGAAGAATTTTGGGTCCTAGACAGAATCAAAGTAACTGTAGTAACAGAAAGCGACAGAAGATGTTACCTAAACCAGCTCCTTCCGGAAGTTAGCCGGAAATGACCTTCCAAGGGGATATAGCACCAACAAAGTTCTAACAACTACACCACGAACCAGTTCACTGTCAACCGACAGGATTTCCTCATAACATCATGGGGACACTAAAAGCTTCAAATTCCGTTGTTATTATCATTATTATAAATTAATTTGCCGTTAACGCCCACGTGGGCTTCACCCAGCATGACAACCGCCATTTTGAAGCTTTTAAATCTTTGTGAAAACCAATTTCCTCTCATTTTCCCACCCCCGAGCCTCGTTTAAACCCACTCCCTCGTCGAACTGTCGTCAAAGGTGAACAAAGATGATGGAATAGGTGCGACAAACGTCATCCACAAAAAATTTGGCGGGAAAAATGGCTAAAATTCGAAAAACAACAAAACCCGACGTTTGTATTAATAGCGGAGGGAAAATTTTGAACTTTTCTTGTTTTTCTAAATTTATTTCGAAAAATTTTTGTGTTTTTCCGAAAACTCGACTCGGAGCCTTTGCCAAGATCAAGTACCCCCCCCACTCCACCTTCTCTAATGAAGCACCGAGGAAAAATTTTTGCCGCTCTAATTCCTTCAAATTTTCGAACAAAGAGATTAGCGGGGGTTGTTCCTCGAAATTCTATTCCTACCCCCACCCTTCCTCAACTCGATTCCAATAGGTAGAAAGTCGAAAGGTCAAAAGGCCTTTTCACCGGAAATTCAGTCAATGAACCTTCCTCACTCATCCACCACCATCACCACCCCCCTCCCAAAAAAAAGCTCGAAGGCCTTCGAACCAATTACTCGAAAGTCCGATATTGATGTTGGTCAAGCGGAAGTTGAAATTAATTAAGGGCCCAGGGTTTTAGTGTGTGTGTGTGTTTTGGGCGTTGGTGGGGGGTTGTGGCTGTAGGGGTGGTTACGGAGGATCGAGAAGGTAATGAAATACCTTAATTAATTAATGTCTATTTAAAACCTCAAACCGATCACGTGGATGATGGCCGAAAGTTTTGCAAAATCGATGGGGGTTGGGGGTGTAGGGGGAGGAGGAGGAAGGAGGTTTGGCATTTTCCTCTTTCAAGATGGCAGCCGAAGGAGTAGCGAGACTTTGGTTGAAGTTTTCGTTTTTTTTTTTCCTCCTTCAGTGACCCGCCACAATGAGATGGGTGCCCTGGAGGGAGGAGAGGAAGAGGAGGAGTGTGGTAGCTCTCAATCTGTCAGAACAAAACCTCCTCTTTCTTCATTCCGACTGTGAGAACCAGATCTCAGCATTGACCCACGAGCTCTATTGTTGTTCGACTACTATCTTCCTCCTGAGGATGAGGATGTTGAGAAATGTTTTCTTGTTTCCCTGAGGGGGAAGGAGGAGGAGACTAACACCGAACAAACGCGCCTTCAAAACACTAATCCACTCATCGAGGTCAGGAGGAAACTCTCCAAGGGTGAGGGACAACAGCGAAAACTCAACGACGCTTCCGTCTGTGGCCGATATCATCCGTGATATGGGTATTTAATTGGAAAATCCCCCCAAAAAAAAGTTTTTCCTCAACAGCACAAAAAAACGGTGATTTATGCTCTCGGGACTGGAGATCGTAAATTAAAAAAAAAGCTTTCAAGCTCTCAAGCTTTCATCTCTGAAAAAAATCTAATTTCGAAAGCTTTTGTCGGTGTTTTTATGATAAGTCGAAATGAATGCGAAACTTTTTTTCCCTCCCTCTGACTCTTATTAATCGGATTGTTTCGCTCTGATGGCGGTGATGTGTTTCTCTCAACTTCCGGTCACATCCTCTCCACAGAAAAATTTAGGCAAAGGAAAGGACTCTTAAGGGTCTGTCGAATTTATTTCCGGTTTTTTTAGGTGACAAACTAGTTTGACTTCCCATTTGTCTATCGCCTAATAAATTTCTCCTCACCAAGGTATCAATCTGTGCATTATTTATGAAATGAACTAGGGAATGAACCACAAATACAAAATTTAAATGTAATTGGATGTGTTCCCGCCCCACATTCATTAAATTGGCCCTTCCACAATAAAGATCAGGTTGTGCATTACTTTTGAAATGAATTCATCCATAAAACCGGAAGTAATGACTTTGTCGAATTATCTTCCGGCCTTTCTTCAGTGCCAGAAGAAAAGAGTTTCGCCTTCGTCTATTGTCAAACAAATTTCATTCCGTTAAGACTGTGCATTATTTATGAAATGACTCTAGAAGTATGCAATGATTACAACAAACCTTTCAGAAAACAGAGAACACAGAGTAGTGGTTTAAATGCAATTGGTTGGGTGTATTTCCGGTTTGGCTGTTTGGTCCGGTGTGGCTGTGAGCAATGAGTACCACTGAGGGTGTGACACGGAAGCCGTCGTATATGGTGTGTCGAGTTTTCGGTAGTCTGCCGGAGTCTTGGTTCATGTTGGCAGTTCTGCTAAGACTTTGAGAGGAAATTGTGTGTTATACAGTACCAAACCGGAAGTAGTGACCGTCAAATTAACTTCCGGTTTTGGAAAACCGGAAAAATTGATTTTCCCCGTCGTCTATTGTCATACAAATTTCATTCCGTTAAGAGATTGATCTGTGCATTATTTATGAAATGAGATTCGAAAGGTAAGGTTTGTTCTAAACAGAGAAGACAAAATAATAGTTTAAGTGTGATTGGCTGGGTGTATTTCCGGTTTCAAAATTTCGGACGCAATGGGGGTACCATTGAGGATGAGATACGAGAGCTGTCGTATAGGTTTTGGCGAGTTTCGCCGTAGTGTACTGTAGTCTTGGTTCAAATTAGCAATTCTGCCATGACTTTAAGAGGAAATCATGTGTTATGCAGTACAAAACCGGAAGTAATGATACTGTGGGACTTATTTCGGGTTTTTTGACAAGTAACCAAATAAGATTTAGAAGTAGTAACCCCCTCCTTGTGCTTGGATAGATACACCCACAATCAAAGTTGGATTGTGCATTACTTTGAAATGAATTCACCCCTCACGTGTGCTATGCACTGTAAAACCGGAAGTACTGACTGTCGAATTAATTTCCAGCTTTGTCAGTGTCGAAATAGGTGGATTTCCCGTTCATCCATAGTAAATACAATTCATCTCGTTAAGAGATCGATCTGTGCATTATTTATGAAATGACTGAGGTTTATTCTAAACAGAGAACGCAAAATAATAATTTAAATGTAACTGGATGTATTTCCGGTTTCAAAATGTCAGTCACAAGCATATGGGTACCATTGAGGTTGAGATACGAGAGCTGTCGTGTGTGGTGTCTCGAGTTTTGGTCGAGGTGGACGGTCCTGCTATGTATTATACACACCAAAATCGGAAGTACTGACTGTCAAATTTATTTCCGGTTTTTCTGAGTTAAAATTCGAACGTTAACCTGTGGCCAAATAACATTCGTCAGTAGGTAACTTCACTGAATAACAAAAAAAGGTCAGAGTGTGCATTATTTATGAAATGGAAACAAGTCTGCAATATTCGCGACGTCAAATCTTGGTCAGTTTGATCCCCAGCCTCTACGAACCTGTTTCGGTCTCTACAATTGTTCTCAGATTTCATTTCATAAATAATGCACACGTTTGTAAAGCAAGAACTGACTTTGAATCATCATCAATGCTTGTGCAATACTTTTGAAATGAGCTCACCCGTCACGTGTGCATTATTTATGAAATGAAATCTGAGAACAATGTCAAGTAAGGTCAGAGTTCAAAGCTGATAGAGTGGTGAAAGCGGAAGTATAGAATTATGATAAACCGGAAGTGATGGTATAAAAATTATTTCCGGTTTCGAAAGTTGGCTGTATCGATTGAAATTCTCGGAAGAAGACTCGGGAGATGAATACACAGCCTCCCAGAATTAGCTCGAATCTTTTCATGTTCATAATCCCTTTAACCCATCAACTCCCGGACGGTATTGCTTCCATCTTCCGTCAGAATTTCAACCCCATGAAACCGGGTGGAGGGTGGGGTGGGTGGGGGAAACTTGAAAGAAGCGAAAGCTCACACCGCCCAACTCTCTCTTTGTGTATAAAATCGTGGAATCGATTGTTTCGCAAACAAGACCTCCCAACAACTGATTCCACCCCCTTTCTCCCTTTAACCTTCTACAAGGTCTTTCCCTTTCACTTTCACCCCCTTTCTCCTTCTACCCTCCCCCGGACCTTTTGTGAAATTTCAGGTCACCCACCTTTTACCCTGACTCATACCAGCGCTTAATTTATCTAGCGGAAACCCTTTTTCCCTTTCTTTCATTCTCCCAAACTCACCTTCCCACCCGCTGTTGCTGCTGCTCGTCCCTCCTCCTCCTCCTTCTCCTGCCCTTACTGTTTCATACAAAAGGAGATGAATGAATGTGCGCATGCGCGAGAATATTTATAAAAAAAGAAGCAAAAAAAAGGTTTTTATCGAAGTATTTTTATCCTTTGATGTTTTTAGGAAACATCCTTTTTCCTCATTTCCTTCCTTCCTTCCTTCCTTCCTCCTTCCTTCCTTTCTCATTTTTAATTTGAAACAGGAAGGCTGTTGGAAAAATTTTTGTTGTATTTTCCAGTATGAATGGGAGAAACAGAAAACTCGAGTTTTTTGGGTAGAAACCCTTTTCCTCATACTAAAACGCCTGCTGGGGTTTCATTCCTCCTCCTCCCTCCCTCCCTTCTGTCTGTTCATTACCCAAAACCCGGAAAATATATTCGACCATAAAATACCGGGAAAAGAAAATTTTTTTCACCGCTTTTCCCAAATTTAACTGATTTTTGGCTGAAGTCGAAAAAGAAAAGCAACAAAAATCTCCGCCTCCTCCTCCCTCTTCATCTCCTCCTTCACTGCCTTCCTTCAGATCAACGAATCGAATTCCTCTCGAAAGCTCTCTCCGCCATTTTCCTTCATCATCCCTTTTCCTTCCGACTCGAAATTTACGACTCCAACTTGAACTTTTATTCCCGTTGATTGTCATTAAAAGTCTCCGTTTTTAAAACTACCCTCCTCCCACCCTCCTACGCCCCTGCCTTTTCCTCTTCTTCCAGTTCCGCTCCACTCAATAAACCGGGATCTAGGTTTTAATGAAAAGCCTTCAGCTTCCCTTCCTTCCATCCTTCCGTCCTTTTTTTATTATGATATCCTTCAAGGACGAAATTTCAGCAGGAAAATTCTGTGGATGGATAGGGGGGAAGGAAATTGAATGAGGATGACCGTTTCGAAAGTAACTTCCGTTTTTTGGTAAAATTATCAAATTTTGTCTTTTAGGATTGGATCCGGCAAATGATTATCTTGATAAATGGTTTGTTGGTCACGTGACACCGCGGACTCGGATTTCCGGAGGAAATTCGACAGGATTTTGGGGAAGGAGGGCATTAATCAAGTGGGTGGTAGAGTCGTCGGATTGTTTTCACGTTTTTGAGACGTTGGAAGCGATCAATGAGTAAGCGTAACACCGATTTGAGTTACACGGAGCTTTCACACACAACCACGCCCTCACCTTCGAAAGTTATTGTTCGTCTTACAAAACCTCCCCAAAGCTTCAACCCTTAACATAACCCACATTACAACCAAAAATGGGTTATCTAGGTTTTAACCCAACCAACAGCACCTAGAAAAAATCAAAACTCAGCGACTGGTCATAAAACAACAGCAACAACAAAACTCCACGGAGATCAAAACACAAAATGGCGGAGGATGGGTTACAGTTGCTCAAGAAACAAAACCCGAAACTTTGAGAAAGTCTTAAACCAGTTTCCTGTTTGTAATCGATAGATTGAAGCAAAGAAGGAAGAAGAGTAGATGGAACAATAGAAGAAGAAGATGAAATTTTAAAAGAGTCACCTAGTTCGGGAAAATTAGAAAAAAAGGAGAAGAAAAACATTTTTAGAAAGCTCGGGCTTTTCCAACAGAATCAAATCAGAAAAACTTTCTCTTGTGCCATATAAATGTTTAAAAGCTGTAGAAGACAATTTCAGTTCTCAAAGTTAAATCGACGACGAGGAATATTATTCTCCAGGTACCCTTGAAAAAACTAAAACTGCTGTCGTTCTCAAGGAAAACCTACAAATCCCATCCCTCCCGGCTCTTCCAACCAACCAAACACCTCTTCCAGTAGGAACTACCAACAGCAGAAGAAAAGAGAGAAAGAAACAAAACGAAACCTCGGTTAATTAATTTTAGATTTTGTTTCTTAATCACCGCCGCTCACGATTTCCCTTCGACACAGAACACAACACAACACAACACACACTCCAAATGGAAGCAAATTAATTAGCTCATTCGCGTGTTGTGTGTGTGTGAGAGGTGCACATCTCCTCTCACCTGTTTTCTATTATTTAGGTGAACGTTTTTAGAAAGGGAATAATGGCGCTGACACCTTCCACGAAAACGCATAGGCGCGTGTACACACACATCGTCTTGTGTAAATCGTTCTGGAAAAGTTCGACGTTCGCCCCCATCCTTCCACCTCTCCTCGAAAATATTTATTTTTCCTAAATTTCTCAATTCACCGACTTGTTTACATTTTTTTTAGGCCCCTCGGCCCCCATTTTGTACGATTACGACGATCTCTTCAAAACGGGGCCCAAAAACTGGGAAAGAAAAGAAAAAAACGAAAAATCATCGTCGGAGTGTCGCTCACGTTTAACCTACGCGAGGTAGAGTGAGAGGGAGAGGTTGAAGTGCGTTCGGGTTCGTTTTCAAACACACGTCGTGGTAATTCACGGTTAGAAGGCAGAAAAGAAAGAAAGAAGAGAGAGAGAGAGAGAGAGAGAGAAAGAAAAATCTTCACCCAAAAGAGAATGAGATCGTTTCGAAACGTATGGTGGACCCCTCTGTTTAGCTTATCCGTTTTCGAGTTGGCTACGACCCGCGGGGAGGAGAAGGTGATTGCTCAACAGTCTGGAGAAGTCTGATTCCGAAGACAATTGCATTCTGGTTCACCTTGACATCAGTTTTGCACGGTGAAAGTACTCTCGCACATATACGCGGGTTCCTTTCCCTCCTCCCTGGATCCCTCCAAACCCAGCCAGATCTTGATACACCGTTCTCGATGACCTTCGAGTCCAAATGTCTTCGGGGCGTCGGTTTTTGAGGGTTGGACTGACCCATATGGAACTGGACTCGGAAGGATTTGTCATCACTAATGTGATTTGGGGGAGGTTGGCTACCCTCGATAACGAAAAACAACAACGCAGCTCGTCTTTAACTGTTTGATTAGGTTATCTTGTAAACAGAATCCCAAGTTAGGCTAAATATAAACAGAAAACGGACGTGGGAACGGAGACGCAAAAATCCGCTGAGGAAAGACCTCGCACAACAACAAAAACCCGAAACCCAACCGAGAGAGAGAGGACCCCACGCTCAAAAAGCTTTAAAACACCGACACGCATAAAAATGGCCGCTTTCCGATCCTAATTAAAAAACCATTAGGCCAACTAGAGAGAGAGACGAACTGGGAGGCGGTTTAATGACAGGAAGAATCAAAGAGCCAGAGGAGAAGGAAGCTATTGCAACGTCTAGGCATTTGAGTAAATAAAACCATTTAGGACAAGGTTCACGAGCTGCAATCCGAGTCGATGGTTTGACTTATCCGGCCCTCTCTCTCCCAACACCTCTCCTCCTCATCCTCCTCCTCCCACTCTCTCTCTCTCGCGTCTATTGGACTGAGGTAATCTGTTTCCTCTTGTATTCTCCTATACACAGGTGGTAGTCGTGGTTGTGGTGAATCGTCTCACTGTGTCTTCTTCTTCTTTCATTATTTACGAACCAAACCAAAAGCGTCAGGTTCTCAACCCTGTCGTAGTCCCCTTTCACGAGAAAACTTCAAAAGTTTCCTTCGGTTTCCTTCTAAAACTTTCTCTTAATATTCCGTCTCTGGTGCCACGTTTAAAAGGATTCTTGGGTTAAGTTGAGACTGAAAACTTGGGTCAGGGCGCTTGTTACCTTCCAAACACATACTCAAGAACCTCTTTCGAAACCCAACAGCAACAGTAACAATCATAATTCAGATTCGAGATATAATCCAAAAAGCTTATTTGGAAGATGCAGAAGACAAACCACCCAGGTACTGATTTGGGTTGGGTGTTAAAATAAGAAACCGGATGTGAGGACACCATTACCAGATTCTTGGTTGACTCACAGAATGTTTTCAAAGCTAACGGCCGACCGTTAAGACGCGGGACGAGAAGTGACAAAAAAAAACTGGAAGACGCACAAAAAAAGATTTTAGAATGAAGACAGAATCAGACATCACACATGATCAAAAAAAAAGTTTTCTAACATGGATCCGCAGTAAACAAGTTGTATAGCCTTGAAAAAGTTCGCTGCTCCAAGCTCTCTCTCTCTCTCAATTCGCTCTCCTATTATGTAAAAGGTAACAATAAATGTGTGAGTGTGTATGTGTGTGTTGTGTGTGTGTGTTGTGGACTGTTTTGCGTGTTGAGAGAGGACTCCTCGAACACACAAATCGGTTTTGTTAAGAAAGCCAGCACTCAAAAACCCGAGTTAACGGAAGCTATAATAAGCAGAACTCACGTTGTGTCACGTTTAACTGCTGAAGGCGGTGGAGGAAGAGAGGGGGTAGAAAAATCACATCTCAACGAACGGAATCGGTGACATTGCTCTTGGAGATGCGATTTTTAAAGTCAAGTTCCTGGAGGTCGGAAAGAAAGATATTCGAGAGGAGGAAAATTTCGTAAACCGACAGCGAAACGTTCGAGGCTATCGACAGGATAAAACGGGAAGAATGTCAAGGTTGAAGAAGACAACAAGCTCGAAAGCAGATGTCCGAGAGCCTTCACGCGTCAATCAGACGACAGAGTCCTTCCGCGGAAAAGACACAACAGGAAGGATGCATCATGTAATAAACATTTACGATTCCCGGAAGTTGACAAGCAAACAAAATGGCGTCACTGTTGGCGGTCTTTTTTTCTCTTCTAAGAGATTACTTTCTGTCGAGGAAACTATCTCGCGTGCACGTTTTCTTTCTACCACCACCTTTCGGAAAATCCCGAGATTTTAGAAGAAGTCCGAGGCTAAAAACTTGACAAATGACTGACGTTCGGTTACGTTTCTCCAGGGGAATTTCGGAAATTGAAAAACGTTCGCTTTAAACCCCGCGTTCCTTTTCTGAAAACCCTTCTGACAACCTTTCATTTCGATCGATGATTCAACCGCAGCGGTTAAAAAAAAAACGAAAAGACAGGGAGAGAGAGAGTGCGGGAGAGGAGGCGGGAATTCTGGCACAAGCCGAACGTGAACACACGTGCGGTCGAATTCTTGAAACTCAAAAACAGAAACGCGAAGGAGGAAAAATAACGAACGACAAACCAAACAAGTAGTGGAAAAGTCGTGGGTGCAGAATAAGAAACGATATGACGATCGAATTTTCCAAGGATCGTCGAACTTGGGGGCCTCCCTGTCCCCCCTCACCAAAAACACAGAGCCACCCGCCCGTCCCCCGAGCAAACACGTTCGCTTCGAATCCGTCACGAGAACTCCTTTACGCTCCGAAGGTTGATCACGTCAATCAAATCACTCTCCTCTCGCGAAAAAGTCAAATCTGTCTCAAGGATCCTTCAAAAATCTTTTCCACGAATGTTACACCCCCTCTATCCTCCACTATTCGTCCCCCCGAACGGCTTCTTAACCTTTCCTGTCGTTGCCCCGGCTTACGGTTTAATGTTTTAAGTTGCTGTTGATTTAAAATTTCCTACCTGACTTTTCGGGGGGGTTTTGACTCTCCCCACCATTTTCCCCGTCTGGATGAGGAGTTTAGGTTCGGGTTTCAAGGTTTCCTTAAGGTTTCGTCAGCTTTCACACCGAATAGAATGAAAAGTCTTACCTGGAAGCAAAAAAGAAGAAAAAAATTATTATCACCATCATCAAGACACCGACATAGATAAAGGTACAGTACAAGATCCTGATACCCATTTCCCCTCAAACTCAGAATGAAAATCTTAAGCTGGAAATGGTAACAACTTCCGGTTCTTCGAGTTTTAAGGTTTTTTTTTAAATTTTCGCGCCAAAACTAGCTCTTCAGTTTTCCCTTTCCCTCCTCCTTGGTTAACTACTTTTATCGTCCTTCTTTCCAAAGTCACTCCAGTCAACATTCCAAATCCACTGACATTTCCACTTCCACTTCCATGTCCTCCTCCTCCTCCTCCACTTCCGGTCCCACTCCCTCCTTCCGCCCACTTCGAATCGCTCCGCCGTTAATTATTGAAATTGTTTCTGAATTGCTCTGTCGCACGTAAAATATTTTTTACACAGCGCAAACAAAAAATTCCCTTCGTTCTCATCATCATATTTCACATCAGCAGCAGGCGGAGCGACAGCGGTAGAGAGGGGAAGGGATCCATTAGAAAAAATTCCCGGGAATACAAACCGCCGGAGTCGGTTGGGAAATATTTTCGAATTTTTTTCGTGTGTTTCTAACGAACTGCCCGACCCCGGGGGTTGAGTGTTCGGGGGGAGGAGGCCCCCCGCCAAACTTTCCTTTAGCCTCTCAACCTCACACGCGCTCCCGATTTTCACATAAAACGTTTTAGGAGTTCTCATCGCATCACCATCACCATCATCATCATCATCCTCTTGGTGGTAATTGTTTTTGGTGTTGTAACCACTCCAACACTGTTTTGCAATTTTTTTTTCTCCATCTCATCTCTCTTCAGGTACGAACCTGAATTACCACAACCTGAGTCCTTTTTCTCATTAATCTAGTCAAAATCGCTGAGCTCTCGGCGTGTGATGGTTACTGCAGAGTATTGAGAAACTCGACAGCCACACTTCAGCGGTTTTTCATTCCACCTCCCCTCCTCCTCTCCTTTCCATCCCTTAAACCCCTCCACCTCCCCCGAAAGTCTGTTAACTTCTCGGTTCTTTATTTTCGAAATAAGCGTCTCTCTCTCTCTCCATTTTCTTTCCGTGACGTCATTCGAAAAAGATGTCACTGACCGAAAGCTTGTAATTTATCCTTCAAACGATAAGCGGGAACTTTCGAGCTTTTTCCTCGGGAAAGGGGGTTTCTGTACGTTTTCCCGAGTAATTTTCCTCTGTCTTCAGACAAAGGAATTGTGAAAAGAAGTAGGCGGGGGGTGGGGGCTGGAAACCGAAACCAAACTTTCAGCAAAAACAAAATCCCTTCGGAAGAAACCTCTCCCGGGTTTTCCATCTAAATCCCGAAACCCTTTTTTTCTCCCTCCAAGACAACAAAAACAAAAAACAATTTCCTCTAAACTTTCAAACCTCCTCCTCCTCCTACAGCTTTTCCGAGGAGGAAAACCAAAAAAAAACTTTTCCAACAAAGGAACACACACACTCACACAACAAAAAAAAGGAAAAAGAAACGACGACCGGAGCAATCAACCTCGGGAAAAGCTCGTCGGTAATAAAACCGCCTTCGGAATCCTCTCTATTTTTCGCACAACTTTTCCACTTTGGAAAACTTTTACGACCAACTTCCCCAAACCCCCTCCACCCGAGAGAGAAGAAAAGGGCAGAAATGTAAAAGAAGAAATCATAAAAGTGAACCCCCGAGCTTTGGGCGGATTCTCTTAACAAGTCTCTCTCTCTCTCTCATCAAAAGCTTGAGCCTTTTTTTGTGATGAATTTTCTTTTTGGCTTTTTTCCTTCCCTCCTCCTCCTCCTCCTCCTGAAAACCAGAAAGAAGGAAGAAGACGAGGAAGAAATTTATGGTTCAATATAATTAGAGAGCGTTTCAGGGAGATGATAACTTTTCATAACGGTTTCTCCACGCGAAAATCCTTTCTTCTTTCCTTCTTCTTCATCATCCCTTTCCCAACCACCCCGCCCACCCTTTCAACATCTCTCTCTCTCTCTCTTTTCATTCTTCACTCAAGGTTTTCCCGTTAAAGGAGGAAAAAAATAGAAAAGAAAGGAAAAAGGGAGGAAAACTCTTTTTTTGTTTTCTCAGAGAGTTCAAGGTCAAGGCTGTACACTTTTTATTATTTCTCTCCTTTCTATCTCCTTTTTTTCTCTTTCTTAAATTAGTTTTTTGGCTCTCCGATGATAAGTTACTTGTGTACTTTAGCCGGTTATTTACAGGCGTTCACGAACGCTTTCCCCCACCCCGTTCAAATTCAATTCGTTCGATACTCCCAACCCGAAAACAAAGAAGAAAAAAAAATTTTTCCTCCTCATAAAAATCTCTCGAATCCATCTCCTTTTGAAGCCGTCTTCTTCAAGGACATTTCAACCTCTTATCATCGTTAAATCCGCCCCCCTCCCTTATCTTTATTAAGGTTCTCTCAGTCGTTCATAAAGCGAACGGCGAAGACTCTATTTAAAACGTCGAGAGAAGTTCTTTGATTCTTTGACGTTTTATGAAGGAGGGTTGATGAGAGGGATGGTAGGCAGGGGTTGGGGGGTTAATTTCATTACTTCAAGTTTCAAAGAGGTAAAGTGAAGAACTCAAAGGAGAGGAAGTCGATAAGAACTCGAAATCAGGTTGGATCCAAGTCTTCAAGTTTGACCGAAACCGCAAAGTGTTGTCTTTTGAATTTCAAATTGACTATGGAGAGAGCCTAAAGTCGTTATTGAACAACCGCAGATGAAGAAATTATATTCAAATAAGAAACAAACCGCAAAGACGGTAACAATGGGAGGAAGTGAGAAAGATAAAGCAGAATGGAGAAGCTGGTCTCAAAGGAGAGGAAAGAAAACAAATCAGAACGAAGAACATTCAAGGAACAAGCACTCAAAAGGGAGGAACAAGGAAAACAAAAACTCGAAGTGAAAGCTGTGAAAGGGCTTAACCATCATCTAGAAGGACGGTACGACAGAGACGCTAAAAAGAGCGAACTCCAAACGAACGCAGAAATAAACACAGAAGATGTTAACTAAACAAGACATCAAAGCACCGGTGATAGAATCAAAGACACCCAAAAGCGACTTCTCTGACCAGAAACTTGTTTCTAACACTAGTAAGAGCTTGAAGGACCAGAACCTACAACAACAGGAGAAAGTCATCGAACACAAACACAAAACTTCATTTCCAAGTAGAACCGATACCGAGAAAATTTAAAAATGCTCAACAACACCTTCCAAACAGCAGAAATGAAGACAAAAAGGTTTAAACACCTAAAAAGGAAGGAAAAGCAAATCGTTAGACAACTACTGAAGGCCTTTACCACCGGGAGAAGAAGGAATGAATTCTCTCCAAGTCATCCATTAAAGGTGTCCACAAGACGAAAGCCATTTCTAAGGAACAGAGAGACCAGAGTAGAAGTGGAAGTGATGGTAATGTCAGAAGACGTACGAAACCCCCGCAACACCTTCCAGAGACTGGAGAAAAGAAAGAAAGCAACAAAGGAAAATAACCGTTGAGAAAGAAACTTGAAACAAAAACCGACTTCCAGGTCCAGTGGCAACAAATCAAATCAAAAACCTAAAACGTCAAAGACCCGACGCAAAAAATCAGTTCGACCCACAAATTGACACATCCAACTTGGTTCTAACCCCCCAAGGCGTCATCGAGGCATGAACCGTATAAACATTAATAAATAAATAACAAGAAAGAGAAAAACGCGCTCAACAAACTATATCATCTCGCCTATGTTTACCTTCTCCTTAAGCAGCCTCCCCTCACCTCAAAACAACAAAGCCTGCGGCCGACCTGAAAGTCACTAACTTTCCAGCCTCATTCACACACATACAACCCAAATCGGAGTGTCCAAGTCGAAGATTCACAACACCGACACAACAAACCGGAAATCCAACAGGTTTTGAAGTCTTAATCCGGTTGAATCTACTTCGCAGAACCTAAAAATTAAGGATTCGATTACAAATAATGTCTGTTTTTGTTTTTAGTCAAACTGAAGAAGAGATATGATGCAAGAAGCAAGAAATTATAGCGACAAGGTCTTACGGATGGAATTAATAGCAGAGGCAAAATGGAAAAAAGGTTTCGTTCCTCTTCCTCCTCCTACCCCCTCCTCCTTCGATCGATGCTTTTACTCTTTCCTCCAACCTTTCCCAGTAACTTCTTAAATGAAAATGGATGGACTCTGTTATCAGTATTAATGACTAACCGAGACGTTCGCCATTCGATAATGGAAACTGAGAACCATCGACTCACGACTCCACGACTCCCGACGCTTTTTTTTAATGAGTTTCCCGGTGACGTAAATAAGCTTTTCCAGACCGCCGACAAGACGACTTCAAAACCTGATTTTGAAACAACAAGACCCACAAAACTCACAACAACTTCATTCAATCTCGACAAAGCGGACATGTTTCAAGTGTCACCACGACCGCCATCCCTTAACACGACATAAACAAACCCCGTTGGCGGTCTTAATTACCGATGATTAACTCCTTCCCAAAGAGCCCGGAGGGATGAAGGAAGAATTATTAGGGTCATCAGGCATACCCCCAACCAAAACCTTTTTTTCTCGATGTTATAATGAACCAAAATGTGTTTTGTCTGGTTGGCTAACCCTTAGACACCCTCCACCACCACCACCACTCGGTTCTTCTCACAGATGGGAAACTGATTTCATTTGGAGGAGGTGACGAGTGTCAGGTTTAGTCTGTAAACGTCAAAGGATTCTGGGGAAGAAAAGGTTTCCCTTTCAAATGAGCCGAAGATAAAAAAAAAAATCCCACCGCCGCCTCATACCGTCAAGTGAACATGACCTACACCTGTTCCTCAGCTTTCTTTACTCTTTATGTCCGACATCTGTTGTTTCCTGCTTTTTTGAAAATCGCTTCAAAAGCTTCCACTCTTCTGGATGTGGCAAAACACCAAATTAAAACTGTTTCCGGTGTAAAAACCAAATCAGATGAATGGAACCGAGCCCTCTCCTCAAATCCCTAATCAGCATCTTCCTTCCGATGTTCATTAGGTCACACATGGGAATGACCCAATGACCCAAACACGAAGGAAGGAACCACCGTTGACCATCTGCTTTCTGTTTCCTCTCGAAAACCCTCGTTAGAGGATTTAGGTCTTCATGACCCATACCCTGACACGATGCCCTCAAATTATCTACTAAAAATCTGTCTTGGATGCCTTCGAAGAAACGAATCCATTTCCCCTAAAGGTGGGTAAGCAAATACTTTCCAAACCTAGTTCCCATGTTAAGTCATGTGGAGTGGAGGTAGTGGTGTGTTGGGTCAGTTTCAACCCAATCAAACCAAAACCTGATTTAGAAGAAGAAGAAAGAAACCATTTCCGGTTCTTGTTTTTATCTATCGCGAAACCTTTTAAGGAAGACGCGAACCCTCAAAGTGAGACGATGAGAATATCATTGGCTCGTGTGGGCGTTCCTCAAAAGTCTCATTTAATCCGAACTGGTGAGATAGTGAAAGCAGAAGAGAGCGAAACTGACCCACCCTCGAGGTGTGCGCGTTTCATTTCGGCGTTAACAACCAAACAAGGTCTTGAAAACCTCCAGCGGCCGATTTACACACCCACATCCGAACCGCGACACCGAAACCTAATCTACCACCGAACGCACCATTCCTCCTTCACTTCCTCCATTTACTCTCTTCGTCATCCATGAGACATAAATCTCGCGTTTGGTGTGCACTTGCCACTCCGAAATCCTCCCTCCGTCTTAATTTAGTTTAAATATTTCGTTTAAGGGTTGGTTTCACCCCCATAATTTTTGAGTCCTTCGTCATCATTCCAGTCGACACCGAAATCGTTGTTCCAACATGTTGGACTTCGACCATTACCCTTCTTGACAAAATCTGAATCTGTTAATTGGAAAGTCGGCGTGTTTGTGTGTCTAAAGAGAAAATCAGGTTCCCAGAATCTAATTTATCCGGAAAACAAGTCGAAAACAAGTCGGGAAAAGAACAAGGCGAACGAATCTCCAAAGTAGGCCGGCTACTTCTCAACTGGATTCAAGCTCGAAAAGAGTGAGGAAAAAAAAGTTGCGAAACTCACTTCATACCTAAAATGGACACAAAGCCACAAGGATCGCGAACCCGTGCCTGCCTCCCAGCCTGCCTGTGTGTTCTGTGTTTGTTCATTGTCTTGGCGGACGCATAACAAAAATATTTCGCGTCGAGTGGTGAGAGTGAGTTTATCGATAGTCTCACACCAACCTACCAGCCCACCAGCATACCTTCCACAATCGATTTTTTTCTTTGTTTCGGTCAAATCTCAGGTTCAAACTATCTTTCAGGTTTTCTTGTAACTGGGTCGTGCTAACGATATACCGATATCATCACACACCAATCGGAAACACCGAGTACCAAGATTCGGCGCTCCGTCTTCTAGCTTAAATCTGACGAAACCTAAACCTAAAAGAAGAGATTAAGGTATAACAAACCCACCCCTCCACTCTCTCTACCAAAACCAAGAAACTTCAAAAGAGAAAACGAAAAACTTCATCAAGACTCCCACAACTAGAACCAGAAAGAAAGGTTGCCAGAGGACACCATGTCACTGTCACCACGTGCTCCTGTACGAGTTCAAACCTGTCCCTACAAGCATCGGGCGGGGAAAAGTTGTTTCGAGAAACCGGAAATGGGATTTAGTCAAAACCCTCTCACGCTGAAAGTTTTCTTTAGGCGAGGAGGAAGGTGGGAAGGGAGACGACAGCACGAGCAACAGAAACGCAACGTCAAAGGAATTTTTCGAGGAAGATCACTCGATCAAGCGCAAAGGAGAAACGGAAAACAAGAATATAAAAAAGGAAACTTGGTATGTACACAGGTGCGGAAATAATCGCAGAAAGACGCTTTACATCTCTCATCAGGTGTGAAATATCAGGGCACCATGACCCTGACAGCGAAAACACGGTCAGAACGAGAGAAATTCCACGAAGAGCTTTCCTAGAATCACTTCGTCCTCCTCCCTGATCCTTTCAACCTTTTCTCAAACTCCAACCAGGAAGAGAGAGACGTTCCTCGCATACCTACACCATCATCCTCACCTTCCTCCTGTTTCTATATTCGGGTTTAATTATTCACGACAGCGTGCGTCTATTAAAAGAAAATCCTGTGACGTTAGCTTAAAATACCTTGTCACGTTGGATTCGATGTCCTACAAAGAGAGCAACGTGACCCTCGAGTTTTCGCCGTCTGACTGAATTATGCTCGATACCAAAAGACAATTCCGTCTCGCTTCCGACTATGAACTTGATTCAGACTAGATGAAGGATGAGGAAATTGAAAAGACAATCAAAAAGTATAAGTTCTAAATGGCAAATGATAGCAACCTTACCTACACATACTGCGAGGGGTATGAAACCTGAGAGAAGGGTAGAAACCAAAGGAAAGAAAGAAGAAACAAATTCTCGAAAGAGGAAAAGATGGAAAACAAACACAAAATTAAAACACGAACTCTCATACAACAGAAATGTTGACAAAAATGTGAGAAAGAAAGGATGAAAAAGAGGAAACTAGAAACCAGACTTTCAATGACATCAGCAAAATAAGAACCAACAAATCGACAACTAACAACACCTCCAAAAGGAGAACATTAAATCAGACCCTAGAAAGAGAGTATTTAAAGAAGAAGAAAGAAGTCGGAACTAAGAAAGTCAAAGCAAAAACACTCAAAGACGGGAGAAACAAGATAAACGAAAACTCAAAAATAAAGTTCAAACTAAAAGACACAAACAAACAGAAAGAAGAAGAAACCAACAAAACCAGAAATGCCAACAAAGCCAAACCTAAAAACAATAAAACGAAGCTTTTAAAGAGAAGAAGTTTAACCGAATGACAGAGGACATGACAAAGAAGAAAATCAACCCCAAGAAACAGAGAGAAAAATCACACAGAGAAGACAACAAAAAAAGCAAAAACCAAAGACAACAATTAAAAAAATAAACACGAAGGAAGTCGGGGGAGGAAAAAGACAACAGCAATCAAAACCAAATCAATGGAGCAAACCAAAACAGAAAGAAAACAAAGACTGCTAACAACCGTAAAGATATGAAGAGGAAATGAACAAAAATAAAGAAGAAGATAAATCAGAGAAGCAAACAGAAGATAGGAAACCGAGATGATATAGAGAATAGAAAAACAAAACAAAAATTAATAAAAAACGGAAACAAAGGAAGAAAAGAGAAGGAAAAGGGCAACAACAAACAAAACAAACCCATCAGAGCAAACCAAAAGAGAATGACAACAGAGACTGACAACAAAAACAAAGACATCGAGAAGAGATGAATATAAATACAGAAAGAAGAAAGAACACAACGAACGGGGAAAAGAAAACAAAAGAAGAACAAAATGCAACCAAAACTAGATAAGAAAAGAAAAATGAACAACAACAACCAAAACAGAAAGAAAACAGCGCCTGATAACCATCACAAAGATATCAAGAAGACATAAATAAAGGAAGAAGGAGAGAAATTCAAAAAGCAAACAAAAGATAGATAGAAAGCCTAGAAGATACAGAGAAACGAAAACAAGCAAAAACACAACACAGCAATACAAAAATAGACAAGAAGGAAGATGAGAGAAGAAAAATGAACAACAACAACCAAAAAAGAGAGACAACAGAGAATGATAACCCCACAAAGGCATCAAGAAGAAAGGCATAAAACTAACTAAAGAAAGAAGGACAGAAATCCAACAAGCAAACAAAAGATAGGAAGCCTAGAAGACACAGAAAAAGGAAAACAAAAAAATAGACAAGAACAACCAAAACAAAAAGAAAACGGAGACTAATAACCACCACAAAGATAGACAAAGGAAGAAGAAAAGAAATCCGAGAAACTAACAGAAGACAGATACAAACCCGACAACATCCCCACAAAACAAGAGAAACATTAAATCAAACCAAAAAACAGAAGTAAAAGCACCAAAATCAAGAAAGAGAGAAACCATGTCAAAAAGATAAGAGAACAACCAGACCGAAAACCCAAAAAAATCTTCAGCACAAACCCAAAGAAAAGGAAAACGACCGACAGCAAAACACAAAGACAGTGAAAAGGAATCGATAAAAAATAAGCAACAAGAAAGAAAGAAATCAAATCGAGAAGATGTGTACGAAAGACAAAAGAAGGAAAAAAAGGCGAAAAACTACAAAACGAGTGACAGCAACGTTCCAGTTCCACAAACAAACAAAAGAAAGATAATTAAAAGAGAGAGAGAGTGGTAGAAGAAGAGAGAGAGAGGAAGAAAAAGATTTCAAAATTTCCAAGAAAAGATGGAAAACCAAACAAAAATTTTCCTTCCGCGCGTTCTTTTGTCATTTCCTTCCATTCAGACCTTTTAAGACTAAAAATGAAAAAACCAAAATGGCCGGAGAACAAACAAACAAACAAACAAACAGCCCAACAATTCGCAATATTCTTCCGCCATTTTGTAATCATTCAAACAAACGATATCACGATTCCATCCAGGTACGAACGAGGAACTTTTGCACAACCACCCAGCCGAATTCATAAGAAGAACTATTTTTCACCGGATTGCAACACTCCTCCGCCGCCAATTGACTTTCTTCTACCGCGCGACCTGCTTTTCGGTAGCACAATCCTGACCTTTTCCATCCACCGTGAAAACGGACAACAAAACCTTCCGGTTGACATCACCACCGTCCTTCGTGATTGCATCACAAAAGATTTCCCGACAGACGAAAAAATTGCGAAACAAATCAAACCCGCCATTTTGTTTGGTGTCAACCGTCAAAGTCATAACGCACACAATGGCACCTCAATTTTTTTCGTCCCCTTTTCGGCCCCTTTTCAAGGCTCCCGATTTTTTCGTAGCAAATGTTATCATTCCCGACATCTATCCGAAAATGGTTTTTCGTGTCATCTCCCTACCCATACCCTCCGCTTCACCACCGCCCTCGCTGAAAGTCAGTCAAAAATTTTGTCGGTTAAATATTAATGAGGAAAGACTTTGAATTCGAGAGAGAGAGACGTCGATCAAGTTGACGCCTGTGAATAACAAATGCGGTCGCGTTCGATGTCATCCGGTGAAGGCCGACTTTTCCCGAAAAAGAAAAATTCCCCCGCCCCACCATCTCTCCGGTCCCCCAGCATCCAAAATCTCTCTCGCTATCATCTTCTTTTTGTTCTCATCTTCCATTTTGACTCTTCCATCGTTTTTCCATTTTCTCTTTTTAATCCTCCTTTTCACGGTCTCATTCATTCTTCCATCATCCCCCACCACCCCCATCTCTCGAAATACCAAAGAGTCAAGGATGTTTGCCCAATTAATTAAAGAAAAGAAATTGGCAAAAAAACCCTTTTGGTGGGTGGATGGGAGGGAGGAAGAGAAAGAGAAGAGGAAAAGCGGAAAACTTGCCTCCCACTCTTCCGGAAAATCCTGAATTTTCCGGGTGATTTAATTTTTTTTTGAAAAATTCCCTCCCACCCCCAACATCCTTCTACATTCCAGATCGATCCGAAAAATTCTTCCTCTCCAAAGAACCAAAAACAATTTCCAATATCGCCTATCCGTTTGAAAAATTCACTCCCTTCCCCCGTCACTGCTTTTCCAAAGAAGAAAAATCCAAAGGAATCGGTCAGCTGCGAAATCTTTTCGCTGCTGTTATTATTTTGAGGTTAGCGAGCGTCGCCATTTCGAACAAAAAATTTGGAGCAATTTGAGGTCAGTCGTTATGTCCTCTACCTCCCCCCTCTCCCCTATTTCTCCTGTTGGAAGTATTGATTTTCGATGGGAAATCCTGAAGGTTATCGGTTTGGGTATTGACGCTGTTGTGGGTGTTGGAGGCTCCTCCTAAATGCTAGCAAGAGGAGTGGTGGGAGAGATACCAACTAGCCGACAGTCGGATTCAACATCCGACCTACCTCAAGGCCACCGGGAACGAAATCCTCATCAAGTGCGACACTTAAAAAAGTCCAAATCCGACATGTCAAAGGGCTATTATCAACTAGAAGACGGGTTCAAGGCCGGCGAAGTGACCGGCGGTGCTGTTGGTGCCGTTGTCGGAGCAAAACAAGCGATTATGACGAGAGCGTCATGGACCAATCCCCGGCTCGGAATTGCTCTCTCACGTGACTCAGAATCAAGGGTCTTCCGACGGACTCATTCTGTCTACGTGACAAAACCTGAAACATTCAGGTGTCTTTTGTTCTCCGCTTGTTTATTATTTATAAATTCAAGATGGTGGAAAATTTATAAACAATGTCGAGTTCGAAGAGAAAATTTTCCGCCCGAAGTGGAAAACTTGGCGGAAGCCTATTACGCACCCGAAAAAATTTTTTCTGTCCTCTCTCCTCCCGCCCTCCGGCTTCCTTCTTCATCCCTTGGCACACGTTCAGGTGAGTTCGCGTTTCTAGAACCTTCTGGACCGACCGGTGTGTAATTACAAAATGTTTGTCAGAAATCGAGACCCTTTTCGCGATAAACGAGTTCATTTGATTCGGGTGTTTGCCGGACCGGAGGCCAGATGAGGTCAACCGTTTGACGTGGGTTTCGGGTGCAAAGTGTACACACAACATTCCGAGAGGTCTTCTCTGGGCCTATGCACCCAGATGACACTTTTGAAAAGTTTTCCTTCTTTTCCGTTCCCTCTACCATCTTCTTCTGTCCTCTTTCCAACATCCTCCTTCGTTTCGTACCTCGATGACCTCTTTTCTGGTTTTCCATCACTGTCTACTGTCTTCTCATCTTCTCCCGAGCTTGTCTTGACCTGTTTTCATTTTCCTCTGTAGTTTTTAGGTTTCTCTTTACCTTCATTGTCCTTTTTAGATTTCTTCTGTTGTTCTGTTCATCTTCTCCCAATCAAAACATAAGCTCACATAAGAGACAGAAAAGCTGAGATTAATTCTACTTCGTGACCTCATTTCAATCTATTGATTGATTGGTTCATCTATTTTCGTCTTCTAATTTAAACTTTACCCGGGAGAATGGCGGAAGGAAGGAAATCATTGCTGACTTGACAATGCATTCCGTTCGGGTTTAATCGAACCGTTCTTCCGTCCCCCCGAGCTTTCTTCACTCTACTCCTTCCTTGCGGATATGCGTTCGCTTGTTTCTTCCATCCCGTTCTCCCTGACGACGTTCACAGGTTGTTTGAAAGTGAACAAAAATTTTCCACGACTTGTGTTCAGGTGGAGAGTTCGCCAATGAGGCAGCCAACTGCATCGACCTTGAAACACTTTCGTCGTCTTAAGAAGTGAACGTGGTTCTCCGTTTCCCGGATGACGTTCCATCTCAACTCTCGTCCTGTTGTCTGTTGTTGTTGTTGTTGTTTTGCTTTTCGTTTTCGGCCTATAGGAGAGAATGAGGGGCTTGGATTTGTCGAGCTCCGAATTAATCACTCGGACTTCGGGTCGCGCTGTTGTGCAACTTGGACTGTGCAATGCGGTCAAACACTATTTTCAGACAGGAATAAGGTCGCGGGCGCCCCACTTTCCTTATTATTGTGAAATGATTCTTTTCAATTTTCCGGCACCTATAAAAATTTAAGTACGTTCGCGGTTCAACATTCGGACGATCCGCCCACTTCCTCCCTCCCGCCTCCCGCCTCCTCCTCTCCTCTCCTCGAGCGTTCGTTTCCATCTCTCACTTTTGCGGTTTGTCTTAACGGCTTCCTCCTTCTTCCTTCATTTGTTCTGGAGTTCGTGTACTGTCACTCTTTTCAGTTCATCTTTTGCTTACTACCATTTACATCGATGGATATATCTACCTCCCAGTGCTTTCATCTACTCTAGAGTATTGTCTTTGGTTTCTTCTGCAAAGCTCTTTCTTTACTCTCTCTTCTCTATCCATTTTGTAGACTCTCATTTCCTCTTCTATCGGTGTCTGTTATGTTTCTACTTCCTCTTCTACCAGTTTTGACTCTTCTTCCGCCTTTCCTCTTTTTACATCTATCTCTCGGCTTATTCGTTCTTCCTCAAAGCCTTTTATCGTCTTCAGTTCTCCCAGAATGTTTGGTTTGTCTGCTTCCTCTTCTTCTTTTGATGATCGGGTAGCTTTCCTTACAGATATTTCCCGTCTTCTTGTATGAACTTTTGAGGTGTGTTCGCATAAAGATATACCAAAAGCCTCCACTTCTTTCTTCCTTTACCATCTACCCACCACCACCACCACTCACCAGAAGAACGTTTTTAAGACGATTCATTCAACCATCACCTTTCACAAAACAAAAATTTCAAAACCATCATCCAAACTCCACGAACCTAATTATCATCGAGATAGGTACTTTCATCGCGTGTTTGACTTGGCAAGGTCTCTCTCTCTCTCTTGAGATTGTGAAACTTCCCTCTCCTCTCCCCGCCCCACAGCCGACTACAATAGGGCTTTTCGCGAGAGAGGAATGACGCAAGAAGACAGTCAACCGACACCAACGGGGACGACAATCCGACGCGAACGTTTCCATCAAGCGAAGAAAGAATCTTTTGATTTGTGCGCCACCTCCTTCCTACTACGACCTACTTCCCAACTAGTGAAAGGAAAGACCTTGTCGGCGAATGTATTTCCAACGGAAAAACGCGATGATAATGATAATAACGATCATAAAAAGCGGAAGTGGGTGAAATGAGAGAGAGCGTTTCCGGTTGGAAATGAAAATTTTTCTTCAACGTTGTATTACGGTTGACGAGGAGATGGTTCTTCTTCGAGTTGGTATTCTCACTAAAAATAAACAGAGTAGATTCCTTCTTCTTCCCGAGTCGGGGGAATTCGGGAGTAGATAGGCGCGTTTCAATCCCGACTCCCTCAAATTAAAAATTCTTTTCCTGAGGCGAAATTTTTCTTCATCTACTCTCTTCCTAGCAATTTTCATCTTATCTCCTCCATTAACTACAACAAATCTTCTCCCTCATCCGTCTACTATCTGAACATCTTCATCTACTTATCCAACATCCGTTTCCTTTGTCTAACGTTTCTGTCTTTCTAAACCTTCTTTCGTGTTTGAGGGTTGAGTCCCTGTCTTCTTCCTCTTGGCTTTGAGATTTTTTGGTTTTTATGGTCTTCGGGGGGTTTGGTGTTACCAGAAGATGTGGACTCTCGTAATTTCATCTATTTCCCTCCATCTTCTTTCATAAATTTAAAAGAATGTCGTTCAAGTGATAAATTTAATCTTAAGCAAACACAAAGGGTTTTAAGAGAAGAACTATGATGCGGGAGAGAGAGTGGAGGTGAGGGAGACAACCGGGAAGCCACCAAAGAGAAAGAGGAGAAGAAGAGGTAGGAGGAGGAGGAGGAGATGAAGAAGAAAAAGCTTCACTTTGTTTACAAATAAAAGAGGAAAAAGATGACTAGTCAACACGTGTGTGTATATACATTTTTGAATAATTACATCTCTGCCTCTTTGGAAGAAGAAGAAGCTGGAATAAATCACAAGGCGTTCGGGTTCAACTTGAACAATCCTAAGAGAGAGACAGAGAGAGGTAGGGAGGTAGGACCCCCCCGCATTTAGGCTAGGGAGCAACATGTGCAACACACGACGGAATGTCTCCTCCGCCGTTTTAATTTATTTAACCGCCAAAGTTTCATCTTCCACCTCCAGGATCTCCCTAGAAATTGATTGCGATCCATTTTTAAGGTGTTAAGAAGGTCCATTGGACCCCCTTCCGATGACAACAACAATGATATGCCCCCACCACTATCTGGGAGTGATAACTGCGGTTTCGAGGTCCGTACCTGTCACCCGACCAATTCATCAACCATAATTAGAGATCGATTGTGTCTTCGTCAAGGTGTACGGCCCCCAGGTTTTGCGTTCTGGGGGTTGGGGAGGAGGTCAAAAGGTTAAACCAACTTGAGAGGTTGCGTTGTTTACTCTTGGATTAGAAGTTAGAAACTCTGGGTCCTAAAACTAAATCTCGAGGAGGTGAGTGACAGAAACGAAGTAGCACAAAGCGAGACGACACATCCAAACCGTCTCACACACACCCATCACGTGACAACAAAACGGAACCTCACACACGATGACGTCAACGCGAAATCCACTAACACGTGTAAACGGTCTCACATTATCACACTAACACGCGTTTATTCGATCCAACAGCGAAAACTTTCTCGAAACCGAATCGAATCCCAGGAAATCTCCTTCACCACGACTACCCCAACTACCACCTTCTACCCTCCGCTCTCAATTAAAAATAAATAAAACTTCCTCGACGGAGGAAGACAAAACCAAACCTCCCTCACTCACAACAGAACCAAAAACCAAAAAAACAAAAATTTCGCCCGAAGAAGTGAATTCTTCCTCCTCCTCTTCCCTCCCTCCTGCCCTCCTCTTTCCAATCATATTTCTTCTCCTATTAATTCCTTTCTACTCTTTATTTGTTCCAGAATTCTCTGGTGAGCCTCCGACAGAAGGGAGATGAATCTCTTTTGTGGGGTTGCCGTGCCGCAAAAGAAAGAAGCTGAAATCTGTTTACAAACCTCCTCCGCCCTTCATGGTGGTGGTTTCTACCCCTAAAAGCAAACACCTCGCAAAAATTTTTTCTCCTTTCAACCCAATTTAGGGGTTGGTCGGGTTCGAACAGAAGTAGATGATGATGATGAGGAGTAGAGGATGTTTAAACAGGAATCAATTACAATCGCATCTTCATCTACCGCCGACTACCAGATGACTGTTTCCTTTAAAAGCATAACTTTTTTAAGTGCCGTTCTTTTTATCTTTTTATTAATATTTATCTATAGTTAATTATAGTCATTTCCGTCTAGTTAATAAACGTTAAACCGCCCTGACAAATCGACTTGTCTCCTTGCCAAGTAGTTAACTGGTGTGCGTTCCACCGTAGATGATTGCTAACCCCGAAACCATTTTTTGACTTTCACCTCTTCCGCTTTGATTGCCCTCCTTCTTCTCCTCTTCTTCCTCCAAGCATTTTGTCCATTTTTGTGGTTTCCTTTCGTCCTGCTTTTCAGTTTTTGGTTTGTCTTGCTAAAGTCCCTCATCTGGTAGAAGAGAGGAAATGTGAACCGCAAGATTGCTACCACGATACTGTCCTTATTTTGAATGACTACTGCTCTCGTTTTGGTTATTTATTCCGATTATCTACTTCCGGTCTGGGTTCTTTTTTGTGATTTCTTATGCTACCAATTTTTGGCGCCAAAATTAGAAAACCCTGAAAGACGGTAGTCATCGACCAAATCGTATTTGAGTCGAAACCTGTCTAAGGTTCCTACTTCCAAGAAGTCGTGCAAAAAAAGTTTTTCCCGACGGAAATTCTTCAGGTATTGGTGGTGGGGAGGCGTCTTCCTTCAGGGCCTCTTTTGTTAGTTGCCGAAGTCATTCTTTCCACGGTTGGCCATTACTCTCTCCCGGGTCTGGGATGTCGAGGTCGACCGCTTCCGTTGTTTCCACACACACATATACACATTGCTCAACCAATCCACTTGGCGTGACATAATTCTCGTTCTAATGATATTCCTACTTCCAGGTGTCGGCGTAGATCCGCTTTGGTCTTAGCCCTTTGCTTACCCAACAGATGTAGAGTCTTTGACTGAATCAGTTTCAGTTTCCATTCTTCTACCCACTCCCGAGTTCTCCCTCCACCTCCTCTCCCAATAACTCCACGCTTGTACCTGAAGCGGAACTTGTCGAAAATAATAAAATCTAACCTAGACCCAGAACGAATATGATTTGTTCACGTTCCTAGAGTGCAGTGACTGCTGGCTGGGGAGACTCGTCGACCTCGACACAAGACAACATTATTGACAGGAAAGAAAAAGTGAAAGAGCAAAGCCGAAAATCACGAGGATGGCGGTGGTCGTGATTGTCGGGGAGAGAAATCATCCGGGAAAACAGATTTCGATAAATTTCTCGAATGTTGGAAACGACAGCACTTTTCCACCCCCGTCCCTCATCCCACAGCCTTCTTTTCCCGCCAAATTCCCAGATGTTTTATATCCGAACGAATTATTTTTATTTAAAAAATTTATTTTATAACGGAAACTGGGTTAAAAGTTATTTTTGGTGAGAAGATGATTAAAAAGTCGGCGCTCAAATTCAAATTTCGAAAATGGCGGCCATATTGTTTGTCCCTCTCCCATCCAAATTCATCTAAAGATCCAGCCAAAAATTCTGACTAACGCCCCAAAAGGTTTGAGAGGAGTGGAAGGTTTAATACCCTCACCCACGATTTTAAGGGTGACTCAAGGAAACGTTCGGCGAAGAAACCCGAACGCCTCTTCATCACCACCACCACCACATACATTTGGTATCTGGGATATGATGACGACAGCGATGTTGGGTTTGGGGAAATGAGAAAATGCTGGCTTTCCGATCTCAGGAAAAAGGACACACGCACACCCACCCACGCAGAGACGCACGTTTCGAACATGTGGCCGCCGTTCGGTTTATTTATTTTGGATTTGATTTTGATCCCTTTGGAATACAAAAACCAAAAAAACATTTCTGGTAAACGAGTAAATAAATAAGTTAAAATGTCTTTCTTGTTGGGGGAGGTCTTTTTCAAATTTTAACCGAGTGCTTCGGGGGCTTAGACGTTCGCCCCCGAACGCCACCACTTCTCCCAACGTTTCTCTATCTCCTTCCCCGATTTCATCACTTTCTCAGGTTTTTCCTGTCCTCCATCTCCTCTCTCCGTCCTTCCGTACCACCTCCACTCACTCTTCGACTGCTTTCGAATCCGCTTTGACACAGTTTCCGACGGCGGTGGCACTAAAAAAGAGCGCCAACTGGTCGTCAATTAAAAAAGAGAAAAATCTTTGAATTTATTTCTCAGATCAAAAACCTGTTCCCCTTTTCCTCTGATCGCCGTCGTTGTCATGTTTATTCATCGAAAATGAAAACGGAAACGGCTAAATAACAAACCGGAAACTGAAATGATTTTTAATGAAGCTACACGAGTGATTTGCATCACAAAAAAAAAAAGAAACAGATGAAGACGGAGATTTCGCATTACTCGTTAATCCAGTTGAGATGCTGGCTAGTGGTCCATCGGCTATGAATCTGGGATGGGAAAATCGTTTCACCGCTCTTCCTGTCCCTCTCCTTCTTCCTCACCCTTTCAAATCCTTTTTCTATTATTCATTTCCTGCATTTCTTTCCCTTCTCGAGTTTCTACCTTTCCTCTAGCCTTTATGAAAATCATTAAGGATTCCAACCGGTCACCTGTCAAAAAAGATGAAAGAAACAAAGCGAGAGAGGAGGGGAGAATGACGAAGAATCCGGTCGTGACCTTGACATCTCTAACCGACCATCTTTTCTTCTTTTCTCATCTCCTTCTTCTTCTCAATGAGGCGTTCGATGGGTTGTGTTAGGTCGTCATAAATGACGTTTTGTGTTTGGTCAACGAGAGAAGAGTGGATGAAGACTTGGCGGATGGTCTTTGTAAGCTGAATGAAAAAATTTCCGTTCGTCGTGCGTGACGGTTGGGGGGTCCTCCGACAAGACGTCTGTCGGCTTTTTGCAAATTTCCGGTTTCAATATTTATAAACACCAACCGGAAATAAGATTAAATCCTCCAATTTTATCACAAGATTTCGGGGGTTGTTAATTGGTCCTGTCATCTTCCTACACCCCCGTTGAGTTGGGTTGAGTTCTTTGGGGGCTTCCCAGAATCCCTACAACACCTACGCGCGATCTCTTCACCTTAAAGAGGAAACCTTTCCTCCGAACTTTGTTAACAATGTTGTTCCGATCACGGGTCACCGACCACCTGAGGAAAAGTCGTTTCATTCAAAACGCCCACGGTACCTCCTCCACCTCCCCGAAAATCAGATGAATCACCTCACAGCCTCCTCAACACAACCGGTGGGAAGAAGACGAAAACCGTCAGATCAGAAACGTGGATGAAACTTACCTGAAAGAAAAGAACAACAGAAAAATTACTTTCAAGAAAAATCACAAATGGAGGCGGAAAATTTTGGAACAAATCGAACACAGACACGTGGTTTAGTTTAATTAACACCTGTGATACATGAATTTCAAGGTCAACCTACAGCGTCACCCGATAGACGACTTATAGCGACAGGAAAAACTTTGATTGTGCCATCCTCAGCCTCCTCTGGACCACCTAGTCTCCTTATTCCAAGTCGGAGGGGGCTCCGGAGGAGTCTTGCTCCCCATCTCCGCTCTCTTATTTTGGGCAACCGTCCATTTCTCGACTTTTTTGGCACTGACCTTCGTTTCGCTTTCTTTAATGCCGTAAACTTTTCCGATTTGAGAATTTGGCAGAAGCCAAAACAATCCCGAAATTGCTTCCATCTTCTCTTCCCCCCTCCCTCCCTCCACATCCATGTTAATTTAGGTTTCCGGTTTACGCATCGAAGTTTTCCTGTCGCGTTACGGTCAAAACGAAAACAAAACAAATTTTTGATCTATTTTCGTCTTCTCTCTCTAATCTCCTTCTCATCTTCATCTCTCACGTAGCTGTCTTCCTTGTAGCTGGGTGTGAATATCTATTTTTCGGTCCTCGTCCACCGTCTTTCCTTCTCTTTGTTTCAAAACTTTTCTCCATTTCATTTTCAAATCTTTCTTCTTCTCCGACTCGCTTTTATCTATTAATAGACGTCAAATTCTTTTCCTTTCGGTTTTCTTTTATCTCTTCTACTTTAACAACTTCTTTTTACGAGTCTTTCGGAACCATTTCCCTCGTTTCTTTTGTCTTCATCTCTTCTTATCTTTCGTTTCGTTTCGAGTCTTGCGAATCTTGTCTACTTTATTATTGATTACATTCTCTCCATCATCTTCTCCTGGGTCGGAAAAGGCAAAAACGGTCTACAGCACAAGATGACTTCAACGACTATCTTTTGACCTCGTGTTAGGTTTCGTTCCTGTCATTCCGCTTTCATGAAAAATCTGACGAAACGAAAAATTAAGACGACAGACGACAGACAGGTTCCAAACAGCAAAAGTGAGATGTTCAAGAATAAAACCCCCAACGCAAAGATGAAGCCTTTTTCATAAATACTGCACAAATACTCTTAGTATCTCTTAGACAGGTTCGGACGGGAGCGAGGGAGGAGGACCTAATCTCAGTTACAGTGTGACTGTTATATACTCAAACAGCACTTTTCATTCAGATAATAATTTTTGGCCTGATTATTTACACACTAGATAATTATATATATAAATCAGATAAATATAAAGCCTAGATAAATCATATGGACTAGTAGATAATCATGAAATCAAATCGATTTTCAATTTATAAAATGTAATCAACCTTTGAAAGGGTAATCGTACAACCCTGTGGTATACCTAGAAGATAGAGAAAGGAAGAGGAGGATAGAAAAACAATAAAAAATATAAAGAACTCAAGAAATAGATGAAAGACAGATGAGATAGATCAAGAGACATTGAGGGTTCAAGAAAAAAGCTCAACACCCATCCAAACTAACAAGAATGACGAGGAAAATAGTGGAAAGACAAAAAAGACAGTCGACCAAGAAAAACAAAGAGTTGAGAGACAAAGAAAAATGGGAAGAAAACGAGAGAAGAAAAATGAAGAGAAAAGAAGAAAAAAGAAAGTCAACAGAGTTCGGGAAAAAAAATTCGAAAAAGTGATTCAGGACTGATAAGAAGGAAAGTTAAAATAAGGAAAATTAAGAAGACAGGAAGAAGTTGGAAAAGAGGAAGGCAGCACTGAGAAAGAGAGAAGATAAAAATAAAATAAAAAACAACCAGAAGAAGACTAGAAAACAAAGATGGAATGGAGAAAACTCAAAACCATCTTTTCAAGAACATGGAAAGAGTAGAGTAGAAAACAGAAACAAAATGAAAGAATGAAAACAGACAAAAAGAAGAACAAAGAGGAATAGTGAAAGATGAAGACAAAAAGTAAAACCATCACCCAGAACAAAAATAAAAAGGACGAAGAGAGGTAATGAAAAACGAGGTAGTAGAGGGAGAGAAAGACAGCACTGACAGGGAATAAGAATTAAAACAAAAAGAAGAAGAAAGACCAGAAACCCAAAAAGATGGAGGAGGAGATACAGATGAAAGGGAAGATACAGAAAAAAACTCAAAAACAAAATAAGAAAGACAGTAGAAAAAGAGAAGAATAGAAAGAGTGAAGATAGAAGTGAGAGATCAAGAAGAAAAGTACGAAAGGATGAAGATAGGTAATGGAAAACAAGAGGTAGTAGAGGGAGAGAAAGACAGCACTGAGCACTTAGAGAGAATAAGAAGCAAAGCAAAAAGACCAGAACCCCAAAATAGATGGAAACAGAAGAAGTACAGAAAAAACTCAAGAACATGAAAGAGAAGAAAACAAAAAAAGAAGAAAAATAGAAAAAGAGAAGAAGACAGGAGAGATCAAGAAGAAAAGTACGAAAGGACGAAGAGAGTAATGGAAGACAAGAGGTAGTGGATCCTTGGTACTCAAACTGCGGCCCACCAAGCTCTACTGAGTGGCCCAATGGCCCAGTGGAAACCGATTCAGTGAAAATTCGTGGAAGGTCGGTCACTCATCGTCAAGTCTGAACTATAGTGCCTGACCAGTACGAAGATGTTCGGGCCTGTGCTCAGAAACTGCTGACATTGTTTGCCTCAACACATATTTATGAGGCAGTATACAGAAACATACAGATGATGCCCTGGGAATGGACTGTATGCGACAATAGCCGGACTTGTAAAGTCGTTTCGGTCTCAATGGAAATTTCGGCCAGGAAGGAAAAAGTATGAACACCAAGGTAGTAGAAGGAGAGAAAGATAGAGCACTGAAAGGGAAGCAAAAACAAAAAGATGGAAGACAGATACAGAAAACAACTCAGAAAATCTTTACAAGAACATGGAAACAAAACAAAGACAAAGGAATCAAGAAAAAGAAGTCGAACACCCACCCAATGAAAGAAAAGAAGCAGGAATGACGAAGAAACTAATGAAAAGTCAGACAAAACAGAAGAAAGATGACCAAGAATCAGGAGAGACAGAGAGAGAGAAAGTAGTAGAAGAAGAAAGATGGCAAGAAAGATTACATAAATTATAAGCAAACACTTGCGAAAAAAATAAAAATGGCGGAGGAAAGCAAATTCCAAATTATTTATTTATTCTTTAATAGTCTGCGAGATTTCCTGAAAAAGGGAAAACACGAAAACTCATTCAAAAAACGAGATAAAAGAGAGGAGATGGAGGGAAAAAGTCCCAAAAGATAGAAACAAGCATAACAGCGAGCTTATGTAACGAAAATTATGAAGACGCGTCATCAGAGCAAAGTGCTTCTCTCTCTCTCACGTTCAAGCCCAACCGGCGGAGTTTTCACAATTCGGGCGTCGAACCCAAGTTGTCCTGGCAACGGTCCCAAGGACAGCTGCAAATATATCACAAACTCTTCGCAAATAAAAGAGAGAGAGAGAGAGAGAGAGAGGACTTCTCCGATTCCCTGCCATCGACAATAAACAGATTGTTGCGCGTATTGATACCGGCAAAACCTACCCCCCACTACCACCACCAACAGGAAGCCGTAACCTCCTCCAGAGGGTAGAACTCAAAATCTATTTATGCCAATAATTCATAGAAGTCGGTAGAAATGATCTATGCGAATTGCGTTTTGCGATATGTCCGACTCCGACAGGAAAAAGAATCCGACGAGGAGATGGTAGGAGAGGAAACGATTCGTCAGTGTCGGATTGCGGTCGCGAAATTTAAGAAAGAAGCTAAAAGCGAAAGAGATCGAAGATAGATGGAAACGTTCTTCTACTCTTTTATGGGGAGGCGGTGGGGGGGCTTTCTATTTTTATCTTCTTCCCCCTTGGAGTCTTTCTTTTCCAATTTTTGTTCCTGTTTGTTGTTGTTGTTGCTGTTGGTGTTGGTGTCGTTTCTTTTTTCCCTCCTCCTCACTCTTTTCCTTCTTCTCTCATCTCCTCCCACCATCTTGTAATCTCTTAGCTTCTCTGACTTTTTTTTTCTTGGTTTCTACTTGTCTCCTCCGTCTTATTTGTATGTTATTAAAGATTAATCGCTTCTACTTTATCTCTTTCACGACTTCTGAGATTTATTTCTTCCTCACTTCGTGAAACCTGTCGCCTTAAAAAAAGAAGTAAACCGAATCACGTGACCGGCGAAACAAACACAACGACAACGAGATTCGCTATGGTACTCTTACTAACCGGGACAAGGGGAGGAGGAGGGACGACCATGAAATCGGAGGACCATTCACCGTGGTAACGATTCACTGCACAGAAGAGATGAGAAGACAGAGAGAGAACGAGTAAGGAGATGACTTCTTTGCGGTTTAGGTAACCTTGATGAAGAGAAGGAGGAAGGTTTCCGTCACGGGGAAGTAGTCACAATGTGGACAAACGAAAATATTGAGGACTGGAGGAGGGGGAGGGAGGAGGGCAAGACCAGAGAGGAGAACCGACCGAGAATAAATGAAATCTCCGAAATGGTCATTTGAACCAATTAAGGCCAATAAAAGAGAGTTAAGTGGTCTGTGGGACTTCCGTCTCTTTCAGAGTCCTTGATTAAAGGCGGATTCAAGGAGAAAGCAATTAAATATTTCGGGCACGCACGCATACCGTCGACATGGAAAGAGGAAAACGTCTGCAGAGGTCGGGGAAGGGGGAGAGGGAAAAAGGAAAAACTTCCGGATCCTCATCTACTCCTCACCAAAATCCTCAAACTTCTATCCGTATTCTCTAACCACGTCATCTCACCTTTCACCCCCCCATCATGACCAATATCAATCTCATAGAATAATTAAACCGTTCGATATCTCGAAGTTTCAAAATCGAGTTTTTGTTTTAACAATTCAAAATGTCCGACCATCTTCTAACTTATTCTTTCATTACTTAAATGGCATCTACCTCTAAGACGTTCGATATATCGAATCATCGAGACTTCTTTCATAATATCCCTACTCACACATCTCAAATTTATGAATTTATAATAGAAGGGAATGTAAACCGGAAGTGACATCGTACATATATTACGGTAAAAGTGATAAATCCGGGGATTACTCATAATCACCAACTAAGTTTGATTAATGTTACAAATTATTGACTATTTATCACATTTACCAAGCTTATGAATGATCGCTAAGAATTATGTGTATACTCGCCCCATTTATCACTTTTACCGTAGCATATATATTCAGGTATAACACACAGAACCGACTCTGTATACCTAATACTAGTGTTTAGTAGTCGAACTGTAAATACTGACAATTGCAAAAGGTCGCAGAAACTATAAACCACAGCAAAAATATGCAAACACCCCCAAAAATCTTTCCTCTGGCACATAACCCACATCCACAACCTTTTTATGAGTCAAATATACAAACGTTTGCTATATATGATCGATACATCGAAACGACTTCGACTTATCGACCTAACGTCTCACCTATTAATTCAAACTCAAACCAAAATAAAAATTATCAATTATCCATCTCTTCTGACAAGTAAACTGTTCGATATATCGAACTATCGAAATGACTTGTCTACTATTTAGAATATCGAAACACATCATTAGAACAGAATCGGTGAACATCCATAGAACAGAATTAGTGACAGTTAAAAGCTACTTCAAAATACCGAAATGTGATTTTTGATTCTTCAAATTTAGCATTAGATAGCAAAAATTCTCGATGATCCAAAATGGAGGGTAGCTACCCTTTAGAACATTTCGACCTTCAAAACCTTCGATATATCGAAATGCTTTTATACTATATTAAAGCTCCCTTTCCCAGACCTACTAATTCAAGCTCATCAAGTTATTTATTAAACCTAACAACAAAATTCATTCATCAGTTTTAAATATTCAATCGAGCTTTTGAGAAAATATCAAATACATAAATCAAATAAAAATGGCGGATGAACGAATGAAACAAACAAAAAAAACGGAAACCGAATCAAATAAATCATTCTCCCCAGCTCGAAAACGGGTTTAAGTTATCCGAGGAGTTTTTTTGTTATCTTGACATGACTAAGAAACAATACGGTATGAGTATTCGTGTCGAAACAATACCTGTTCCTCTCAAAACAAAAAGAAAAAAAGAAACTGACCATTCCAAATTTAAAATGTCGACGCTTCCAACGGACAAAACTGCAAAACTCTCGCGACACCTATCGGACGATTTGATAACTAGACAACGACACAGCGATCCAAGCGGTCGTTTTTAGAACTAAACCAACATCTCGTGATTTATGACGTCAATCCAACGAACAGGAAATGGTTTCGCTTTCTTTTCGCGTTTGACGCAGATTTCTGATCGTCATTCGCATAAAAAAAATGAGAGAAAGTGGTGGGGATGAAAGTAAAAAACGAAAAAAGACAAACAGGAAACAGAAAAGCCGAAAATCCTTGGTTAATCGCTGACGATATTTCTGAAATGTGAGCCCGTTGCGGAAATTCTTGAGGATTGTTCGCCAGTGAGTCAATGGACTTCTCTCTCTCTCTTCCACGAAATGAAAATTCATCGGGGAGATGAAGAGGAAAGCAAGCTCTTCATCTATTAGTTTCGTAAGAGATGTCAGCTTGGATCATTTCTTTAGGGAATTCAATCGAGATGAGGGAAACTCCTCTTGTCGGGTTCGAAGCTTTTTCATTCGATTTCCTAGATTATGTTATCAGTTTCCCTTAGCCGGAACATCCATCTCCTCTCCTCTTATCGAATCTTCTGACGTTCTATCTATTCTTAAATTGATTATGAGTCATAATATGTTTTCGTTGAATCAGAATTTTGATGGGATCAATGGTTTTTAATCTTCATTTCCGGTTTTGTACTTCCGCTTTGAAAGTTCATCCTCTCAACCCAAAGGTCCTCCAGTTGGGTTTTACTTCATCCTTTCTACAGTTAGGTTTAGTTCCGATTCTGGATCTTTCGAAGGGAGTTGAGTGTTTGCTCGAATTGGTGATTTTTGGCTCAGTTCCGGTCCTTCCTTTCTGCCTCTGTGTCTTTGGTTTTGATGTTTATGTCCAGGTTCTTTGGCCGTTCGTGTGCTTTTGCTCAAACTATCTGTCTCAGTTTCTATATTCATTTCCGGTTCTTCTTTGATGTCTATTTCCTCAGTCCTAAGCTGTAGTTCCGTTTGCCGCTTAATTAAATCGTTCTGGTGGTCGTGTTCCTGCTTCCGGGGGCCTTTGTACCTTTGTTTGGACCAATGATTCCTGTCTAAATGCAAAACCAGCACCAACACAAAGCACAACACAACTGTACTACTGTTGAAGACTAAAGAGGTTGGTCGTTTCCACTCATCCAACCTCTATAACATCTTCAACCAACTGACTATCCTGTTATACAGCAACCTGTAGCGCAATTGTGTCTCTGTTGTCAAACCCAGGTATCTGACAACCGCCAAGGGCTCCGACTAAGACTAAAAATTGATTTCTGTCTTCATTTCCGGTTTTTAGTCTGTTTTCTCAGGTGGTAGCTACCTAAATCAGCTTCTTGTTACTTCCTTCCAAAGGTCTTTTGGTTGGTTATAACATTTTTGGTTTGGTCTGTCCGCTTTGGACGTTTTTCTATTTTTCTAGGTTAGCTCTGTTTCCGGTCTGACGTTTGTTTCCTTAAGCTGTCGGAGTTAGGTTCCTCTTATTTCCTCTTGGGTTTGTTGTTTCTGCTTCTGAGAGCTTTGTGATTTTTTCTATCTTCACTTCCGGTTCGCTGTTTTCTTTTTTGATGTCTATTCCCTCAACTCCAAGCCCTCCAAGTCCGTCTTTCTGCGTTGAGTCTGTTTCTTCAGTCAAAATTCATCTCAAGTAGTTTCTGTTTCCTTCTAGGAATACTTCCTTGGGTTAGTTAGTTAAAACATTTTGGTTTGGTGTTTCCGTTTCCGTTTTCCATTCTCCTGCATTCTTAAAAACCTGTGAGCAGGTTCATTCCAAACCACATAGTCATAGTTAGACATTTAGGACGTAAAAGACCTTGAACCCTGACGGATTTAAGTTCCTCACTTGTGAGTCACGATTGAATCGAACACCCAAAAATACGACTGGCGTTTCCGGTATCAGTCGAAATGGGAGTCCAGCACCTAACCTAAAAAGAAAGCTGAGTGAGACACCAACCTTTGACAGCGGATCGAATTCCAGGAGCCCTCGTCGAGTGATTTCCCGATGAAGTGTTGTTGGTATCGTGACCACCGTTGTAAGGCCCGTTGTTGACCAACGTCCCAGGAACTAGTGAAGAGGGAGTAGCTAATTTTTCTAGATAATCAGAAACAAAAGACAAAATCAATTAAACAAACAAAAAGTTGCGGTTTGGTTACGTCAGGAGAAGAAAGCGAGCGTCCGAAACCGGAAGGAACCATAATCGACAGGTATCGACGCTAAAGGTGAGAAAGAGAAGTCGACCGTGGGATTAAAGGTGACGATTAGATCACTTTCGACCTTTTCCTAGAGGTCTAGGTATCATTGACTGACTCATGTCTGGCGTCACGCCTATCAGAGTAAAAGTCTGTTTTGGGTCTTTCACGCTTTTCAAATCCTTTACGAAACTCAATCATTCAACAGCTTTTCCTTCCGGACGATCACAAACAGTAACAGCTGTCTGCCCAAATCATTTGGAGGAGGGTAACAAAACAAAAAAGCCTCAGAGGGGTTGCTATGAAGCGGAACAAAGAGGGAAAGCAGCTCGAATGAGTCACCGCATTTTCCCTGCTTAAAAACGTCTTCATGTCTCTTCTCTGATAGTCCAAACCCTCAGACCTCCAAATATCCGACAGAAACGTACCTGCCAGCAATGGATTAGCCGCGGCTATGTTAAACTTTGCATTCCTCTGTCGCAATTCGTTCAAAGCTTGCTGAGGTGTCAGAATATTCTTATTCGAGGCAGTGGTAGTGCTGGATACGTCTGCGACTATGTCGTTGTTGTTCTCCTCCTGGAAACAGACCCAACAATCCGGTTAATGATTGTAGTCACAACCCACATGACCCAAAACTTTGATTTGGTATTCCCGGACTAACCTTAACTTCGACTCCAGCGAAATCGGTAAGAAAGGTGTCGAGTTCAAGTGAACATCCTAACTGATTGAACAATTCGACGTCAACTTCGCTCAAACTGGACTCCAAGCTGGACACGAGTCCCGTGAGATCTGATTGGCTTAACTCGGGCGGTTCTTGTTGTTGATTAGTCGTTTCCAGGCATTGATTTAGGTTTAAATTATCGATTTTTGTCTCTGCTTCCGGCGACCTGAAAAAAAATTCCAATTCCAATCAATCATTCATTCAAAACCCTTACGAAACATCACAAACTTATCCACTCAACTACAACACACTACAATTTGCATAGCTACCGATTTCCAAGGAGTGTATAGCACTTTACCAAACGCCTGTAGAAATTAAGCTATGCAACCCGGTTTGATTGTATGCTAGACGTGTTGCCTATCTTACCAATTGCAGGATCATTTGTCTGTAAAGAAGCTGCACTGTAGACGGTTTAGGAGAGAATCATACTCACCAGAGGAGATCATCATCAATAAAAGGCATGCTCGGCACGAAAGCCGCAGCATTTTGGAAGGGGCGAAGCCCCAAGTGTGCGTCCGCCAGTTTGACTTGGACACGGACGCCACTCCCTCTTTCTCTATCTGATTGATGATTATCTAACAGGATTCAACACCGGTGATATGGACAACGTACGAGCGATGTCGCGGTATTTTTGAAACTTGATCCAAAACATGAAAAAAATGTGTTGTGGACCGCTGAAAAGAGAAATAAGACAAAACATTAAAATCCCCATCTCAAAAGACTGATAACAACAAACACAAAAGACTCTTCGCACACACAATAAGGTAACAAAGGGTGTGAAGGTACAAAAGTAACAAAACAAAGAACCTGAGCAAACAACCTGAAGAAAGGAGTGATACTCAACAATCACCAAATTCATTCTACCCTCTTCAAAAAAAAAGGAAAAAAATTAAAATAAACAAATCTCTCGACTCGAAAACCTTCCGGCAACACTCTCCATCAACTTGAGCCTCTAACCACAGTCATTATCAATCATTTAAACTTTTCTTTCCCTCTACCACCATCACCCAGCCATCCATCTCTCCATTTCCTTAAAAACAAAACGACTAAGGGTAGTGGGGAGAAGGTCGACGAACTCAAAACCACGGATTAATCCGACCCTGGAACCAGAAGATTCACTTTCGATATCACAACACTCTTAAGAACGCGTTATCATTGGCTGGAAATGAATTTGCAGTATGAAAAAAAAAGTGAGAGTTTGATGACTGAACCATCACTTTCCCTTGAAATCAACACAAATTGCCGTTTTGGAATACTTCTCATATTCCTATTAAATACGCAAGAGAAAGTGAAAATATTTTTTTTCTTTAATAATTGCATATTATATAAAAAAAACCGTAATTAGATTCTGCAATCGTTCATTTTTTTTGAATTATTTTTTTTTATTTCTTTATTATTATTATTTGGGGTTTCTTTTATACTATTATGTAGTTTTACTGAATTGTAATTGATGTACCTGGTTCTGGTTTGATCTAAGCTAACCCCTTTCGTCTAATAATAAAAAGAAATTCAAACTTTTAAAATCTGTTCCGAATCCAACATGGCGTCTTCAACCCCCGTAACGACTTTTTTCATTTTTCAAACGCAAACAAAATTTATAAAACCAATAAGATTATGAAAACATAATCAAACTCAAAATACATACTCGTTATTCTCGATCAAATACATTTTAAACGTTATTTCAAATAAATAACCGTAACAAATACGATTTAAAAGAAAAAGGAAAAAAATTTCAAAGGTTTCGGAAACCACCGCTGCAACGTAAATGGCGTTCCGGTACGCGGCAAATGATTCCCGCGATATATTAAGTTGGCAGCCTGGAATATGAAAACACAAATGGAAGCCGATCAGGACGAGGAAGAGGATGAATCTTTAAACGTTCAAAGCGAGAAATTTAATCCCTTACACGCTTTATATTCGAAAAGTGTGATCGTGCCTTTTCCTTCTGCACCTATTTTGGATAACGTAGCGAAAGTTACTTCGTTACTTTCAAGAAATAAAGAACTTGTAAACAAGGTAGGTTAGGTTATGTTGTTCTATTATGAAAATAAAAGTTTTTAAAAATTTTTATCAATCATTTCATTTGATTAAATATTAAATTATTAATCACCATGTTTTAATTTGCAGAGGGAATCGCTCGACATGTTGGTGTTCATTGTACATCAAAAGAAACCCCATAAAACAGAAAACTTTAAAACTCGCTAAGTCAACCAAACTCAAAAGTCACAAAAAAATAAAAATTTTATCATCCAATAAAAATCACTACTCACTGTAATAATAATTTAACATACAACATTATTTATTATTTAATAATAAATTTAAAAAAAAGAAGAAACACAGTTTTACCATTTCACCGATTTCTTCTCAACATCAACATAAATTATGACCAAATAATTTTCTAAAAATTTTTCCTTTTTAAATTGGCCAGTATAAAAGTAATACTAATTGGAAATTATTTTTCTTATCAAATGCCTTATATTATAATAATAAATGAAAACCAGTATATTACAGTAAATAGCAAGAAAAGAAATCTTAAAGTAGGTTTCCTCTCCACAACATGACACCCACCCCTTCGATTCATTATAAAACACTGAGAATGTTTTGTGTGCTAAATAAAAAAAAGTTTCACTCCCACAAGTGAGACATAAAAAATGTGATTGAATGACTTTTTATAACTGGTTTTAATTTTAAAAATAGTTTTATAACTAAAAATCATTTGCATGATAGGTCTTTTATTTATGACTGACTTTCCAAATTTAAAAATGTTATTTCTATATTCAACTTTCAAATTTGTTTCTTGACTTCTCCATTAAATTGCACAATTGCCAAAATTCAATAAACACATTCAGAAACAAATTCCTTCTTTTAAAAATGGGTTTTATGTAACATGAAAGATTGTAATTCTGATAATCGAATGTGTTAAAAGGGGGAAATTGTTTTAAGAAAAACCTTTTTCGATTTAATAGAAATCCAAAAGTGGCAAATAGCTAATAGGCTTCTGTGACCTTTTTAGCTTCTTTTCCTTTGGGACACATGGTTTAAAAAAAAGTTGCTTGGCATTTTAATTATATAACACCTTAATTGATTGAACCTTTATCAAGGCATATGTAAATTGATGCTTTCACTGATTTCGGTTTTTTATTTTGTTTATAGCCTCCTCCGAGTGTCAAATTGAAAAAGGAAGTGGAGCCTTCAACATCGAGTGATGTTAAACATGATCCAGCACCCATGGTTTCAATAAAGGTTAGCAAATTTGAAATTTTTCAGTCTTCGAAAGTCATCCTGGTTTTTGTTAAATTTGGCCCTCTCCTGAGCTTGTGTCTCGAGAAAAGGGTATATCACACCCTAAGGAAGATGGATTGTTAGGTTGAGCTATGGACAACTTCCTTTGTTTTATTTGTTTAAATTACTCCAGACAGTTCAATGGGTGATTCATTTCGTTACTAATACACAGTTGGTGGAAACAAAACTTTCATACATAATACAGACTTGTAGAAAGACTTTTTCAAAAATAATGCACACTTCTTTAAATAATCTATAAAGTCAAAGAGAATCTTATTGGGAACTAATTACTTCATAAATATTGCACACTTTTAGAGAGAATCATAAGTAAAGCAGTCTTGTTCGAGGACTCTGTTTCAAAAATATTGCACATTTTCAAGAAAATTTTTCCATTCAGAAGTGATTCATTTCATAAATAATGCACACTTTTAACCCATAATTCATTTCAATAGTAATGCACAGTAAGGTGAGATTGTAGTAGAAGTGTGAGTTGTTTACAAGTCTTTGGCAAAGTGTTCGTTGGGTTAGGTTGTTCAAAAAATCTGTTTCAGAAATAATGCACATTTCCAAGAATTTTTTTGTTTCCATAAATTCTACAGACTTTCTGTGAACGACTCATTTCATAAATAATGCACACTTTCAGGGAGAATCATAAGACAAGAATCTGTTTCACAATTTCTGAAAGTCTTTGTGAAAGTGTTTATTGGGTTGGGTTGTTCAAAAAATCTGTTTCAAAAATATTGCACATTTCCAAGAATTTTTCTCATAAAGAAGACAAACTTTGTAAGGAGTCATTTCAAAAATAATGCACACTTTGAACCCAGGTTTATAAGGTGAAATTGTTGTAGTAGTAGTGTGAATTGTGTATACATTGAAGTCTTTGTGAAAGTGTTCAAAGTCACAAACCCAATTCAAGGGTTGAAATGGGTTGTGAGTAGTAGTGTGCATTATTTATGGAACGAAATCTCTCCTAACGTCTGTTTAATTCGTACAACCACTACCGGAAGTTGTTCACAGCTCGAATCTAACAGTATCTTTAAACAGGGATGAGATTGGGTAGTCAATACGACAAAGAGACATCGATTGGTGGTGTCCAGTCCAACAAATCCAAAATGGCAACAGAATCAAGACCTCCCTACACACACACTTTAGACAAAAAAGAAACAACAAAGCAGAACCCCCCGTGATAAATGTGTGTGAATGGAATAGTAATAAAAAGAAAAAGAAAAAACTTCAAAAACAAAAGTGAAAGCAACAACAATTATAAAATTAACACGATCTCTCGAAACTGGAGGAGATTAAAAACTCATGAACTGTGCGAAAGAATCCTTGGAACAAAAGAATAACTCGATAAACTTCTTTCAAAGATTTTAATCACAAACACCCCCCCCCATCCTCCGCCATGTTCGCACTTCCTACTCCTCATCGTAGAAAAGACGGTCAGCAGATAGATAGCGTGGGTCTAGAGATAGGGTATAAGGATAGGAAAGATGTGAGACGTTCAAAGGACCTGGAGAGGATGGTGGTGGGTTGAGGGGATGGTGATGGTGATGGGAATCATAAACTAGAAATAAGTTATGAGTCAAATTATGAAAAATGTGGTCATAGACCTCTTGGGAAGACCCAAACCAAACTAATTCAAATTTCTTTTTAAGTTTTTTAATCGCTTAACGATAGCAAATGTTTATTTAGAAGAGAGAGAGAGAGAGAGACGTTTTTAAGCGTCTTTTTAAGCGGATTTTTTTTATTATCGTTTAACGGTAAAGTGTTAATAATTTCTGGTTTGGTTCGACGTTTACGACTTGTTCGCGTTAACATGTTAGCAGAAGAGTTGGACGACATTTTTGCCTCGTTTTTTATTATTCTGGACTGGGAGGAATTATTTTGGTGGTGAAACAAAACAATGATGACCGGTTTCTGTATTACCACAACCCGACCCAACATAACCTGTCTTCTTCTTCTTCTTGTTGACGGGAGAGATCTCCGACCCTGATGGAGAGTGATTGCAAGCTGGGTTCCACCCGATTAACTGCCACAAAGCTTTTTAGAAATACGAGATAACTCGTAGTTGGTGTATTAGACAAGTGATGGCCTACGAAATATCTCTGGAATCAGCTTATCAACTTCCACTAACCTAAACCTCTCAAGACGTGTTACTTTGTGTCAGGAAGAACCCATCACGACCCAGCTACCCTGATGGAGAGTGATTGTAAGCTGGGATTTCCACCCAAAAGGTTAACTACCACGAAACTTTTTAGAAAACCCGTGTTAGAAGCCGATTCAATTCAGTAATACGAGATAACTCGTAGTTGGTGTATTAGACATGGCCTACGAAATATGTTGGGAGTCAGCGTATTAACTTCCACTCACTTAAACCTTGGTACTTAGTCCTCTGGGTCGGAAAGAACCCATCACGAACCAGCTAAATCCTTTAAGGCGATCCATTTCCATGGGGTTTGAGTCACGTGACCCATCCGCGATTTAACGGTCATGAACCTTAGCCAATAAAAATTCCCGTTGACAAGCGTGACGGTAAAATCCTGGTTCAAGTTAGAAGACTAACCGAGACTCACAAGTCTGAATTATAGCAAACTTTAGCCAAATGCATTATGGTTGAAGAACTAACCACAGCAAAATATCTCAAAAGGAAACTGATCGACCACTAATTGAATAGTATAAAGTATAGTATATATAGTATACGAGTAGAATGGTGTTTGATTGATACTCCGGAAGACCGTACATACATGTGGTCCGGTAAAAACTTTTATTAAAGTTCCCATTACTAGTTGGAGATTTTATAAACTAGCCGGTGAATGTAATAAATACTCAGTAATATGTCACATTAATCGAGCCTAATCGGTGATTATGAATAATCGCCAGAAATTTATCATTTCGAAAGTGATACTGTATATATGTGTACGGTAAAAGTGATAAATTAGACGAATATAGTGCATAATTCCCTGCGATTATTCATAAATGTGACTAAAATGACGGTAAATGTGATGAATTATTGAATATTTATCACATTTACCGGGTAGTTTAAGACTTTTAAAGACTTTTGAGGGAGGTTTCAATATTTTTCCTGTGGTTTATATCTTTTGCTGTTGTCAATATTTGCATACTAATAGGTGGACCGGAAGACAATGTTGGTTCTGTGCGTTACATCTAATACAATTCCCGGCGATTATTCATAATCATCAACTGAGCTTTGTAAATATGACGAGTCATTGAATATTTATCACATTTACCGGCTAGCGTATGAAACCTCCAACTCGTAACCTGAGAAAACTTTTAGTAAATTCGCCATTACCAAGTGGAGATTCTATAAACTAGCTGGTAAATTTGATAAATACTCAACGATTCATTTCATTTATAAAGTTAGTTGGTGAATATGAATAATAACTGGACGTTATATAATTATATTCGCCTGATTTATCACTTTTACCGTAACATACATATTAAATGTAACGCACAGCACCGATATTGTCTTCTGGTCCACCTAATAGTAGTATTAGCAGTAGAATTGTAAATATTGACAACAGTAAAAGATGTCAAAAATATTGAAACATCCCTCAAAAGTCTTAAACTAGCCGGTAAATGTGATAAATATTCAATAATTTGTCGCATTTACAAAGGTTGGTTGGTGCGTATGAATAATCGTCGGGTACTGTATATATATTCGCTCGATTTATCACTTTTACCGTAACATATAAATTAGCTGTAGAGTCCCAGTCTCGCCCAGAGTCGATGTTATTTTTGGTCCTCCTAATATTTACGACAGGGATAACAGTCTTCGGATTTTATAGAGAAAGTCAGTAAGGTCCAACAGAGTAATTTATACCAATCTTGACTACAGCAAAATGTCTTAGGAGAAAATGTTGACTAAGACTCCCGATTTTAAATAAAAATTGGTTGTCAGCAAATCCTACAGCAAAACATTTGTTTAATAAATTTGGCATAACAATTTTTAACAGCAGCAAAAAAATCCTTTTTCGAAAGTCTGTTGTGTCGTCATTAAGGTTTTCAAAAACCTTTCGAAAGAGGAGAAAATGGCGGTGAAAGGCTTGGGTCTGTGTGTTGATTTGTAAGATGGGAGTAGAATAGGAAAAGAAAACGCGAGAGAGAGAAGACGGGGAAACACTGTCGATAAAACAGTCGAGAAGGCGTTCTTAGAACGGAGATTTATAGATGGCGGTGCGAGTATCCCGCGCTTTAAGCGACAAGTGAAAGTCCAACGAAGTCATCGGCCGTCCTTCACTGAGTTGCAGCGTAAACTTTGAGAACTTCGCTGCACTGAGAAGTTATTGAACTCGAACGCCGATGAACCCGACTATTACGAGATTAATGATTCTCTCTTCTTTCTCACAAAACGTGCGTTAAACCGTAAAAAAAAAGAAAGAAAACCGTTCGCACGCCCGAGTTCTCGCAACAACCTTTTCTCTCTCTCTGTGTAGTTTCGCGTTCGCTAAAATTAAAAAAAGAAAATGTGAACGCTTTTACGCGTTATTCTCGTGGGTGGCCGAACGGCCGGAATGCTTTCCTCCTCCCACCACCGAGATATTGACGTTCCATGTTGTCGCCTCGAAATTTTTCTTCTTCGGTAATAAACCCTTGCAAGTGAACTGTGAGGAAGGGACGGTGATAGTATAACAGTATAACAGTTTAACGGCTGTAATAGTATAGCACAAAGGTTTTGGATGGAGAGGTAGGGTAGGGGTATAGGTACCAATTAGAGAGTGTTAGGGAGTGTTACCCTCAGGGTTGGTGTTCGGTGTTCATTTCAATTAGTAACGCTATTCCGAGAGGTTAACTTGCTAATTTATAACCATATTGCCAGTTATAAAACGTCCAAGTTGCGTCATGTTGTGTATATTATAACACACATACACATTCCATGGAAAAGAAGTCGCGAGTGCGCATGCGGAGGCTGGCTCACAAGTCCAAATGATCAGGTCAGTCACTCTGGTATCCTTTCCTTCACTCCATTTTCATGGTTTGAGTGAAGATTTTGGCCACCACCCCTTGGTCCCCCAAAATGACACTACCAACCACCCCCAAGCCTTACAATTGCTTTAAGCTCAACTCTGAGTCCTCATCCTCCAAACATCCTCCTCGCTAATGATTCCCTGTAGACACAGAGCCCTGTATGAGGAAAAACTGATATCGAGGTCTATGAAAATTTTGGGAAACCGTCAACTCATTTCCGGTTTACAAAATACGATTCTGTTCACGTCTACATCCGGTCTGGTCGATTTGTTAAATGAATTTCCTCAAATTGTAGTTGCTGAGAGACGGGTCATAACATGCAGTGACAGCAAAAATTGTTGCACTTTTGCCTCGCTCAAAGGATGATTGAAATTTTTGCTGTGGGCTGATTTTGCTGTCGTCAAGACTTGTCATCGAGATTATTTGCCTTCGTTGAATTCCCTGACCGGATTCTCTTTTCTAAGATTAAATAATAGCTGACGTCATTTTGTTTTTGCTGTCATCAAGATTCGCAAAATTGGGTCTGATAGGTTATGTTCGGTTTTTGGGTTGTGCTGTGTCATGTTGGGTCTCGTAACTTGTCTCGGGTTATGATGGTCTGTGATCAAAATTCGCAAGATGGAGTGTGTTCGTTGGGTTATGTTCGGTTTTGTGGGTTGAAATGGGTCGTGTTGGGTCCTCGTAAGTTCTGTTGGGTCATCTTGGGTCTCGTTACTTGTGTTGGGTTATAATGGGCTTCGATCAAGATTCTTGTGCGTTCGTTGGGTTTATGTTCAGTTTTGTGGGTTGCATTGGGTTATGCTGGACATCTTTGACCAAAACTTTGCTGCTGGTCGACTAAAGTTTAAGTTTGCTGTTCGGACAGTTCATTTCCGGTTTAATGGTTCCCTTTAAATTCAACAACTCAACCCCACTCTGTGAGGCAAGTCTAAACCTGCACACAGATCTCTGGCGACTAGGTACCTTCTCATTCCGGACTCTCCTCTAACCATAGTCTAAAGGTTTGTCTTATGTCGTTTCCCTTTCAGCTTTTCTTCCCAGCTCTTCACCCCCTCCTCTATTCGAAATTTGACTTTTTTTATGCGGATCGCAAGAAGACTTCTTTAGAAACAAGAATCGAATCGAACACTAAGAACAACAAAACATTTTAGTCTGAGAAGGAGAAGGAAAAAGTTTCAAAGTCAGGTTGAACACGTGATTATTGTCCAATTAGCTTTTGTAAGTCGTCGAAACGGAAATAAAGACAACAAAAAAAAAGAGACAAGAACTTCCGTTTCCGGAATCCGAAACAATGGCTCAGTCCAAGTGAATGCCAAAGCCGAGAGTCAATCAATGACGAGACATTGAAAGGAGGTGGTGGTGGTGGGGGTAGAGGAGGAGGAGGAAGAGAACCTGCGGGTACCTCGATGAGTTTTCTCCTTTGGCGGAAAGCCTTTCAACGGATTTTCAATGTCAACGCCTCGCCTTTGAGAGATGATTGCCATCGTGTTGCGATGAAGAAGGTCGAGGCGGCTGTGTTGTTGTGCACCTTGGAGGAGGTGGTGGTGGTTGTGTTGTTCTCGCGCGGGGGGGCGGGAGGCGCTTCAGCCTCCCGAAGACTCCGTTCTTTTATGTCTTCCCTCTTTGACGGTCGCGGCTATGTTATTGGCCTTGTTTTTTGGTAATGACCCATATCTGGGTAACATTGAAATTAATTTGACAGGAACTTAACCTTCAAGGTTCTCTTCTCTCATTGTCAATTGGTGGCTTCACCTCTTTTTCACGAGAAATGTTTCGCCCAAACATGGCGATTCGCGGGAACTTTTCCTTGAGAGAGTCTCAGACTAATTTCGAGTGCACGTCCGGAAAACACATTTCCGGTTAGTCTCTCTCGTCGCTCTTATTTTTACGTATTGGCAAAGTCGATTATTTATTTATCGACCTTGGTGGACCGCACAACTCGAAGTATTTCGAAATTCTTAAGATTTATAATCGAAATCAGACTTTTGAACTTGAGTCATTGATGTTGACAGAGCGCCCACGCAACGCCATCTTTTGTCCAGCTCTAACTCATCCTCTTCCGGTCTGAAAGCCAGAATTAACTCACAACACTATCTGTCCTACCACAATTTTGTTTGTGCGTTTTCTCCTCCCAACAGAATCTGTATTTTTGATCATCGAAAGCTTTTAGACCAAACACATCCAGTGATTTTGCTGTTGTTCAGATTTTTTGACCGAAATTCATTGCTACAGTTCAGTGTCCATCACACAATGTTCACTTCTGGTGGTGGTCTTCTGTTACGTTCAGACTCTTCGACACAATTTATTGCTACTGTATAGACTGCAAATGAGGCAGTGGTGTCTAGTCTGTTGTTTACCTGCCTGTCTTCCGGCTCTTTGGTTAGATTCCCTCTCTCCCATCTCGTGTTTTCAAAATTTGGGTTCTAACTCACTTCAGAATTGTTTTTGGGTTAGTTTGGGTTACTAACAGTGGATTGAGTTGGGTTGTGTCAGACACTTCCGGTTTAACGAATCCCATTTAGGCTTAGATCTGTCTTTTGAGTGATTGGTTACACTACTTATGAGTATTTGCTGTGGTTAAGGTTTTGCTGATGGGTCTTTGCAGTGAATTTTCTGTCTAAATGCTTGTTTCGTCTGTTGCTCAATTTGCTGTCGTTAAGATATTTGCTGATGCTGTTCCAGGTTCGACCTTGACAAAGTCTAAACCTTCATTTAAGAAATATTCACGGGTCCACCTGTCACCAGTTGGGTTAAGTTCACGTCGAAATGAAAAACGTGACCTCCATCACATCCGCCACTCGGGTCATGTTCTCCAGTCCAAATAAGGTTCCTTAAACCTGAAATAGGGCCCACACCACCGGAATACACGAAACTCACTCCCGAGACTAAAAATCTTTTTTATTACAATTTCAGAGGACCCGGCAAGAGGACAAGAGGGCACAAACGTCCTGACGTACATGTCCAAGACAGAGGGACCACTATCGTGTCTGAGGACCTGCATGGAGAAACGGATTCGAATTAAGGTACGAGACAAACTCTCGAAACGAAAAACCCGCCAAAAAGTGAAAGGTAAAAGTTAAGATGGAGGGTTCCAAAAGTGATTTCGAAATTTCGCGAGAGGGGCTTCGCGAACCTGAACCTAAACCCACCCCCACCCCCTGGAATTTTTTTTCTTCTAAATCCGATCTGGATAAACAAAACTGGAGTAATTATTTCGTCACGCGAGCGACTTTCAATCTCTAAAAGAAACCTGATTGCGGTTGAGACCTGCGTCCGGATCTCTAAAAAACCATTTTTTATTCACAATCAGTGGCGTAACCAATCCACGGGGCTAAAATCAACCCAAATTATTTATTTATATTAAATTTTATTAGTTTTGTCTGTGGTAGATAGTTTCTCATCCGGGTGAAAGGTGATCTGTTGATGATACTAACCACAGTCAAAAGATGGCCTAAGAGACGACAGCTTCAAATTTGTAAGCGAAATTTGCTACGGTTAAGGTTTTCTGTTTTCTAAAACGATTTTCTATTTGTCCAAAGCCTGAAAAAGCGTTTTTTGCTGTCGTTAGGATTTTATGTTTGTAGTCAAGACTCCCGAATTGATTTGAGGTGTTTTAGAACCACAACTCCCGTTTCACTGTTGAGGTTTGTTGTCCGTGAGTGCTTGTAAGTGGTAAGCAACCAACTAGCCTTGATATAAAGCCCTCTATAGTATAATATAGTACCAACTATAGCCATAATATAATAGGAGGAGATGGAAACCATAAAATGAGATGCTGTGGCAGAAAAGAAGAAAACAGACGAGAATGGATTGGAACTAACGTGGTCCAAATATGGCCTCATCGAGAATATAAAATAATATAACCATAGTATAATATAAATCCATAGTATAGTATAAATCCAACCCTCAGACAGGCAGAAGCAAAAGACTGACGAAACTCATACTAGAAAGACCGACGTTTTTCTAAACGAATTCGAGGAGTCCAACAGGAATGGTGGTAACAGATTTCGGGGGACGGGGAGAGGGAAAGAGAAAAGCGAAAAGGAAACACAAGAGGCCAAAAGGAGACGAGATGTCGAAGAAGATGTGTCACCCATCACGAAAACCAGAAGAAAATTTTTGGAATGTCAGTAATTTTGATGGAAATTTCCAGAAAAAAAAATGTCCGCCAAAAATGTTAATCGTTCAAAAAATCTAAAGAAAGAAAGACGGAGAGAAAAATGAGGATAAAGAAAGCGAGAGTGAAGACGCCGCCATTTTGCTAACAGTCGTTGAGGTCATTAGCCGAAGAAGAATAAAAAAACGTTAATGACGTCACAGCGGCCTCGAGTGAAAGGATTCCTTATTTAAAAAAGCGACAACAAAAAATATTTCCAAGACTCCAATTTGTGGGGGATTTTCCGGGGTTTTCCCTGACTGAAAAATTCATTTCCGGTTGTCTCTCCCATCCTCCAGTCTTCCGCCATCTTGATTTCTCTCATCCAGACGATGATACAGGAAACGATGGCGTCTCTCTCTGCAAACATTCCGTCTCATCACTCGAGAGCGCATTTTTCGTTTCATTTCTTCCGGGGGTGGGTTTCGGGGTTGTTTGGGGGTCAAGTCTTTGAGTTTAACAGAAGACAGATCCCTCTGGATTTGGAGGATTTATTGTTGAGCATTTCCGTTTGATGGAGGTGAGCATAGCTTACGCGAGCGCGGTGGCTTGAGGGAAGAGGAAGAGGAGGAGGGAGGGAAGGGAGGGAGGTAGAGAGAGAGGGCAACGTCATGGAAAAACCATCAAAATGAAAGTGAATTACCACAAGTTAACGAATGACCTCCGCGATCGGAGTGGTCAACGAAGTCCGAGGCGGAGATATCAGAAGAGAAATCAGTTGGGACAGAAAGAGAAAGTCGTTTGTCCAGTGGTCGGCGGGGCTCGTTCCCTCCGTTTCGTTTGTTCGCTCGTTTGTTTGTTTGTTTGTTTGTTTTTAATGTGATCTTTAAGCGGTAACTTGGGTTTTTCGTGTCTTTTTTTATTTCCCCGGTTCACTCCCCAAGAGAAATCTGTTCTTTTGTCCTAACCGTTCGTGGGCGGTTGCACGCAACATAATGGAAGAAAGATAATTTTGCGGATGATGGAGAAAAGACCAACCACCCCCCCGCCCCGTTCATGCTCTATCCCGCCTGTTGGGGTTCTTGTTGGTTGCCTTCTGAGACTCCCAACATGAGTTGTACAGATTTTCTTGACTCAGATACTGACTAGTGATCGTAAATTTGGGATGTAGTCACATGAACATTTCAGTCAAGCTTTCCAAGGAAATTTTGGTCTGGGAGGGAGTATCAGTCGTTGTTTGTTTGATATTTGACTCTTCTGTCGGTGTCATTACGTTCCTAAAGAGACTCAATGGACGACTTACCAATTTCTGTTGTCCTAACCCATACCAGTCAATTAGGCTTGACATGAATCAACACGGGCTACAGAAACAGCGCAACATAACCTAACACACCACATAGAGTTTAACATAACCCAATAGAACCGACAGAAAACTGTGGTTGAATCACGTGGTATCCTGTAGGATGCGTTGGGTTAAGCTCAGACCTGTTCGGTGTGTTAGGTTTGGAGGACTTTGTCGGATCATATAGTCTGTGTTAGGTTATAATACATCAAAACAGGTTTCCTACTCGGTTTCAGACGACACACAACACCCTATGGGACATGACCCAACACAACCCAAAATACGCAAGATAACCCAACTCGAGTCTTGGATGACGTCATAAATCGCCATCAAAATGGTAAAACGTAAGAAACAGAAAATCCTGTAGGATGCGTTGGGTTAAGCTCAGACCTCTGTCGATGTGTTAGGTTTGAAGGACTTTGTTGGGTCATATAGTCTGTGTTAGGTTATAATGCATCAAAATAGGTTTCCTACACTGGATTTCAGACAACACACAACACCCTGTGGGATATCACATGACCCAACACACCCCAAAAGACACAAGATAACCCAACTCGAGTCTTGTATGACGTCATAAATCGTCATCAAAACGTCAGAAACTTTTCTCTGAAAAAAATGATTCGAACTACAGTTCTTCCACTCCTACCTTCCCTCCCATCCTCCTCTCATCCAAACATGGTTCATGACCAAACCGCCTAATTTTATTTATAATCCGGTTACAGCCTCACATTTTTTCCTTTTTTCTCTCACTTTCAAGCTAACATGCATAACTTTATTAATATTCATGGCGATTTGAATATTATTTCAATTAAATAGAATAAAATAAAAGTTGATAGATAATATATAGTGAAAGAAAGGGAGAGTTACGCTCGCACACCAGATAAATGCATCGTGCATCTTAGAAAAATAAAAAGTTATTTGTGTATCGCACGCTAAAATTACGTAACTGTTACTCTCTCTCTCTCTCTGGCCGTTCTGAGAGTGGTAAACAACGTCTTCTGCTTACACAAGATTTTACTATTAAAAAAGAAACAAAATGTTACGTAAGGAAGTGTGGCGGAGAGGAGGAAGGGAAGTGAGCGGAAGAAGGAAGAAGAGGAGGAGGAGGAGGTGGAGGATGTGTGTGTGCAAGAGAACCTCAACCAAGACTCACCCAATGGTGCTCAACCGATGACAGCCAGATCAACATTCAACGTTTCCTCGTTTTGAAGGATTTTGGTTGTTCCTTTCCAAGTCGAAGCTTTTTTTTCTTTCTTTTATTTATCTAGAAAGAGAAATACAACAAATAGTTAGTTAGCGGAATGCGTGACAAGGCGATAGAGAGATTTGCGGAGGGAAAGATAGACAAGGAGAAGGACGCGTCCGAGGCAGAGCTTGGGCGTGTTATTGTCTTTTTGCGGCTGGAATCGGCCGTCCCCATTGCCTTGTCGTGTGGTTTCCAACTCCCTTTAATATGTCACGAAGGTTTCCCTCCTGAAAACCGTGAAGGCATTTTGAAACCTGTTTTGATCTGTCATGACCCAACGGAGACTGTATAGGAGTCATTCAAACCTAATCAAACCCTCAGCTTAACCCAACACATCCCTCAGTGTCCTGTTGGGTTATGTTGTACTCTGTTTGGTGTGTGCCGCTATTTCTGTCAAGCCTGTTATGGGTTATACAGCCTCCGGTATAGAGTGTTAGGCTAACCACTTCACTGGGTCTCTGTAGTGAAGCAATAACACCAACAGAAGAGCAATAGAGGACACAGAAACGTCAAATATTAAAGAAGCAACCAGTGACATTCCCTCCTAGAGCATCCAACAGGACTCTACGTGACTCAACACATCCTGTTGGGGTATATTGTGCTCTGTGTGGTGTGGTAGATTCTTATCCGCTATATCCTTAGCCCGAATTGGTTTATGTTAAGCCTCATCGGTTGGTATGGGTTATATTGTCTCTCGTGTGGTGTGTTAAGTCAGTTGTCGACAGGTTCTACCTAGTACCATAGCCCCAACACACCTTCAAATACCTTAAACGATAAACAAATCCCAAGGAGATGCTCAAGAAAATCGTTTCCCAGAAACAAGAAAATTTTAACTACAGCAAAAATTAGGAAAAATCAGCGATCAGCCAAGTCAAATAAAAAAATTGCTGCTGAGGAAATCGATAAATACAAAACTTAGGGAAAATCTTGCAGCAAAATGGTTATTGCTGTCGTGTAAGTTTAGCTTTCTCTCAGCTCAAAACGATACAACGAAAGGCTGTAACGTGAACACAGGATAAATGTTGGTCAAAACCGGAAATGAATCTTGACTGTATTACTCGCAGCAAAATTTCGAATTGGAAAAACTTGACCAAAACATTTCGCCGACGATATTAAGCAACGAGGAGAAAATGAGCTGGGAAGTTGTGACAATAACAAAAATTTTAACGTCAGCAAAAATTCCAGCGATCGGCTTAGTCCAATAAAAAAAAATTGCTGCAGAGCAAATACAAAACTTATGGAAAATCTTGCAGCAAAATGATTATTGCTGTCGTGTATGTAAAATAAAAAAAAATGCGACAGAGACTCAAATCAAACCATTTCCGACACAACAGCAAACCCAACCACAAAACAATTCCAACAAGCGCCAACAATTCATAGAGTAAGTGATAGAATCATCACAACAACAACATCAACTAGTCCATAGAGATAGAAATGAGTCTCCAAACCAACCAACCAGCCCAATCCAATGATTCTCACGAACAATTCAAATATTTAAATTTCAATTTAATAAATCAATCGAAGCTTAATAAATACATAACATTCAATAACATAAATAAAAAAGTGGACAACCCTGAATGAAAAAGAGGAAAAACCTTGGCCTTGGATAGAAAGGTGGAGGTTGAACCTTTAAAAAGACGTTTCTCGTTAAATCCATCTCAAGTAAATCCTGACTCCCGACCGGATCGATCACTCTAATAGATAAATGTTTCGTGGGAAAATTGTTTGGGGGAGGGGGGGTTCCCCAGGGCAATCAGGACCAAAATTTGCGTCCGAATGGACCGTTTGTATGACTTTCGATAAAATATTTTCATAATTAAATACCAGCAACAAATGCATTTATACGTGTTTGAATGGGGATTTAATTTTGTCGCGTTTGTTTTGTTGTTTGATTTTTATTTAGGCGATCGTTCTCGGCTGTTTTATTTTATTTTATTTTATTTATTGATTATTAAGGTTCTTTATTGATCCATTTTGATCTTTATTGTTTTAATCTCCTTGTGGGATTTATTTATTTATTTATTTGTTGCTTAATAATTTATTAATTTTGCAGTTTACCTTTTGTATTTATAATTTTATTTTGATTCAACTTATTTATTTATTTATTTTATTGTTTGCCTTTCGATTTGTATGTTTATTAATTAATTAATTTATTTATTTATTTATTTTTGACTTAGTTTGTCCTACTTCCGCTCACTTATTTATTTATTGATTTGGGTTTGATTCTCGCAAAATAACACTCGAGAAGAGGAGACAACGATATGTGTTATGGGGACCGGGATATTGGTGTCGGTTGTGTGATGTTACGGTAAAAGTGATAAATCAGGCGGATGTGTGTATAAATTATTCATAATCACCAAAATAATCTTTGTAAATGTGATGAAGTATTGGATATTTATCAAATTTACCGGCTAATTTAAGTAAGGATATGATGACGTCATAAGTATTTTGTTTCATCGGAGATTATGAATACTCACTGGGAGTGATGTGTATATTCGTCAAATTTATCACTTTTACTGTAACATAGGAAAAAGAAAAGATGGCGGGTGTTCGAACGATTCGCTACAATTTGTTTGTTTCCACGTCGTAGAGCCAAACCAAAATTTGTAAGCAATGTCAACAGGATTCTTTCACTAATTTTGGATGAGGACACAAAAATACTGAAACCTGACGAGAGATTAAAAAGATCGAATACGGTGAATAAGGATATGATGACGTCACAAGTACTTTGTTTGAATGGTGATTATGAATAATCCCCGGGAGTTATGTGTATATTCGTCAAATTTATCACTTTTACCGGGACATATATTTATCATACAAGCGGCTAGTTTATAAAATCTCCAAATTGTCATGTGGAATTATGATAAAAGTTTACTCAGATTACCAGTTGGATATTTTATAAACTAACCGGTAAATGTGATAAATGTGAGAAGTGTATGTTAGGGTAGAAGTGATGATTTAGAGAAATTTATTTATAATTCCCGGTGATTAATCATATTCATCAACTCAGCTTGGTAGAAGTGACAAATTACTGAATATTTATCACATTTACCGGCTAATTTAAAAATACATCCAACTCGTAGAAGGGAAGTCACTAAAATTTTGCTCACATTACGACTTGGGTATTTTATAAACCAGCCGGTAAATATGATAAACGTATACTACGGTAGAAGTGATGAATATGTATATATGTAATTCTCGGTGATTAATCATAATCACCAACTCAGCTTGGTAGAAGTGATAAATTATTGAATGTTTATCACATTTACCGGCTAATTTAAAAATAAATATAGAAGATGGGTAAAATTTGTGATAATCATAACAACTGTAGAAGTGATAATTATTGAATGTTTATAATTCCCGGTGATTAATTATAATCACCAAAGGTTGAAGTGACAAATTATTGAATGTTTATCACTTTTACCGGCTAATTTGAAAATATCCAACTCGTAAGAGTTGACTAAAATTTTGCTTTAAGAGTCGAATATTTTTTAAATTAAGCGGTAAATGTGATAAATATTCAATAATTTATCACTTCTACCAAGCTGAGTTGGTGGTTATGAATAATCACCGGAAATTACACATATTTACCCCAAAACTTTTATTGAATTCTCCATCGCAAGAAGTTGATACTGTGGATGTATAATAAAAATGTTGAAGATGAGAAGAGACATCAGAAAACAGAGAGAAACGGATCAGGACAAGCTACAAATGCTACCAGAATATGGATATGAGAACAAGAAGGAGGAAGAAGTGCTAGGAAGTAGAGAGAAGAACATGTGAGAACCTCAACTAGACGAAGCCAGAAGAACATGAGGGAAACGAATAGAAGAGGAAAATCAAAAAGCTTAACACAAGACATTGATAATGCAAACTAATCAGTGTGCAGTATTTATGAAATGACCTGTTCGTGGAGATTTTCCATGTTTATCTAATGGAATATCCCCAAATTTTAATTTTAAACAAAATCATTGCTTAAAGATTGAAATAGTTATTGGATTGATTACGTCATGAAAGTGTGCAATATTAATGACATGAGAGAAATTTGTCAGTGTGATGTAATGCACTACATGCGTGCAAGTGCACTTTTTGCAACAAGTGTGCATTATTTAAGAAATGAAAGTTCTTCATCGAGGGTTGCGTTATTTGTGAAACGAATTTTTTTTTTACAAGTGTGCATTACTTTTGGGATGAGATGTTGATGTAGGTGTGCATTATTTTTGAAATGAAATCTTCGCGTGGGTGTGCATTATTTTGGAATGAGATGTTGACGAAGGTGTGCATTACTTTTGGGATGAGATGTCGACGGTGTGCATTATTTTGAAACGAAAGGTGTGCATTATTTTTGGAATGAGATGCTGACGAAGGTGTGCATTACTTTTGAAATGAAATCTTGTGTGCATTACTTTTGAAAAAGATGTTGACGAAGTGTGCATTACTTTTGAAACGAGATGTGACGAAGGTGTGCATTACTTTTGAAATGAAATCTTCGGTGGGTGTGCATTATTTTTGAAATGAAATGTTGACGAAGTTGTGCATTACTTTTGGGATGAGATGTCGACGGTGTGCATTATTTTTGAAATGAAATCTTGGAGGTGTGCATTACTTTTGGAAGGAGATGTCGACGGAGGTGTGCATTACTTTTGAAATGGGATCTTCACGAAAGTGTGCATTTTTTTTTAGTGTAAATCCTTGTTAAAATTGTGCATTACTTTTGACATGATTTCGCCGTAATTTTGAGAAGAACCAGTTTAAATGTTAAAAGAGCACTCAGAAGGTATTAATATTCACTTATGTTAGTCATTATGTAACTAATAATCGACCGATTAATGTACAATAATAATAATAATAATAACAATTCAAGTTGTCTATTTATAGAAAAAAAATTTTAAACGAGTCCAATTGACTCAACCTGTAAATCTGGTAGTGTTAACACTAATCAATGATTAAAACGAGAATCGCCTTTAAAATGGAGGAACAGATGGTGATCACTTAGCAAATTATGAGTCTCTTGGTATTTGTGAGCCAATTTGACTCCTACGATAAAAATCCAACGTTTCCTCCCGGAAATAGGGAACAATACTGTCGAATGGATTTAAGCTAAACGTTTAGTTATTAAACAGTAAAGATAGAAACGAGTCAGTTTGACTCAAACAACGGCGATTGAAGTTTCTGCTCATCTTAGAAAAAATGGAGGCGAAGTGTCGAATGAGTATAAGCGACAACTGCTTACTATCAAGTTATACTCATCAGAAATATTTTGTTGAGATTAGAAAGTAAAATGAGTCAAATTGACTCAATCTGTAAATCTAACGTTAACTGAGAGAATTATTTTTATAATAACAGTCGAGTATTGGTTCAGAGATTTGCACGAGTGTTTGGTTATGTATGAGCCAGTTTGACGTTTGGGATTTCTACTTTCAACCTCGTCGGAGAGAAAACAGTGTCCAATGGGTTTGAACAAAACCAATGATGATCAAAGCGAGTCAAAGTGACTCAATTATTGGAAGAATCATTTCAAACAATACATTTGCAGATATTGATATGCGAGATTCGTATGAGTGTTTGGTTGTGTGGGAGCCAGTTTGACTCATACCACCATGAGGTAACGTAGGCGTGACTCAGGAGTTTGGATGCTGTTACCCCATTTTTCTAAGATGAGCTCAATCAATTTAGGCGAAAATGGTAAATTTCAGGCTACTAATATGAGTCAAATTGACTCAATTATGTGAGAAAGGAGCCAAAAATAAATTCAAAGAGGAATAGGAGATATAACAAGTACATCAAAAGACTGTTCTACCTTTTAACTTCTCTACCTCGGTCGCCATCTTTAATTTCCTCATCAAACCAGCAGCAAAAGTCATAGAGAATGAAAACCCAACAAGAAATGGCGGTCTTTTCAAACCTTCTCCGTGGATAAATCAAAAGGAGATAAGAATTTATAATTAAATCAATAAATAATGTAGTGAGGGGGCAGGGGCGGAGTCAGAAAAAGGGGGGCTTAATTATAATCAACATTCGCGACTGATACAAAGCCTTCGGTAATATTTTCCGGGTCCTAAATCACCGAGAAACCGAATCTCAACAAATAAAATCGAAACGACATCTCGCAAGAAGCCTTCGAAACGCTCGCTCGCGTGCCTGCGCTTTTTGCTTTTCCGTTTCCCTCCTGGAAAGACCACACCCGAATCAAATCTCCATAAAATGATAATATTATAATATAAAAAGAAGAAAAATCCAGTTTGTGTGTGAGTGTGTCTCTCTCTCTCTATTGGCAGATACCTGTTTCAAAGGAAGAGGTTTCTGGTTGTTTTGAATGAATGTGCAAGAGGAGGAGGAGGAGGGTGGGGGTTTCCATGTGGTCACAGATCTTTTGTTTTGGTTCTGTCTTTTCTAGTTGCCCACCGTCGTCTCTTTGGCCCTGGATTCGCGAGAGAGACTAGGTTGGGCTTTTTGTGCACTTGGAGGACCACGCCCTGAGATTTTCATTCTGACGCGCGCGTTCACTCAAGGATTTTAATGCCCATGAGACAACGACCTTGGAACGTAAATGAAAAAACAACATTTTTTTTTGTTGCCAGAGCATTTTTGTCCCGGACTATAAACAGAAGAAAAAAAAAAGTGAAATGTTTGTCTATAAAATGGAGAGCCGTTAACATGGCTAACCGTTCAGAACATCCGAACAAAACAGTGGTTTCAAAGAAGTGGGAGGTGAGAGAGTCGAGAGTCGTGTTGGTAGCCGTTTACTTCCGGTTTCCAGCCAACTGTGAAGTGGAAACCTTGGAAATGACATTCGCGGATGGTATCGGATGTATGGTGCCGCAAGGACCTCGAACTCTTACCAAATGTTAAAGCTCTTGGAAAAAGTCTTGAACGAGACTTCACTTCCGGTTTCCTCGAGATACTTTCAGTCTCAGTAACTAAGTCTTTTTGTTGTTTTCTTCGACAGGTTTGGACGCGAGATTGTAACCGGATCAGGGGATACTGTTTGGGGTTCGTGAGAGCTTTCGACAAACATTGGAATTTGGCTTTGGAGGATGTTCAAGAAGTTTGGACGCGACGGAAGAGACGGAAAACATTTTTACTGGGTAATTATAGTCTGTCCTCTCCTCCCTCCATCTTCCTCTTTCTTTATTGCTAATTAAAAATTTAAAAAGTTGTGAACAAGAGCAAAAAGTCCGGAGAATTAATTGCCAAGCGCAACAATAGCATAATAAACGTAATAAGCGGTCAGTCACCCAAGTTGGTTGGGGGGGGGAGCCCTGGGGGCGCCGGGGGGACTCGATTGAGTTCGTGCTCGACAGGGAAAGTTTCGTTTTCTTTATGCTTGTGAGCACTACTTAACGAGATGAGTGTAATGAACACACACACACACTACACTCAGAAAGTTTTCTTTTAATCGTCTAGACAAGTGGAGCAATTTAAGCAGACGATAAACTCAAACCGAGTTGTTGATGCTGTTGTTGTCGGAAAACAGTCTGTCGTTCGTCAAGAGCGGTGGACCGGTTACCCAACACTACCGTCTATGAACTCACTCCCTTCCGGAAAGTTCTGGAAGTCTTGACCTACCTCAACGACATATTTCTTGGGTGGGAGGAGAAGGAATCGCCTTTTTTGGGGGGGAGGGGGCGAACCTGAAACGCCAAAAGGCCAAACGCCTCGATATAATGACAGATGGGTAGCGGGGAGGAGAGACCTTGTCGGAAGCCATTCATAGCGCGTCGGGTGGCGTTTTTCTCGCAAGATGAACAGCATCCGGAAGTAAACTGGTCGGCGCAAAAAGAGAACAAGGCCGACCCCCTGTTTCTCTCTCTCTTTGACTTTTTGTCGAAGGTTAAGGGCATTTCAATGCCTTTGTTTTGCCGTCTCTGCCATTTTGTTTCTCTCACCTTAAAGTCAGTCAAAAGAGAGAGAGAGAGAAATCGCCAGTAAAGATGGATTTCTAGTAGTTGAACCCAAGTCCCGTCGTTAAAAGACCGAACTCACACACGATTTCCGAATCACATCTGAGGTCTTCTAACGCTATCTTGACTTACTGTCTGTAAGCTCAAAATCACCACGATTCCATCCATTTCCACCCCGAAGTGGTTGGAAAATCATTTTCCCCAACACATTCGCCTAAAATGGTAAATTCAAGACGATTTCAACAGATACTGAAGAGAGGAGGCACGAGGAGGAGGAGGAGTTGACGGAGTGGATGTCTATTGGTTGAAACACGGAGAGAGTAAACTCGTGTCTGCTTCCGAATCCTCCGTGGTAGTTTGAATTTAAGTTTTTGCGATTCTTGTTTAGGTATCTAGTCTGGTGTTTATCTTCTTTGGTTAGATTCTCTGTCTCTCAGAGAGAAAGGGAAAAGATGGCGCCTAGCAATATTTTTGAGTTGAAAAATGAAATTTCCCACCGACAACAGATTCCAGGTTTCCACCGATCCTCAACTGGATATAAAGTGTAAGAATAGAACTGGAAGGAGACTGGAAAAGACCAAAGAGATCCGTCAGTGGAAGTGGTCGAGTGAGCCAATCACTCGAACGCACAGATTCTTCGCCCCGTTTTCACTTTTACCCGATTCTAATTACGAGACAGTGTTTCTAGAGTTGAATTTCACTCTTAGAAAACCTCCACGATGCACTTTCACGGTCCATCAAACACTCAAAGTATGGTAACAGCCAGAGAGCTCGAACGGATCAGAGCTTCTCTTCTACTCCAACACCTCCGCAACTTTCCGTATCGAACGTCACCTTTCAATAACCTCGAGATCGATATCACAAAGCTGGTTCCCACGAAAGGAAAACCCGATGCAAGACTCCCTTTTACTGGAGGTACGAAGGATAGGAGACCTTTTGATCTCAAAGACAAACAAAAAAAAATTCGCTGACTGGTGTCAGCTTTGTTGGTGTGTTGTGTGAAGCCGGCGCAACTACCAAAGGGGAACCCGTTAACCTCCATCATTACCTCATGAACGCGAACCCGACTCACTTATTAATCAAAACCGGGTGGTATTACTAAGGTATGATGACTCGGTACTAGGTACTTTCAAGGTGGCCAGAATTTAAAGGTCAGGAAGCTATCGGGAGTCGGCGGTGGCGGCACCCATTTCGTATCCGATAGCCAGGTTCCATCGGGCCGCGCCAACAACTTCCTGCTCTTGGGGAGGACACCTTCCTAACACTACTCGGACCACGACAAGGAATCCTTGACCGTTTTCAGGTAACCTGTTACGATGATTACCCAAACGGTGTGACGTCATCTGTGAGTATGGTGTCCACGGGAGGAAGGAGGTTCCGGTGACTTTCGCAAAGGTCAAGAGAAAACTTCGGCTGTAAAAAGTTTTATGGACGTTTTTGTTGTTGTCCATCTGTTCTCGAACCACCTCCTAAAAATTTTATGGATAGACAGAGAAAGAGAGAGGAGCCCACGCTAGGTTGTAGTGAAAGTCTCGAACCTGTTCGTAAAAAAAAATTTTTGTCTATGACTTTTGACTTGGAAAACGGGAACGAAAGAGCAACAAATCGGCGTTGGCGTGGAAGATGTATGAATGGAAAGATGGCATCTTCGGAAGATGGATGACGCCGCCGTTCCCTTCCAAAACACCACCGCCTGGACAACTTTTCTTCTTTCGGGTTCTTCCCAGATTTCAAGCTGACTTCAAGTCTGGAACTCGGGTCTGTGAAGGTCGTCCAACTTCATCTTTTGGAACCTCAGCAGCCTTGACTTTCTAATCCTGTTTCCATAATCTTAACTCCCTGATTCCGGTAATAAAATAAAATCAAAAAACTAGTTTTTCCTCCGCGACGCCATCTTGATTCTTTTTCCTTTTCTACTCGGAAGTTTCCTTCATCTCCTTTTCATTATCCCGTGGGAACAATTCAACACATGAAAGCTCACCGAAATATGTCTACAACGTCCCCTCCAAGTAGATGACAATCTACCGAGTAGATAGATGAAGGGCTCCAATACTTCAATTTGGTTTTGAGGGTTTTGTGACGTCATAGACAGCCATAACTCCCGGTTGGGTAGTATACTGTCGGAGGAGAGGTTGGGGGGTGTTTATATGATAGAATAGCGAGACAATTTTCGCGTCGTTTTGATGGACTGTATTTCGAGTAGTTCTAACGTTTTGGCCGTAGAACCAGCCAGAACCCTGAGTAGGGTCACCACTTCTTCATCTTCTTTTGCGTACAATTCTAGATAATCAACAACAAACAAGTTCGCTTTATTTTTTTGTAAACGAAATGGCAAACGTCCGGCCTTTACAACCGAGGAAAACTTTCAATGTCGGAATTAAAAATTTTTAAGGCGAAAAATTCAAGGCTCCCGCGGTAAGGACGCCGGTTCGATTTTTGGTCTGACGAAGTCCACCTAAGAAGACACCAAGTCCCGATCGAATGGAAATGGCGCTCTCCGATTTATTACAGTCCGTCGGGAGTTTTGCCATAAGCTAAAAGAAGCCATGCCGTTAGAGGAGACCTTCGTCGGTGATCCCACCATGGAATGCCGGCTCTTTTCGTAAGTTCACCATCGACTCCGATCGCGATTGGCAAGACTGGGTCAGGGTTACCATACTAATCTTTTATTTTGTTAGCGTCCTAACTTATCTTTCTATTTATTTATTTTTATTTATTTTCTTTCGCTTTCCGTCTGGGCCGTAGCATCATCCTATCAGGCCATTTCCTACATTTTTGCTCATTTCGATTTGGTTTCTGTCATTGACGAGGAGGTGTTGTCTTCTAGTGAGCGAGAGAGAGACGGTTGCCTTGCTTCCAATTAAATTCCAACTTTTTCTCCTTAAATCTCCTGGCCTTTGAAGGTCTTCGAGGGGAAGGAAAACAAAATTTTTGTTTTTGGCTAAGGTTGATGGGAGTGTGATTGAGAGACTGACAAAATGGCGAATCGCGAGTCTGATCTGGAATTGAATCGCCTTCTTTTAGACATTCATGGGTAGACGCACAAAGTGAAAGAAGGAACAGACAAATGAAAAGATGAGAGGAGAATTGGGTAAAGAGAGAAGATGGGAGATGGAGAGAAAGAAAAAACATAAAAGCAGATGGACAGATAGGAAGCAAAAACGAAAGAAACCAGAGAGAGGAGGAGAGGACGATGAAAAAATAAAGAAGGTGAAAGAAGAAGACAGGAAGAATAAACAACCTGGTAGCTAACAAATTAAAGGACAAAAAGACGTAAAAGACGAAGAGAGAAAGAGGCAGAAGCAGAGAGTGGAAGACATTAGACTAAAACGAAGGAAGAAACCGAAAAGAAAGCAAATCAACAGAAGAAGATAGAAAGACGGAAGGTAAAACCAAAGAGAAGGTTGATTTTGGGTGAAAGATGAACAAGGAAGAGGAACGAAAGATAGACTGAGGTTAGAAGACGAAAGGAGAGAGATATACAGTAGAGACAGGTTCGAGCCTTAAACCAGAGAGAAAGGAAAGACGGTTTCACGATAGATAGACGCCCCCTCGGTCCGTCTTTTGTTTCTTAATAGACGCGTTAATGAAGCGAATGATGAGGCGTTCAGCCCTTATCTCCGGAACCAATCCATCAACATTCTACGCCTTCTTCGGCCTTTTTCCTAACACAAACAAAACGGAATCCGTTCACCCAGTCACCCGGTCACTTTCCCCCGTTTCGGTCCTTTTGTCTACAAAGTCTCCTGGTCCGATTTCGCTTAACTAAACTTTCTCTACTCCCCCTCCATCCCTCAAGTTTCTCTAACTAAAAGTCATCAGCTTCAAAGACTAGTCCACATCCTTCAAGACCTCAGAAGTGGACCCAACAAACTGACAGAAAGCAAAGACATCACATCAGCAAGTCATAAAACAGAAAGCAGACTCAGATAATCACAGAGAAACAGGATAAAAGAAAATACTCAAACGGAAGTAGATAAACCCTAGATAGACAAAGCTTTCCCTCAGCTATGATCGAATCCTCCACATAGCAATGCGTATATATAGGAAGACGGAGAGGAAATGATTCGAGTCTGCCTCTTGATCCAAGGACAAGGAAAAGGTAAAAGACGAAGATGAAGCACAAGAAGAGGAGGAGGAGGAGAGGGGAAGAGAAGTAGATAAAAAAAATGCTCGATTTCAATGTCATCGTTTTAATTAAATGCAGTTTTGAGAAACCTGGTCATGTCCCATTGGAACTTACACGTCCTTAAAATTTTTTTTTTCTTCTGCTTATTTTCGCTTAAATGGTTGGATTAGGAAGTTTCTGAACACGAGTATCAAGGTAACTGGGGAAAATGTCAGTTTAACCGCGGTTGTAAATTTTTCCCGCAATGACTTACTCCTCTCCTCCCGTTTCTCTAGAAGAAGAAGAAGATGGCGGGTGTTCGAACGATTCGCTACTATTTCGTAGAGTAAAACCAAAATTTGTAAGCAATGTCAACAGGATTCTTTCTCTAATTTTGGATGAGGACACAAAAAATACTGAAACCTGACGAGAGATTAAAAAAGATCGAATACGGTGAATAAGGATATGATGACGTCACAAGTACTTTGTTTGAATGGTGATTATGAATAATCCCCGGGAGTTATGTATATCCGTCAAATTTATCACTTTTACCGGGACATATATTTATCATACAAGCGGCTAGTTTATACAATCTCCAAATTGTCATGTGGAATTACGATAAAAGTTTACTCAGATTACCAGTTGGATATTTCATAAACTAACCGGTAAATATGATAAATGTGAGAAGTGTATGTTAGGGTAGAAGTGATGATTCAGAGAAATTTATTTTTACTTCCCGGTGTTTAATCATATTCATCAACTCAGCTTGGTAGAAGTGATAAGTTATTGAATATTTATCACATTTACCGGCTAATTTAAAAATACGTCCAACTCGTAGAAGGGAAGTCACTAAAATTTTGCTCACATTGCGACTTGGGTATTTTATAAACCAGCCGGTAAATGTGATAAGCGTGTACTACGGTAGAAGTGATAAATTGGTTAAATATGTATAATTCCCGGCAATTAATTATAATCACCAGCTAAGCTTGGTAAGTGCCTTAAATCCCTGAATATTTATCACATTTACCGGCTGGTTTATGAAATACATCCAACTCGTAGAAGGGAGTTGACTAAAATTTTGCTGCGTGTACTACGGTAGAAGTGATGAATCTGTATATATGTAATTCCCGGTGAATTATCATAATCACCAACTCAGCTTGGTAGAAGTGATAAATTATTGAATCACATTTACTGGCTAATTTAAGAAATAAATGAAGGGTACCGGTACGTATACTACGATAGAAATGATGGATCAGGGGAGTATATGTATAATTTCCCGGTGATTACTCATAATCACTAACTCAGCTTGGTAGAAGTGACAAATTACTGAATATTTATCACATTTACCGCTTAATTTAAAAAATATTCGACTCATAGAAGTCACTAAAATTTTACTCACATTATGTGGTGGATGTTTTATAAACCAGCCGGTAAATGTGATAAATATTCAGTAATTTAACACTTTACCAAGCTGAGTTGGTGATTATGATTAATCGCCAGAAATTATACATATTTACCCGATTTATCACTTTTACCTTAGCATATATTAATATATATTAGGTATAACGGATGGGACTGACATCATTTTTCGGTCCGCTTAATACATTGACCGAATTCTGCTGAGATTGTCGCTGGTAAGTGATATCAAAGGTTTTACGATTTTGAGAGGTGGATAGATAGAGAGAGACAGACAGACAGAGAACTGAAAAGTAAAAATGAAGGACAAAGAGAAAATAGTCAAACTATTACAAGTAGAGAAATAGAGAAAGCGAAAGAGGTGAGAGGAAAGAGATAAAGACAGAAAGACCTACAGAATCAGCAGATGACAGAGAGAGAGGAGAGATAAAATGGCAGACAGAGTGATTCCGAAAAGCCTTCACTACACTTTCAGGATACCAGCGTCCATCTTTCGGAAGGTGATACCTACTAGAAGGGGTAGTGGTTGACAAAAAAATTATAAAAACAATTTTGGGGTTGCCGATAGCCGTACCTGAGATTTCGAAAAGGCATCACGGAGCCAACCTTGTCTAGTGTGTCTACCCACCATCCACTTCCCTCTTTCGTCACCCATATTTCAATATTCAAATTTCCCAAAAGTCTCGGGCTTGTAAAAAAGGGTTTTGTGACATTCCCAGAGGGCCTCATCGCTCATTATTTATAGTCGAAAGGCAATCCGTCCCCTCGAGGGGGGGCGCACCGACCAACAATTTCTAAATTTGGCTCCTCCGAGCGACTTGTCTTTGAAAATGGCCTTTCCGAGAGGTTGAAGCGGTCACGGCTCTCATTTGACGAGACACCACGTCAAGATTAAGGTCTAAAACCTTCTTCCTTCTTTCAGAGCATCCCGGACACCTGAAAAACCTGTGTGGGACACCCCCATTCGAAAATCTCCGGCATCCTCTCGTTCGCATGACAAGACAAATTGCCCTTCTTTGTAGTGATACGCGACGTGAACCGAGGAAAGTTATGTGTTTGAGATCATTCCTCAAGGTCTTCTTTAGTCGTAGGCTTAACAGACAAGGTCGGAAGGAGTGACGTCATAAGGCTTAATAACGACATCCATATGCGTGGTCCGATAGTGTGACTCACATTCAGACATTTCTCCTTCCTTCTGTCAACCGAAGGAATTTCCTTAGCGAGACCGACGGCTACGACCCTCACCTCCCATCTAGAGCTACCATCTACCTGCCCAAATTCGTTGTAGCCCATCTCACAACCTCGGATGTTCTCTTTCCCCTCTCTTCCTTCCCTCTACCCCGAAGGCTCTGTTATGCAAAAACGTGTCTCGGGACCGAATCCCAGACATGTGGTCACTTCGAATCTGTCTTGGAGTTTAGTGATATGACCAAATTATAAGATGCGAGAGACTGGGGCCCATCATCGGGGCGGCCGTTTGAGTGAAAATTACGTAAAACAAAAAATAATAAAATGGGCGAGGCGTAGGCCCTGGCGAAAACGGTGACGTAATCATTCAGGTGCATCCTTAATGGCGAATCTGGTTTTGGTAAAAAATCTAGAAAAGACTGACATGCGGAAATGGTTTTTATTGGTTTCCAACAAACCGTTCGGCTGGCAGGGGGCCTGGTGCTCCCATCGATAATGCCAACACCTCCTTGTTAATTGACGGCTTCTCTCACGCCCATCATGGCACCCAACCCCCACCTCCCTTGACCCCAGTACAAGGATAGTGTTTGCGAAACTTGTGCGAGTACCAGTCTCTCAACCCCCCAAATTTACGTGTTCACAGGTGAAGCCAACGAGGTACCGATCGCGTGGAAAGCCATGGGACCGATGGTGAAACCAGTCAAAGTGATCGTCACCAAGAGGACGAAGAAAACGGAGACGTGCGAACGTCACGTCAATCAGTTGATGGTCAGAGGTGAACAAATCGCGTTCATATCCGTCTCGGACGCGTAGCCATCTTGGAATCGGCCATTTTTCCTGTCATCTTGTGAACTTTCTACCTCCTCCCATCCACCTCCTCATCCCGAGGGCCTTATCTCTTACGCAATCATCGACTCGATGCCTATTTACGACCAACGTAACCAGACACCGGGCAAATAGGTTTCTGTGTACCTGTGTGTCCATAAATTTGTTCCTGTGTTCTTAGTCGATAACTGGTTGCGATACCTTTTTCCTTCCGATTCAAGGTTGGTAGAAGAGGAGGTGGAGGTGGCGGGAGGGAGGAGGGAGGAAACTAACGCAACAGTTTTGCTACCGGATTACGCTTCCTCGTAGGTCTAATATATCGCTTAACTCAAATCATTCGACTGGATTTCTCTAAAACGTCCATCTTTCCATCAGACCCCCGTTCCGAATTCCTCAGATAGTGGCAACCTTGACGCGAGTTGGGTTGATAGTCTTGTATAGCGAGTGGAAAACGAAATCAAACAAAGACACCTGAGTGACGCGTGGAAAAGATAGCCGGCCAGAGTGTGACCAGGTTTGGGTGAACGTGATTGGCGGCGAGATGGACACCACCACGTCCTCAGACAATTGGCTTTGTGTTCGGTGAGAGCGGCTAGATGAAGTACTCATTTCAAAAATAATGCACACTTCTATAAAGATGTCGTTTCGTGAGCTTTGAACCCATGCCGGGTGCTACTCTCAGAAGGAAAACCTTATTTCAAAAATAATGCACAGGTAGACAAAGAGATAATTTCAAAATTAATGACACACCCATTTGACGTGGATTCGTTTCAAAAATATTGCACACTTTTACAAAACATTCATTCTAAGGGTAATGCATACTTCGAGGAAGAGTTCATTTCATAAATAATGCACAGTTTCATGACGAATTCGCATAAATAAAATTATGAGGAACCGACGAAATTCAATTCCAAAATTAATGCACACTTGAAAAATTCATTTCAAAAATAATGCACACACTCACTGATGATTTTAAATCTAACGAAAACTTCCGACAACTCATTTCAAAAGTATTGCACACTTAAATGAAAAACTTCTTTCAAAAGTACTACACACCTCCCACAAGAACTCATTTCTAAGGTAATGTACAAGACCAAGAATTCATTTCAAAAGTCATGCACACTCAAATGAAAACTTATTTCAAAAGTATTGCACACTTCAATGAAGAATTCATTTCAAAAATAATGCACACGCTCACTGATGATTTTAGGACTAACGCACACCTCCCACAAGAACTCATTTCTACAGTAACGCACAACAAAACCAAGAACTCGTTTCAAAAGTCATGCACAGTTTAATGAAAAAATTCTTTCAAAAGTATTGCACACTCAAATTAAGAATTCATTTCAAAAATAATGCACACCCATACGTAGAATTCAATCAAGCTCTGGTTTATCTCAAATTTTTAAGTTTTGAAACTTCTGGTTTTCTTGAAGACTACATTTCAAAAGTAATGCACACTTACGAATAATTTTTTTATAATTTTTGCACATCTTTGTTAAGGACTTCAAGTCGAAAGTCTGACATCTCTGCCGAATTCGTTTCAAAAGTATTGCACACCTTTTAACGAATCATTCTTTTGATTATGTTGGTTGTTATTTGTGCATTACTTTTGAAATGAATTCTTCATTTACGTGTGCATTACTTTTGAAAGGAGTTTTTCGTTTAAGTGCATCACAATTTTGACTCACATCCTTTATTTCAAAAGTAATGCACACTTTCATTGAGAATTCTTTCCGTACCTAATGCAAACACTTAGGAAGTGACTTCGTTTCATAAATATTGCACAGTTTTATTTGTATTAATTACGACTTTGGTTTGTAGTTGACAAACTCAGGTCCTTCCTTCGTGCGAAGTGTTGTCATGTTTAGAAGATATTGTGAAACCGGAAGTCGGAAATTGAACAGAGGGAACTGGGAGAGATTAAAGGGGAGAGGTAGAGTCAAGCAGAAGACAGAAGTGAGAGAGACAACCTGATAGATGGTGTACGATGAGGAGGAGTAGACAGAAACCAAAGTTGGAGGAAGTGAACAACACACCACAGAGCTCTGACTCCATCTCCCAGTTAGAAACCCTTTCGACCATCCTCCAACACCTCCCCGAACCTGAAACGTGTACCTGATACCTCCGACACGTTATCTTTGTAGATTGCGATTACTCCTCAGGAATTTGTTTCCATTTTTATTATTTACACACGAAAAAATTTAAATTCGTCTGATAGACATCTCGTGGAATTGTTTTCGAGCGACGAAACGACTCGTTTGACACGTTTCCCCCCACGAGTATCGGCCTCCTAATTGGTTTCTCGAAAATGTCTTCCGCCCAGCTAGGCCCCCTTTCGACCTAATCGCTCTCTTTCGTAACTGAGAATCTGATTAAACGTGTAAACACGAGGCATTTTTAATGAAAACGCGCGCGTTTCCTTCAATATCAGAATATTTTGTTTTCGGTTTCGAGTTACCGAGTTCGTGGGACGGTTTCGCCAATAGGCTTCCATCGAGTCCGGCTTTAGGCCCTTCCGATATATGGGCTAACCGTTTAGTCATGTGGAAATGCGTTTGGTTTCCTCAGGAATGCGGGTCATCCGTTTCACGAATGTTTTTTGCTTTAGGCGCGTGTTTGTACTTGAGTCACCAGGGTTTTGTGTTTGAGGGAACTGTTCTAAGAAAGAGATTGGCTGTGGGAACAATAAGGAAGATGAAAGGAGGTCCGATAAAACTGAAAGGAAGTAGCATGTGGTAGACAAGAAGGAAAGAGTGACTGAGAGAGATAAGGACAACATGGGAAGAAAGAAAAGAACCAAAAGCACAAAACAAACCATCGGATAACGACAGCAAGACCGAAAATGAAAGAGGAGGTTAACAAAACAGACAAAAACAAGAAGAAAAAGACACAGACTAAATGTAATGCAAGAGAGAGAGAACAAACACAGAGAGAACCAAAGAGTAGAAGGAGACAGACGGTGGATAGACACAAAGACAGAAACATACCCAACAGAGTGTTGGACAGAAAAGTGAGATCTCTCCTCGATTGATACAGACAAAGAAGAAAAAGAGCAAACACAAAACAAACCAATCGAGAGAGACAAACACCCAGAGAACGGAAGAGTAGATAGATAAACAACTAGAAAGAGACACCAAAACAGCAGCCCTGACAGCGGGTTGGAGAGAAACCCATTCACACAGACAAAGAAGAAATGGAAGGAAAGAAAAGAACAAACACTAAACAAACCATTTGATAGAGAAGATAGACAAAACAAGAAGAAAACAACACCGACTTGATAGAATGCAGAAGAGAGTGAAACAAACAAACAGAGAGTAGATAGATAAACGACTTAGAAACGACAGGAAAGGAAAGGGAGATCCTTCTCCATTCATACAGATAAAGTAGAACTGGAAGGAAAGAAAAGAACAAAAACACAAAACGAATCAGACAAGAAGAAGACACCGATTAAATGGAATACAAAGAGTAGATAGATAAACGACTTAGAAGCGACAGGAGGTTGAAAAGAAGAGAGAGATCCTTCCCATTCATACAGAAAAGAACAAAAACACAAAACGAACCACTAAATAGCGAAAGAGTAGGTAGACAAAGAGAGACACAGACAAGAAGAAAAAGACACCGATAAAGTGGAATACAAAGAGTAGATAGATAAACGACTATGAAGAGATAGAGAAGATGAATAGACACAAAGACAGAGACAAGCCCTTTAACAGAAGATTAGAAAGGAAAGAGAGGCCACCCAAACAGAGAGAAGATGAAGAAGGAAGACAGTAAATCCAAACAAATCACTTCAAAGTCTCTCAAAACATATTTTTCGAAAGCTGTGATTTTTCGAAATTGGCAACACTGTCTCTGCTCACGAGGTTACACATTCAAACGACAAAAAAAATTTTCTTCTTCTCTCTGTGTGTGCGTGTTTCAACAGTTAAAGATCCCACGAGTCACTTCGTATTTCGCATTCTGGAAGCTTGCCATCGGGGAGGCGAAACTCGTCCCTCGTCCGTCTCTCTCATTCGCGACAAAATTCCAAAAACTATTCCTTCGCATTCCGCGAATGTTTTCCTCTCCCAGTTTCGACAACCTGCATGTTTGTAAACAATAACCATTTCCTCGTGGGTCGTTAATAAAACAACCAGAACAAGAAGAGAGCGGAGGAAGTCTTATTCTGTCCTCTCTGTCGCCGAAAAGACAAACCCAACCCAACTCACGACAGGAAAATTAATTTTCTTCACCAACCCCCAAACAGAAGACATGAAAGCACCCCACCCTCAGTGGTGTGGCGTCATTAGAATACCAAAACCGAAAATTTTCTTTCAGCTGGGAGTAGAACAAACGAAACCCGAGAAAGTGTGCAGTATTTATGAAACGGTTTCGACTCATCAGTGGAAGGTGTCAAAGAAGGCTGTAATGCGGAAGCTAAATTCTGAAGAGCCCTAACAGCTAACTGTCCAGATGGGAAGCTAACATCTACACCAAGGCTGTGAGACCTGATAAGATATCACGCGTGTTAGGTGGTCTTGCGGTGCCTTGAAACCTCAGCTAACATCCTCCACTTATCTATATAACGATATGTTACGTTAGTTAATCTCATAGATAACTTGTTTGTTTGCGTTGAGAAGGGGCCCTTTTCACATGTGTCCCTTATTTGTGTTTTGGCCCCGAACCATGGAACCTGATTACTCGATGACGCTTTCTACTACCCGAGGCCCGTGTTTTATTGTCTCCATCTTTGTTCTCCTTTATCTGGTTGAGGTTAAGCGATTAGCCGAATCAGAATCTGGTGCTAACATCACCACGTTCTCGCCAAATCTAGTCCGACTCTCTGATTACGCAATCCTGGTTCACAGTGCGGCGCCACGAATCCTTCTTTCGGTAGATTTGTCTTCTGGTCCCGGACTTTGGATCTGCGGGTCTCGTTGATGACTCATCTCACCATCTTTGTCTTTGGGTTGTGATGACAGACACAAAACAATTTCTGGGTTTATGTGTTTAAGTTGTCAGCTTTGTTCAATTGATACAGACGACAGGAAATCTGGGTTTTAGGTGGGGATAGTAGATGCAAGGCTAACAACATGGATTCGAATTGTTTATTCAGAGCCTCAAGGTCTGTTGGTTGGGTGAGCACCATTGGCTCAAGGCTGAAGATGTCTTAACACCCCCAAAGACACCCCTCGTGATTGTCGGAATACTAATTTTAGGACGCTGGTTCGTCTCCTCTTCTATCTACTTCTGGTGGGTCATCTTTTTGTGTTTAGTTTCTTCCTTCTTCATCTATTTTGATTTTTGAAATGATCTTTCGGTCTTTCTTCAAACTGTATCGTTTTTGTCTTCCTCCGATTCCTTTTTGCCTCCAACTCACAAGTGTGCATTACTTTTGAAATAAGCTCCTTGTTAATAGTACTTCCGTCTTTCTTGTCATCTTCTCAGAAGGTTGGTTGATCTTTTGCTCGAATCTGTTTTCTATCTTCCTGTTTTGTAGTCGTTTCTGTCCTTATTGTCTTTCTTTTGTTTCTTCTCCTCTTTGCTTTTGATGCTTCATACAATCCTACCACCTTTCCGACTCTCTGTCTGCCTTTATACCGTCCAAGACACTTCGGAGAGTCTTTAGTGTTTATACTCGACTAACCTTTCCACCTCTCTCTGTTGTTGTCATTTCTTTTGTTCGTTTCCGGTCGTTTCTTCAATTTTTGACTGTTGGTATTGTCAGAACAATTTTTCCACCTCCCGTTTTCCTTTTCTCTTTATCCCCAGCTTACTTCAACTGACTACTCCTTCTCACTATCCCTACCACCCTCAAACCCAAATCAGAATCCATTCACTTCAGTCGATCGATGCCAAAAATATCAGGTACACCATTGACCTTGACAGACAAAATATGCAAAAAAATGATTTCAGGGATCCGAAAATTCTAGTTTCGCGCAAGAATAAGAAATGTTAAAAAGACAAGGCTACCACCATCTGAAATCCTCGATTAATCATAATCTATCAGAAGGAATTAGCCAATAAATAAGACAAAAATCAGTGAACGTGAATGATGATGATGACGATGACGACATCAGAGCTCGAGATGGAAATCGTTTCGCGCGATTTGAACATTCTATAAATCGGACTCGAGGCAGGGGATAAGCTAAACACGGGCGGAACTCAAACATCGGAACCACTTTCACCCAGGTACGCGAACCAGTGAAAGTCCATCCGACTATCTTTCTAGCTCATCTTTTGTTGTCTTTCTTTCGCTCTTCGGATCTTTTTTTTTGCTATTGTGAATCCATTGTCATTCCCAGAATTGTTAGCTCCCGTCTATTCCATCTTCTTCTTCTTCTTCTGTCAGACATTTTGGATCTGATTCTGTTTCCCTTTCTTTCGTTGGAAAGCGTTCGTGTTTTGCGTTCGTTGAACTTGTTCATTTCCTTCTTTCGTTTCGTTTGGTTTGAAAGGTAGATGGATTCGTGTGCTACCATCTTTCTAAGCGTTTCTTGTTGTTGAGCTTTTCTATTTTCTACCTTCTTCGAGTTCGTTACTTTATACTTTGATACTATCACTTAAATATTAAGTTCAGTACAAGCATATAACTGTGTACTGGGAGGGAGGTTGTGACTATACTAAGAACACAACAGCGACCTGAACCATCGGCAAACCCAAGTCTGGTGGCTTCTTCTACATTGTGACACGTCCTTGGTGTTTTTGTATAGTTTATACTTATATTACAATATAATATAATAGTAAGCTGAACCAGCTTCTAATTTTGATGACTACTTTGAGGTTTTGACCCATCTTTGAGCCTTTTCGAGTAGCTAAACCCATGTGCGGCGGTTTTCGACACTGTGACACGTCTTTGGTGGATGGTTTTGTTGACTTTTTGTGTATAGTTTGAGTATAAGCTTATACTTTGGATCTAATAGTGAGCTGAGTCATAATCAAACCCAATTCTGATGACTGTTTTGAGGTTTGACCCATCTCCAAGCTTTTCGAAATAGCCAAACCCAAGTCTAGTGGCTCTTTGTGGCACATCCTTGGTGTTTCCCAAGCTTGTACTTATATTTAGAGTATAAGCTTATACTTAGAATGTAATAATGAGCTGAATTATAATGAAACCCAATTCTAACGTCTCCTATGAGGTCTTAACCCATCTTTGAGCTTTTCCGAATAGCTAAACCCATGTGTGGCGGGTTTGTCGACATTGTGACACGTCTTTGGTGGGTGGTTTTGTTGACTTTTTGTGTATAGTTTGAGTATAAGCTTATACTTTGATCTAATAGTGAGCTGAGCCATAATCAAACCAGATTCTGATGACTCCTATGAGGTCTTAACCCATCTTTGAGCTTTTCCGAAGTGCCAAACCCAAGTCTGGTCGCTTTTTCGTCATGTGACACATCCTTCGTACATTTGTCGAGCTTTTGCTTAGATTTCTAAGTTTCGAGGGGGATGTCTACTGATATTTCAGATGAGAAAAAAGGTTTCTGAAAAACTGCTGTGACGTACAGCCCCAGAAAATGAGATGACCGAAACCTATTACTTTTGGCTGTCTTAAGAATGTGACATAGCGCAACATAAAAAGAAAGAAGTTCAGGAGACGCAAATTGTCGAAAAGGTAGAAGAAAGAATACAAGGAACCACAAAGTTGTGTCAGAATGTGACCACTACTAGAGTGACTAAAACAACAACAACAACCAAACGTGGACGGAGACAGTAAGAAGGAGGACAACAACAACGACGACGAGGAATACCTGGACGAAAACAATGGGAAAACTAGAAGAACGGAGGAAGGAAGAAAGGAAAGGCAGAGTAGCCCACGTGCCACCCAAAACCAAAACTCATTGACTCAACCAGTCGTCACGTTAGGAAATCCAAAGCTCTCACCGAGACCGAGACCTCTACACTCACCTCCATTCACTCCCGACACTCACTGGCCTTTAAACAAATTCAGTGTTAAAAGTGTGCATTATTTATGAAATGACTTTATGAAAACTCCGATATTTGCAAAACATATCGCACAGACACGTGAGAATTATTTTTTTAGCCCAAAATTGTGTGACCTTTTTGAAAGAAATCACCTTAAAAGTGTGCAATATTTTTGAAAGACTCTGTCCCAAAAAGTGTGCAGTATTTATGAATTGATTCCCTTCTGCAGATGTGCATTATTTGACTTAATGACTTATAAAAATGGGCAGGAATTTTGAAACGAATTTTTTCCAAAATTAATGCACACGCCTATGAAGTAATCCATCCTTAATTTATGCATAAATCTTCGTGAAGAATTCATTTCAAAAATGATGCACACTGTTGTAAGAAAACGTTTCGTTTCCTAATAAAAATAAATGATTAAGAAAATTATTCTTGGGTGTGCGATATTTATGAAAGGATCCGTCAAAAGCTGTGCAGTATTTATGAAAGAGTAATTTTAATAAAATCATGCAACACCTTCATTTCAAAAGTAATGCACACTAATGCAAAGAAGTGTCTCATTTTGTTATAAGCAATAAATCGTGAAGAAAAATAATTACTGCTGAGCGTGCAATATTTATGAAAGAATGTGCTTAGAACCTGTGCTAAATTTATGAAATTATTTCCTTCTGCTGCTGTTGTGCATTATTTGCAAAATAATGAAAGAACAACTTATGAAAATGTGCAACACTTTTGGAAAAAAAATCTTTTCCCAAATTAATCCGCATGCTTACGAAGCAATCGTTTCAAAAGTGCTGCACACTGTTCTAAGGCAATATTTCATTTTGTAATAAATAAACGTTTATCAGAATTACTCTTGAGTGTGCAATATTTATGAAAGAATTCGCCTTAAAAGTGTGCAATACTTATGAAACGATTTCCTTCTGCAATGGTGCAGTATTTGTGAACTTAATGTGCAACACTTTTGAAACGAATCCTTTCCCAAATTAATCCACACGCTTAGTAAGTAATCATTTCAAAAGTTCTGCACACTGTTGGTGGAATTATTTTTAAGCAAATCTACCCGAAAATTGCGCAACGTTTATGAAAGAATTCACCTTAAAAGTGTGCAATATTTTTGAAAGACTCTGTTCCAAAAAGTGTGCAGTATTTATGAAATCATTTCTATCTACAGTTGTCTACAGTTATCTACAGCATTACTTACGAAACGAACGACTTATGAAGGTGTGCAGGAATTCGGCGACGAATTTTTTCCAAAATTAATGCACACCCTCATGAAAGTAATCATATCAATTTGTAATGAATAAAAATTTAAATTGTCTTGAGTGTGCAGTATTTATGAAATGGAGTATTAATACAAACGAGACCTGACAAATTTTTTTTTGGTTTTTGCTGAAAGTGGTTTTGGTGAGATCTCAGACTAGCAGACGAAATTTGTTTTGTTTTGTTTATTTAAAAATGGATTCCTTGGTTCGGATGGAAGGTCACAAGTCGTTCCAGAAGTTAACAATTAACAAACAAAGGATTGAACTGCATGTGCATCCTCTATTTCGAGAACAAAAAATTATGTACATAGGGACCTTCGCGAGGCGTGACGCATACTTTGGCCTTAAACGCACCATCGATCTTGAAATGGCGAATACATGGCGGAGAGATAAGATAGACAGAAACAGAAGAACAAAGGGAAACATCTAACCGCTGTCAGCAGGAGTAGTAGGTAGGTAGAACGGGTGATGAGTGGGGAAGGGCGGCAATCTTCACCAACAGCCGCCATTTTATTAATAAATAAATACGATTTGGACTGTTGCCCTCATGGTTGCTGACACAGAATGACAGACGAACGCCTTGAAATCAATCGCGAACGGCCTTCTAATCAACATATATCGATTCGATTCCCGTGTTTCTGTTGTCTTCTCCCCCGTTCGCTGTTGTCTTTCCCGATTAATTTCTCTCCGCTTTCACTCTCCTCTTTGATCTTAACTCCTCCGCTGGTCTAGATCCCTTCCCTCCCTCCCTTCCTCTCTTGACGACCTTTGACTAACAATTTTGATTTCTGAGGCTCTCCATCAAAAGAAAGTGAAATGGCAAAGTGTGTCATTACCGTTTGAGACAATAATGTCAAGGAGTTGATCATGAATCGGCGGAGATCGGAGACACAAGGAACAAAAACCGGAAACAGTTGACAGAGGTAGTGGTAGAGAGGGTAGGGAGGTGGGGAGGAGGGTAGATACACGCGAGCAACATCATCGACGACGAATTGGTATAAATAGACCATCCGAAGAACTGTTATGAAATGAAGCGTCCATCGATGACCTTGTCTAATATGTGTTCTTATAAGTGGGCACCGAGATCATTTTTGGCGCGCAATTTGAAACATTTTTTTCTCTAATCGACATCCCCACTTTGAATCAGTTTTGGTTTGCTGTTGGGTCGGAATCAGTCAGCACATATCCTACACCCTCACAGGTTGGTGGTAAACCGTTTAATAGATAATCCGCAGGCGTGGAAGCAATCTATTTCATAAATACTGCACACTTCTGGACTAACATCCTTTCTTACTTAACGCGGTCTCTTGACAAAGGGATTTTTCATAAATATTGCACAGTATTACAACGAATCACTTCCCAAGTATCCAATCCACTTCCTTAAGTATCTGATCGCATAATTGTATCAGAGATTCGCGAAGGATTCATTTCAAAAGTGATGCACACTCGATCCATTTTACAGTCTGACGAAAAATTCGTTTTAGACATAACGCAGACCTTCTCGAATTCTTCATTTCATAAATATTGCACACATAACAGGTTTTACCTCTGACGGGAATTCAATTTCATAAGTAATGCACACACAATGGATTTTCTTAAAATTCTGTCGGAAAATTCATTTCACAAGTGATCCACTCTCTCTTGAATTGTTTATTTCATAAATACTGCACACTATTCCTTTTTCACTTAATGAATCCTCTCAATAACACGGAATTTCATAAATACTGCACAGTGTCACAGAGAATCAGTTGTGCATCTCCTTAAAACATTTTATTTCATAAGTTTTACGGAGGATTCATTTCAAAAATAATGCACACTTTCACAACAAAATCCTACGCGACTTGTACAAGAATTCAGCCCAAAAGTAATCCGCTCCCTCTTGAATTATTTATTTCATAAATATTGCACACTCTTCTAATAATATCCTTTCACACATGGTATGAGAATCCTCTTAATACAACAGCGATTTCATAAATACTGCACAATTACAATAGTGACACACTCAAGAAATTAAATATTGCGGGGATATTTGGAAGCGAGTCATTTCAAAAATAATGCACACACAGTCCACGTTGTGGCACGTTGAAATCCATTCCGTAAGTAATGCACACACTTCCCGATTATCCTTTTATGATTTTCGCACTCCTTCATTAAGAATTTATTTCAAAAGTAATGCACACTTGTTTAAGGAAAACCGTTTTGTAGAAACATCATTTCATAAGTAATGCACAATTTCATAAATACTGCACAGTGTTGTAGAGAATTAGTTGTACGTACATCTCCTTTAATATTTCATAAGTAGGTCAGAGTTTTGCGTGGGAGTCATTTCAAAAGTGATGCACATTTCTAAACTATGGTTGGAAATTTATTTCATAAATACTGCACACTTTTGTAAAGAAATCCTATGCGTCTTGTACAAAAATTCATTTCAAAAGTAATGCACAAACAACCCATTTTGAGGGGATGTTCATTTCATAAATACTGCACACTTGTATTAAAATGTTTAATGATTGGGATAGGCGACGTCAATTCTCCACGGAAGTGTGCATTACTTTTGAAATGTAATTTTTGCTTAATTTATGGACCTCCAACGGATGTTATTTAAGACCCAACGATTTGGTTTGTGGTAGCCTGGTCCAAAACAGGTCGCAGAGGTTTTTGAAGGTCTTCTGCGTTTGTTTGCAGTCGTCTAGGTCCTCTGGGAAGCAATCACCCAACCCAAAGACACCACAACAACCCGAAGAGTAGACCTATCGACACAGTTTCTGGTTTCTACTTCTTATTCTTGATTCTCTCTTTCTCTCCGCCACTTCCGGAGTCCCCGGTGCGTTTTCTTTTACGATAACAACAACTCAGAGGACTAAAATTATCGTCTGCAATAAACGATCGGGCGGCCAATTGATTTCGAGCCGAACCGAGGTCAGTAGAACCAAGGACAGCTTCTATTTCCCGCCTACTTCTGATGCCCTCATGCAATTCTCTCTCCATCTATCTCTAAGACACACCAAACCCAATCGCAAGAGACCTGAGAACCTTCTTCTGTTCCCAACCACAAACCTTTCACCCATCCTTCCGTCCCGAGAAAACCCAAAACACGTTCACGAACCCAACCCAACCCGATATTTCCACTTCGTGACTGGTACCACCAATTATTTCTCCTCCATCCGAGGTAAAAGGAACCGGAATAACACAAAGAAGACGAGGATTAGAGGAGAAGAAGAAGAAAAATTTTAAAGGAAAAGGACGACTCCATTCCTCTTCCCAACCGGTCTAAAGGTCTCCATATCGGGGAGACGGTTGTTGTTGTTGCTCTGTCCTTGAGTTTATCATAATAATAATAATAATATAAATAATTGACGATTTATACTGTTTTTAATCGATACGTGATATATATATGATCGTTTTACTGTCGGCTGACTGTGAAGGGAAACCTGAGATACGGGAAATCCAAAGTTGTGATGTCAGGCACGCCAGGTTGTGTTATCGTGACTCGGGAAACGTGACGGGTGTTAGAAAAGTGAAAGAAGAAAATCACTGAGAGCAGATTATGATAAAAGAGCGGGAAAGGTTTTTCCTGAAACGAGTTCCATGCGAGAAAAGACAAAAGACGTCTGTTGGAGTTGGGTGTGAGACCTACACGCTCACTTGCAGAAGAAGAAGCAGCAACAACAGAACAGCGATTGTGAGAAATCGTGATACTGCTACTTGGTTTCCGATTATTCCAACTACAACCGAATCTTCCATCAGAACGAAGGGTAAAGCTCAGAAATAGCAGGAACACGAATCGTTCAAATCATTTCCAACTGAGGTGATGGATACAAAAGAAAGCAGAACGTAGAAAGTGAAAGAATCGGTTGAATGAAAGAAGGAAATTGACAAAAGAACGAGAACACAAACAAACAAACAAAAGACACACTATGACCAAAAAAAAGGAAAACAAACAAATCGATGAACAAAAGTGAAGTCAGAAACACGGAAATGAACAAAAAGAAAGAAAAAGACCTGAGAAAGAGATTAGAAAACAGCAAGCGACAACAAATACAAGCGAAAGAAAGTCAAGAAGAAGGGGGACAACTACAAGAAAACTCCCGGAAACGGTTGCAAAAGGGAAAGAAACGAATAAAGGCGAAACACAGACAGAGAAAAGACAAGAAGACACAGAAGAACGAACGACAGCAATAAAGAAACCACTCAAACGACCAAAGGAAAGGAATTAAGTCAAGAAAATGACCAGAAAAAGGAAACAGAGAAGAAAACAAAACAGCAATGGGAGTGGAAGTGATTCAAGCTGCGGGAAAGAACGGAGGAAGGTAAAAAAGCTCGATAGCAAGCGGCAGGAAGCAAAGAAGGCAATAAAGAAAGACAGAAGAGACCGAAACAGATAGACAGAAATAGGACAGGAGCAGAAACAGACTGGACAACACCAAAAAACAGTGAATAAAAGAAGACAAGGACAACAAGACCGGAAGTCGAAGACACTTAAATAACCAGAAGACAAAAATGAACCAAAGAAAACGACAACACAGCAGAAGACACGGCCTAACTGGAGGAGAAAGACTCAGAAACAGATAAGAAAAGACAACAGCAATGGAAGTAGAAGTCGTTTAAGTTTCAGAAGGAAGGAAAGAGTACAAAATTATAAGAAATACAGAAAGACAGAGGACAACGAAACAGAAACAGATGACAGAGACAGGTAGACAGAAGTTAGAGAAGAGGGAGAGACAGAGAAGGTAACAAAGCACAGAGACAGAAATCAGAAACAGATTGGACAACAGTTAATAAAAGAAGACAAGGACAAGAAGACCGGAAGTGGAAGACCCTCAAACAACCATAAGACAAAAATGAACCAAAGAAAACGACAACACAGAAGAAGACACAACCTAAGAGAAGGAGAAGGACTCAGACATACCAACAACAATGGAAGTAGAAGTCGTTTAAGTTTCCAGAAAGAAGTACAAAATTAAAGAAACAAAATGAAAGCAAAGAAGGCAATAAAGAAAGACAGAGGACGACGAAACAGAAACAGATAGAGAACACCAAGAAACGATGAATAAAAGAAGACAATAACAACAAAACCGGAAGTGGAAGACACTCAAACAACCAGAAAACGGGAAAAGACAACCAAATCAAAATGGCGTCAGTACAGCCAACCTTCCAAACACACACAACAGTAGATCCAAGTCACTCTAGCTTGAGGTATGACAAACCTAATCTCTGACCTCGACCAACCAAATTCTTGTGGGTTCTTGATGGTCAGAGAACCTTCTCTTTGTCTAGGAGATGTCAAAACGATTCGGGTCTTTATAGTAATCACAAAAACACTTACTTTTCGTTGTCAGCAGGTTCCGTCAGCAGATTCTCATCCAGAAACCTGAAAATAGACAAGAAGACAAACGGATAGATATCTTAATTTCAGATCTACGGCAGTTGGCTTGGTGGTTAGCAGAAGGAACCTCGGGAATGCAGTAAAACCAAAGCAAAAAACAAAAACGCGACCTTGTAAACTCTCGGCCAACCTTCGGGCCGGTTTTTATAGTCTTTCGCTCGCTACAAAGATATAGTTTCCCCTCTCAACATCCTCAACACGTTTGAACCTGGAAACAACTTTTAAGATGGGAAAGGAAGGTGAAGAGAACCTGATCTTTTGTTTTCCTCGCATAAATTTAGTCTAACTGGACTCGGGAGAGGAACCCATTCAAGGATTCGGATGTTTAGCTTTTGCCTGGGTTAGACTTTTCCGAGGGCCAAGGATACTCAGACATTTTCCGGGAAACTTGACTCCGATTTTCTCACATACCCCCGACCATCCGCTCTCCTTTCACACCCATCTTGTTGGTGCGAGGTCTCTCAGGAAACTGGTACCTCACTTCCATAAATAGATTCTTTCCTTCGAGTACCCCGCCAGCCGCCGCCATCTTCCAAAATCCTGTGATTTAGTGATCTCAGGTGCAATGTCATCTTCTTATTGTGAAGGAAAACTGATTTTTTGTTGTTGTTGTTGTTTAAGGGCAGGACTGTTATCCAGTCGAGTGATCGGTGGCTTTGGTCTTTGGAATTTAAAAAAATCAGATCTCGACTGGATTGAAGGTCACCATCAGGGTCTCTCTCTTTCCTTCCATCCCCTCGAGGCGAGTTCTTTTCTGTTTGTCTCTCTCTCTCTCGTCCGGCCACTCCGTGGTAGCCCTTGATATTAAAAGAGACGAGGAAAAATTTCAGCGGCCTTCAAGGCTGTTCTCTAAGTTTGGATGCTGTGATCGAGGTCCATGATCATCCTAAAACCAGTTCGACCAGTGACTGTTGGCCTGTTGTGTCCATTTCTGGGAGATTCTGTTTCAGTTTCTTACGTAATGTTGGTGACACTATAAGCTCTAACCCACACTCAGAGTGTATTGATATTCAAACCCACCAGTCTAGCCCCTAGCTTCCATAAAAACTTTTGCTGTTGTCAAAATTTGACTTGTTCAGCTTTAAACCAGTTTGAGGGTGACTGTTGACCTGTTGCGTCTGTTTGTGGGAGATTCTGCTTCATTTCTTAACACCCTGTTGGTGACACTACACTCGGAGTATATGGTTATTAAACCCAAACTTTTGCTGTTGTGAAAATTTGATTTGTTCAGCTGTAAAACAGTGACTGTTGGTCTGTGGCATCCATTTGTGAGAAATTCTGCAGTCAGTTTGATACATTTTTGGCTACCGAAACAGTTTCCGAACACACTTGGTAAACACTAACCCACATTCCCATGGTATTCAAACCCATCCAGAGGTTTGCTACAGTCACGATTTCTGTTGTACTCAATCCCTACCTCCCCATATAAACGTTTGCTGCTGTTATAATTTGACTTGTTCAGCTAATAAATGTTTTAACCACACAGAGTGTATAAGCCACTCGGAAATTTGCTACAGTCACGACTCAATCCCAGAGAAACTTTTGCTGTCGTCAAAATTTCATTTGCTCAGCTTTAAACCAGTTCGAGAGTGACTGTTGATCTGTTGCGTCTGGATCTGGGAGATTCTGTTTCAGCTCTAACCCACACTCAGGGTGTATGGTAATCAAACCCATCCAGAGATTTGCTACAGGCACGATTTACATTCTACTCAAACCCAATTTCCCCATACAAACCATCGCTGTTGCCAAATTTTGACTACTCGTACTCTCAGCAATACTCACTCCCGAATCCCGATTCAAATATTATTGAAACCGCAGCCAAGTCACTTTTGCTACCATCAAAACCACTCTTTTAACCAGTATAGGTTGAAACCTAGACACAGTTAACAGGGTACAGGTCAAGGGTGGTGGTTTATTAGTCACCAACATGTCTCTGATGGTTACGAAAAGTTTTGCTGTGGTCTATTGGTCTTCGATGAACTAGTGTTGTTAACAAGATAAAAATATTTTTCTGTGGTTGGACTTGACGGACTTGATTTCTTGCTCTTGTCAAGGTTTGTATTAAAACAATTTTTTGCTGAGGTCAACATTTTTTTATATTTAGAGTTTGTGGTGTTTAGATCGAAAAACAAATTTTTTGTTGAGTTGAATTTCTATTTTTAGTTTTGCTGCGGGAAATATTTGCTACGATTAAGTTTCCCTTAATTCGGGAATGTTTTGTAGTTGTAGTCTCGATAGAAGGGTTGTCGTTTTGCTATAATCAAGGGATGTGAACCAAATTTTCACTTCCCACAGTTCACATTAACTTCTTAACGACAGCAAAGCCTGGAATTTCGTTCCAATGACTCTCCTAATTCTGTTAAGGCTTGTAAAGTGTTACTGGTGAGGAGAATTACTAAGTTAAGCTTTTGCTGTGGTAAAGTTTATCTAGTCTTCAAGATTCTGTTCTGTCTAAAAATATTTTCTCCCCCTTCTGGTAGTCCAAACTACTTTTGCTTTAATTAAGACATGAGGACCAAATTATTTATTTATTTGTCGATACTTAATGAAAGAGATTTTTGCTGTCGTTGAGAAGTTGTCAAATTTGTTAATGGTGTGGAGGTACGAAGTCAACTTTTTGCTGTGGTAAAGTTACACTAAAAGTTTGTGATTAGGTCGTGTGTGAAAACCAAATTCTTAGCCCATTCAAAATTGTATTTTTAGCTTTGCTGTGGGAAATCTTTGCTACGATAAAGTTTTCCTTAATCTGTGGATGATTTAGTGCTCTAGACTCAATAAAGGGAGATGATTTTTTGCTGTAATTAAGGGATGTGAGCCAAATTATTTGTTTATCAACGATACCTAATGAAATATATATTTGCTATCATTAAGAAGTTTAAAATTTCGTTTCAATAACTTTGTCAACTTTGTTAAGGGTTGGGTAAGTTGTTACTGGTCTGGAGGATTACAGAAGTCAACTTTTTGCTCCAGTAAAGTTATACCTAAAGCTTTGTGGTGGTTAGACCCTGTGAAAACCAATTTCTTAGCCCGTTCAAAATTGTATTTTTAGCTTTGCTGTGGGAAATCTTTGCTACGATAAATTTTCTATTAATTTGTGAGTTTGATTGTTGCAGCCTTAACAAAGGGATTTAATTTTTTGCTGTAATTAAGAGATGAGAACCAAATTATTTGTTTATCATCAAATCTGTTTGAAACGGATTTTTGCTACCGTCAAGAAGTTTTAAATTTGTTAATGGTGTGGAAGTATACGAAGTCTTTGGTCACAAGTCACAGTCACTTCGGTCACAGTATACGAAGTCACAGGGCTTTGATTGTTTGCTCTAGTTAAGAGATGTGAACGAAGTTATTTATTTATTATCGAAACTTATTGAAACAAATTTTTGCTATCGTTAGAAAGTCTGGAATTCCGTTTCAATGAATTTCTTAATTCTGTTGAGGGGTGGGCAAATTGTTATTGGTGTAGAGGATTATCGAGATAACTTTTTGCTCTAGTAAAGTTAAGCTAAGTTTGGCGGTGATTAGGTCGTGTGTGAAAACCAAATTCATTGTCTAGTCCAAATTATATTTTTAGCTTTGCTGTGGGGAATCTTTGCTACGATTAAGTTCCATTTAATCTGTGAATGTTTAATTGTTGTAGTCTCAATAAAAGGAGTTGAGTTTTTGCTGTAATTAAGATGTGAACCAAATTATTCATTTATTTATTATCGAAACTGTTTGAAATAGATTTTTGCTGTCGTTAAGAAGTTTAGAATTTTGTTTTAAAGACTTTTTAAATTCTGTTAAGAGTTGGTTAAATTGTCACTAGTGTGGAGGATCACGAAGTCAAATTTTTGCTCTAGTTAAGTTGTACTTAATGTTTTGTGGTGATTAGATCGTAAAACATTTTTTAGCTTTGCTAAAGGAAATCTTTGCTACGATAAAAGTTTCCCTTCGATTGTGAATGTTTCATTGTTATAGTCTCGATAGACGAAGCTAATTTTTTGCTATAATTAAGAGATATGAACCAAATTATTTATTTATATGTCAAAACTAATTGTACCAGACTTTTGCTATCGTCAAGAAGTTTTCAATGAGTTTCTCCATCCTGTTAATGCTTGGTGTGGTGAATTACGAAGTTAATTTGCTGTGGTAATGTTTATCTAGTCTTCAAGATTCTGTTGTGTCTAAAAATATTTTCTGTATCTTCTGGTAGTCCAAACAACTGTTCTTGTGGGTCTAGCTAATCGTATCAACCACGTATCTAAAGATGTGACGGGTAGTCTTCTAAGTACCGCTTACAACAAACCCAGCATCACAACTTGAAGCAAACCCAAACGGTATACAGTTCTCTCAGGTACCTTATAACAACCACAAACTATCCACAGGTTCCAAAACGTGACTCCTCTAACAACCCTCATTCCCGACACAGCTCCAGACTGACTGTTACCACCCCCTCGACCCTCTCGGCCACCTCTTGGCTTCAATGTCGTTACTGTTTTCATTAAAACTATCAAATTTAAATTCCTAATTTTTGTGTCCTTTATATCCAGACAAAAATATTTAAAAATAATTCAAAACTTCAATTTATTCTCAAAAAGGAGGACGGAAATCTAAAATCCAAATACCGGAAGTTACCAACTGAATAAAACAACGAAACCCATCGAGCTACGAATAATCAAAACACCGAAAAAGTCCCAAGCGAACCGAACCCATCACGACCAACAGAGCCAAACCATCGCATCGGTTTAACTGACTCGAACCTTCTGTGACCAAGAGCACCATACCCGACAGAACAAATCCCGCCGATTGCCGATCCCTTTGTCACCTTTTCACGAAACTCGGTTCTCATCCGACAATCGAACAGACAAAGGAGACAAAATTTATGACAATCGAAACGGTTTACGAAACCTTTTCCAAACCTTCTCCAAACCTTTTAAAAAGATTTATCGATTCCAGTGAATAAATTAAACGTTGTAAATATTTATTAGGAGCCGCGGGGGGGTAGGGAGGTGGTGATAGATAGACGGTAGGGGAGAGGGGGGCAAAGAGTCCTTCCAAATTGTGGCAATAACTCATTTTATAAAAAAATTCACCAAAAAAAAGTAAAATTAAATCGATCGAAAACCCCCGGGAGTTGAAGTCCTATGCTTAGCTTATGGGAAGCTCTAATCTTCTTACGCTGCGTAATTTTCCTCCGGAGACAAACTAATTGTTGCTCTGATCTTCTTTTCAAACGAAGGTTATTACACGTCGTAATTTTTCGGTGAGTCGGACGGTCGGTCGGTCTGTGGCCTCGAAATTCCGGTTCAAATTTTTTTTTTAAAACCGGATGACGGCCATTCCATAAATCAAACCAAAACCGAAATTTGATTGGAGCCCTCCTTTAAGACACCCTTAATTCGGGTTTCAACCTCATCCCGATATTTTGGTGAATCAAATCCGTCAAATTTCTCAAACACAACCTAACCCAACGAATTTGTTTCAAGATCGAAGGATTTGACACCAAAAATTTTCAAAGCCATAAGCTAAGTATAAGAGGTTTGTTGCGGGATGTCGATTTGGGGTTTGTTGCTTGATTTTTGAATACCAAAATGCTGATGTTGGCCCTTTCAACAGTTTTGGATGATATCCCAACGTGTCTTAGACGTAAAGAAGATGAAAAGACGGCGGAAACTGAAGAGTAGATGGAGGAAGATTGCAAAAGGAAAAATTGACTCCGCTAAAACGATTTACTATTCCCATTCTCCGTGTCATAAATTATTCCGTTTCAAGAAGTTGAAATTAAAAAATAAAAACCGAGAGAGAGAGAGAGACATAATCAGCTAGAGAGAGAGAGAGAGAAGAAAAGTTGTAAATGGTAGAAAGTGAAATTTTGCCAAAATAATGGTAATAAACGATTTCAATGAAATCTTTTGAATTTATATAAAACTTTTCAGATATCTCCTTCGTATTTTTTTATTTGCAGGGGCGGAGGAAGACTCTCATTCTCGCCTTCTAATTTCGCCATTTTTTTCATCTACTCCCACTGCAAAGTTTGGAAGATTTTCAGCAACCACCCCCAAAAAAAATTTTCTTTAAACAATTCATCCAAAGAATAGTTAACGGAAACAGCAGGACGAATCAAAAAATGACGAACAGGACGTTTGGAAGGTGAAGCAATCAAAGGAAGGAAAACCGTTCGAGCGAACATCGACTTTTGCTTTACTGTCGGGGTCGTTCGCACGAGTTCGATTCTCACAGGGAGGTCGTCAGAGACATGGTTGATGGTGCGGGGGTTGTTTGTCATGAAACCGGAGATTGAACCCAAAGAGGTGCGAACGTTTCTTTTCTCTCAGACAAGATTTCACTCCGAACGGATAGTTTTGGTATCGAACGAACGTATCAACCAAAAACAAACCTCCCGTTCGGTTCAACGAAAATCTCGCACTAACAGCAGTCACAAAATTCAAAATTTCGGATTTTCCCGCGCAAAATTTCCAACCGGAAGTAAACCCACCATCCCAAAGGGTAAAGAGCAAACCCAATTCAAACATCCTCAGAGAAATAAAATCCTCCACGATTATATAGATAAATTCAATTACTTAATAACTTATGTATGTATGGATGGATGTTATGTATCTCTACATAGACACATAACTCATACAGTAATTAAATAATTAATAAATAAATTTCCACGATTAGGTTGGAACAATAGAAAGTAGCCGAGATGAAATTTACAAAAATTCTTTCCTCCTCCTCCTCCTCCTCCTCCTCCTCTGCCTCCTCCCAACCATAATTTTCTGTGTTCTGAATAATTATATCAATTTATTATAATGAAGGCGGATTTCCTATGTATTAATAACCACATTTCCTTAAATAATGTTTAATTATTAGCAACAATTAACCGGATCGTGAATAATTCCACCCCAACCCCCCTCCTCTCTCTCAAATTTAAATTTTTCTTCTTCTTTCCACACCCAAATTCTTCTACTTCCTCCTTCCTCACATCTCGCCCACCCCCAAAAAATTCGTAAATTGATTCTTGGTTCCATGTATCACCTCAGAATTGTAACGATACGACAGTGATTTGAGTCTGAGACAATGACTAGTTGGTCTGGCTTAAAAGGGGTTTCTGTCTTGAGTTACAACAGAACGGGAAGTCTACAAAAATATTCGGGAACCTGGACATGTATACAAAGATTGTAGGACTGTAGTGTGGAGAAGTGGCAGACCTTCCAACCTGGAAACCAAGGAGAACGACGAACGTGTCCGACAAGGTCAGTCAAGGAAGAAGAGGACAGAGTACAACCATATAAATGAGAAAGGACAACAGCTATGAAGAGTATACAGGGCCGACAACTTCCGGAAAAGATTTTCGCGACTGTTATTATTACTGTTTGTTAACAACTTTTGGCTAAGTCGAAACCCATCCCTCAAACAACACCAAAAGATGGTTTTAGATGCCAAAGAACGTCTGGAAATGATACGGAAAAATTTTCTTACGTCTTCAAAACCCTGTGGCGCAACAGCCAAAGGTTATACACTAACAAAGTAAAAGTAGATAGAGCAAAAGATCAGACAATAATAATAATAATAACACCAAAGATAATAATATAAATAAATAAAATGACAGAAAAGGGTGAGAAGTAAGATATTTACAGTGTCTAGTAACATTATGAAAATAGTGACATGACAGAAAGACTACAAATCCTAAAATCTAAAACACACAAAACCAAAATCCCCAAGGTCTAAAAATTTTTGGAAACAGGTACCAACTTGTCTTCTTACAGCCCCGAAAACCAGTATTTTTGCAAATTCTCATGGAAAACGACCCAAACCCTGAAAAACTTTTAATTCCAGTCATTAACAGATAATTAAATTGAAAGAGGAGGTGTGCTGAAGGAGAAGGACAAAGAGAGAGCAGCGGGGGAGGGAGGGCTATTCCCAACCGAAAAACCAGCAACTACAACAGGAAAACCAAATCGACATTTTGGAAGCGAATCAGAATTCGACCCACGTTTTTGATTATCCACCATAACCTACTGAAAATTTTGAATATTTAAAGCCTTCCTCTCAACCCCCAAAACCAATCCAGCAGACTGGACAATCGGTCACTCAACAAAAATTAAACATCAACGATAACACCAAACAATATGGTCAGATTTGGAGAAGATGAAAACCGATGGGGGAGGGGGGGTTGAATTTCTGGGTTTGAACCTTACACAACAGAAACTTTAAATTTTTCAAACCCCCCCCTCACTCTTCCCAAAAACTACAGCGAAAGACTAACAATCAATCACACATGAAACTCATAAAAAAATTATTCGTCACGACATTTTTAAAAATTAATTTTAGGGTTACCACTACCCCTTGTAAATTTCTTCACCCTTTAACCCGAACCATAGATTTTATATTGTATATAAAAATTTTATCTAGTGGTTAATTTACTTTAATAAATCTCCCAAACAATGGATAAAAATAAATAGATAAAAGAAAACAAAGGAGAAAAAATTATTTCAAAAGACTCTACAACTTCAAAGAAGAAAGAAAAATCTCACCGCTTTCTTGAGTATACGGAAGCCCCCACACAAATCACAAAATTTAAATATCTCCCCCAAAAATTAAATTTGAACCTGAATTTGAAAAGTCTGAAAATACCTGCAATTCGAAGACAAAAGAAAAATATATCTTCAAAGAAAAAAAATTCACTGCCATTTTGAATTTACAGAAACCCACCCCCAAGGATAAATTTAAATATCCCCTTAGGTTTGAACCTTAATTCCCAAATTTCCAAAACTAAACCCCAAAAGGTTTCAAATACCTGAATTCAGAACAAACAAAAACTCAAACGACACCACAGCTTCAAACAAAAATCTCACTGCTTCTTGAGGTGGGAACCTCCTAAAACTAAAAATTTAAATTTAAATCTCCTTTAAATACCTTTGAACCTGAATCTTTAAAATTTAAACTCCAAGAAAGATTTTAAATACCTGAATTCGAAGACAAAAATTTCAAACGACACTACATCTTCAAAGAAAAAATTGACTGCCATTTTGTTACAGAACCTCTTCCCCCTCTCAAGAACAAAATTTAAATATCCTCGTCAGATTTGAACCTTAATTCCCAAATTTCCAAAATCAAACCCCAAAAAGGGTTTAAATCACCTGAATTCGAGAACAAAAATTTAAACGACACCACAAACGCTTCAGTATATGGAAGCCCCCACAAAACTCAAAATTTAAATTTAAATCTCGTTTACATACCTTTGAACCTAAATTTTCAAAACTTAACCTCAGAAAAAGGTTTCAAATACTTGAATTCGAGAACAAAAACTCAAACGACACCACAGCTTCAAACAAAAAAAATTTCACTGCCTTCTTGGATACATACAAACCTTCCCCCCTCCCCCAAAACAGAACTTCAAATATCTCTCTTAATCATTTGAACCTAAATTCCCAAAACCCCAAAAATTAAACCTCAGGAAGGTTCAAAATTCTAAATTCAAACCCCTCAAAAATTTCAAGGGACACCACAACTTCAAACAAAAAAAGAAAAATCTCACCGCCTTCTTGGATACATATCAACTCCCCCCTCCCCAAAATACAAATTTGAAAAAACATCCCATAATTAAGTTCAAACCGAAATTCCAAAATCCCTAAAATTTGAATTTCAAGAAAGCTTAACAACACCCGAATTCAAAGACAACAACCAAAATTCCACTGCCTTCTTGAATTTACCCATCAACCCCCTTTCCAAATTTAAATATACATATCCATCCCTTAATTAGCTTTGAATTTGAAATACCCCCAAATTTGAATTCAAAAAGGTTTGATACCTGAATTGGAAACCAAAAATTCTTTCTAGTTTGAATTTCCCCCCAAAATTTTCTGTCTCTCAAAAAAAATGGCGGAGGGTGGTTGATGGAAATTGGGGATAAATCAATTAAAAAATAAATTCACAGATTGAAACATCACCTGATAGGAGAAGGAAAGCAAATCCAAAAGCGAAAATCTCCTCCACCAACGACAGGAGATTTTTCCAAAAATCCGTAAATCCAAATTGAAAATCCGGTAATCCAAATCGTAATCCAAAAAAATTTAAATTTGCATCAATTAATCCACAAATCCACCTTTTCCGTTTGTAAACAATTTATACACACTTATCCGTTAGGTACAAATAAATTAAAAAACAGGAGGTAGTCAAACGAACAGAACCACCGAACAGAAAAACCGATTTCCCGGTCCCCCAAACCAAAAAAATTGTTTTTCTCCCGGAGGGAAAGCACTCCGCGATTTTGATTTTCCAATTTCCCGCCAAAAAACCTTTTCCCGAAATTGTTTAACTAATAATCAAAGAACAAACGTTAACAAAACCGAAATTCGAAGTTCACCGTGTGAGTAACGAAATCGAAATGACATCCAAGTTCACTTTCACATGAAAATAGGCTTAGTCTGACCGTGATCCAAGGCTTCTGCTTAGCATTCCCTATCTCACCATTGAGTACCGGTTACTAGTTCTGCTTAGCATTTCCGTCATAAGCTAAACACGTTTACAATCCAACCAAAGATGGTGGCTTCAAGGAGAAAGGAGGACTTAAGCTAGCATCCACCGCGGAAGAAGGTCAGTTTTTTGTATTTTTACGTTTTTCATCGATTTCGTCTTCCATTTCCGTTTTTCTTTTGTTATTCTTACCATTTTTTGGGGGGTAATAACCCCACCCCCAACCAACACTTCAAACTTTGAGAAATCCGAAAATCTGTTGGGAAGATAAAAATGGAGAACTGGAAGTCAGAATACAAATTCAAATTTTTGGCGGGAAATTATTACCCAAGCATTTGAACGACAGGTTGACAAACCCAAAAGAGAATGAAGATCAACTTCCTCTACTCCCAGAGGAGATTTAAACAATCGTGACGTTCCGCTGTCGTTGGTGGAATAATTTTCAGTCAACCATCTCTCCCTAAAAATCTGTTGGGAATAAAGATGTAGGAGAAAAAAGGAAAACAGCAAAATTCAAATTTTTTTGGCGGGAAATCAGCACCAAGTATTTGAATGAGAGAACGACAGATCCGAAATACCTTTTTGGGTGGGGGAGGAGGTCAAGACAATCCTCCAATATTCCCAGAAAATATTTAAAAATTTTTGGCGGGAAAATCTTTTTTGACATTCCGCTGTGGAATAATTTTAAGTCAGAGAAATTCAAAATTTTTTGGCGGGAAATGAGTTTCGATGATTATTTCAAAGTCTTGAACGACAGATCGACAAATCCAAAATTCCAATTTTGTTTGGGGAGGTTTAAGCTACCCTTTCACCACTCCCTAAATTTATTTAAATTTTGTTCTACTTCCAGAAAAATTTAAACATTTTTTTGGCGGGAAAATACTTCTTGTGGTCATTGGTGGAATGATTTTAAGTTACCTTCCCTCCTCTCCTCCAAAAATTTGAAAAATCTGTTGGGGATAGAGACTAAGAAGAAAAACCAGACAACAGGAAGTCAGTCAAGATTCAAACGTTTTTGGCGCGAAAGTGACATTTTAGCGATTGCGCAACTATTACCAAATCTTGAACGACAGGTTCCAAAATCCTAAATTTTTGTCTATGGAAGAAATTTTAGTTCATCCAAAAAATAAAAAGAAAGAATCTGCCGGAAATGAAAATTAACCGGGAGTTGCTGAGGAGGAAGGATTCAAAAATATTTTGGCGCGAAAATTGGTTTTAATTATTGCGCAAGCTAATGCAACCAGTCTATCAGGAGCGATTTTGTCGTCATTTATAAACGAGTAGTCGAGTGTCAGGAATGATTCTGTTTTGATGTTGGTGCTGTTGCTGTATCATTGTTCCTTTATTTTCGAGATGTTTTGAAAAAAACTTCCAGTCATTGAGGATGAAAGAAAAAGTTTTTTGCATTCACTTCACTTTTATTAAATACCAGTTTTAAATAAAAATTAAAAATTTCACTTTCCCTCTCCGTGGTGGTCCACTTTTCGTTCTTCTTTATCCGAACCAAACGACAAGACGATGAAAAACGCCAAAAAAGTACGCAAGCGTGACATTTTGTTTGAAAGCCCAAACCATTTTCTCCTTTCAAATCAGAATCCTGTCCTCATTCTCTCCTACCTCTTCACTACCGTTTCCGGTTACCGTTTGCATGTGCCACCATCTGGCGTTGAATGTCTCCTAGAGGTCCTTAAGGTTCATTTGGAGGCTTCGTCTTAGGCTATACCCTTCTTCTGGGTTGTTGCTTGCTGTATACATTTTGTAGTTTGTATTTCTGTTGGATTTCCTCTGCTGTTGGTCGTTTTCCTATTAGGTTTGTGTTGTCTGATGCTCATCTTTCTGTTAATCTCCTGGTCCTATTGACTTTATCTCTTTACGACTTTGCATTGGTTAAAACTGTTTTATGAGTTCTAATTCTACTTCTTCTGTCTTGCTGTCGTATCTACCTGTCTTCGTCAATCTCATCTTTTTATTCTTTGGAACTTTTCCGGTTTCTTCTCGTTTAGTAGCTCTTCTTCCTTCATTTTTCGCTCTCTTCAGTTATCTGTTGGGTTTGTTGTTTGCTGTTTTCGTCTTCAACTCCTCACCATCAGAATGCGACACCATCTGTCATTGAATGTCTCCTCCGAGGTCGTTAAGGTTCATTTGGAAGCTTCGTCTTAGACTATACCCAACTTTCCTCGTTTTCTTCTGGGTTGTTGCTTATTTTGCTGCCTTGATATAGTTTGAACTGGATATGAAGAGGAGACAGTACCTCTAACTGCTTCATCTCTCTTTAATTGTCTGTTGGGTTTGTTGTCTGTTGTTTGCTGTTTCCATTCTCAACTTCTCATTCAAGGTTTTGGTCACTTTTTCCGACAGCAAAATCAACTCCTTTTGGGTCATCTTCCCTCCCACATTTTGAAAACCCATTTTTAGACCTCAGACAGGGTATCCAAAACACAAAATGGCGCTCAAAACGATTTGACTAAAACGTTATCATCCGTCCAGGTTTCTCTGTCTTTGCTAGGTAGTTGGTGTGTGTGTGTCCATTGTGTTGTGGACTAACAAAAGATGATTTTGTTTGAACAACAAGAACAACAACAAAAGTCAGGCTGCTTTGTTCGAAAAATTGGTTCGCTAGGCGAAATATAATCACGTCGAATGCGAACACACACACACACTCACATTATTCCGATTAACCTAATTATTGACATAATTATTCAAACAATGACAAAGTAGACGAATGTTTATCTTATATTTAAATTATAAAAAGAAAAAAATTTTTTGTTCGAAAATATTGCTTCATTTTGTCTAATCTCCTTTATTTTTTGTTATTCCAAACAAAATTTTTGTTTGTTTTTTGTTTGTATGACCATCCGGGGATCTGCGAACGTTTTTATTTGGTCCCGTCTTTGTTATCCTGGTTGAGGAGGTTTTCTGGTGTTAAGAGTCTCAATTTAGACTTTTGTGGGTTTCAAATATAGTCGTAGATGGGTGGAAAGAAGACAACATAACGTACAACAGCAGTAACGATGTGATACATGACAGAGGATACGGATAGATAGACGGGTAGATGCTGAGGTGAAGAGAACAGAGAAATAGAAACGACTACTTCCGGCAGTGTCCTCTTCTCTTCTTTCCTTCTCCATCCTCATCTCCATCTTCATTCCACCTACCAGAAGACAGCCGTACTTCAAGTAGATCAACTCAGTTAAAATGTCACCAAACCGTTACGACGACTATTAGGTGGATGATTCTTGCTTATTCTTGGATTATTGGAACTTCAAGTAGAAGACGAAGAAAGTAGAGGAGATATTACGTAACAGCTCAAGACCTGATGGAAGAGTTTATAGAAAGATGACAAAGTGAGTGGTAAATGAAACAATAGACTCTGAATCGGAAGTTGGAGACAACGCAGCCTCAAGATTCATGATTGTGACCCATAGGCGACAACAGAATCCATCGCCGATGGTAAGAATTTTCTCTGTTGTCACATCAGCAGAGAAGATGTTGAAGGTTAAATAAACGACGATAGAAAGTAGATAAAGAGTACGGAAGGCTGCGATAAGGTTGTAGAAGACCTCAGAAGCAGATGAAGTTTAGTCAAGAAGAGAGGAATGAGGATATGGAAGAGCTTAGAAAGGTACCAAAAGCAGATGACCTACCCAAGCCCAAAGGAGACCAGAAAAGACTCAAAAGTAGATTGCAGCCCCAACAGACTCTCAGATACAACATCGTGAAACCTCTTCCGCAAATTTCAACGAACACATTCTCCTCATTTCCGCTTTGGACAAGATTCCAAAACCATCCCACCTATACCCTAGACCCTTGAGACGCACACACACACCACATGGAAACGGTTCTCGAATGAATTGATTAGGATTCCGACCGAAAACATTAGCGGGCGGATCTTGATCCAGTTCTTAGCCGGGTTTCGGTCAAGGCTTTTCTCGGAGATTCCTGACTTCTCTCATATATCTCTCTCGCTTGTTAATTCCTTTCGGTTAAAGTCTAGACGATAAGACGTCTTCGAGGATGGTGAAGGTTTCGCTGCACCTGTGTCCTCTTGCTCCGGTTAGATCAAACGCAGGAGAGAGAGAGAGAGACAGGAAATCGGGAATTCGCCCGTTTCCAGTTCGCGATCACGATTCCGTTCCTTTAGAAAGTTGAAATTTTAATGGAGTTCGCAACAATTTTTCAACATGGCGGCGGATTGAAAGAAAGAGAAAAACGATCGTGGCTTCCATGCGAAGTGAAAGGTTTTCAAAAGAAATCGGAGTCTTTCGCGTTGGAGATTTGTGAACACTACAATGACTCCATGAAATTTAATCTTCTACTACTACCTTCCACTTCTGTTTTGTTCTCTTTCTCCTTTTGCTACCGTTCAACCTCTCCGAAGTCCTGTTACAGCTTCATTGCAACAACTTGGAGACCAGGCCCTGGGTGTGATTGACAGACTAATCGATTCTAACATAAAAGGTGATCCAGAATCAAAGGATAGGACAGAAATTCCGAGAATGTTCGAACCCGCCTCTATCACCTTCAGGTTCCCTGCTCAAGCGGGGGGGAGTCTTCCACCAACTTCATGAATAATTCCAGGTTACCGACCTTCGGGTATCCCAAAAGAATCCAAAATCGTCAGTCCGTCCGTCGGTCGGATGCTAGGTGATTGTTTTGGGAGCACAATGCCATGAGTCCCACTCCAGGGTTTGGCTTCCTTCCCACGTGAACCAAACCGTCGACACTGAGACCGTTATTCAAGGTCGGACCTAAACTCGCAGGCCATCCAGCCCACCGACCGAAATACAAAAATTCTGTTTTGAATATCAGTCCCACGTCCGACGAGAAATATTTTCGGCCTGCAAGGCCCGTTTGGACTATTAAACTGGCAAACTGGGTCACTCGGTCCTATTGTCAGAAGACTTTTTGATTTGACACGCAAAAAAAAGGCGAAAAACCTTTTTCTTTCCATCGGACACGATGACGAACGCAACTCGCAAACAGACTTTTAAACGAGTTTTATTGTCGAGAAGACAAGGAAAAAGTGAAAATTTTTCAGGTTGTGGCGTAGGTGCACGCGGACCTGGGCGAAATGAAAAAAGTGACCGATCATGTCACCTTTCAACCCCATTTAACCTAATCTTCCTTTGTCTCGAGTTTATTACAATTTTGGAAAGTTTCCATTCTGATACTATCCAAAGAAGGAGATTTAAGACCCCCCGCCCCACTTCCGCTCTCTTCCTTACAACACAATGAGCAAAACAAAACCGATCAGAACATAATCGGAATCAAGGAAATCAGACAATATGAAAGTGAAATAATGAAGGGACAGCCAAACCATAATGACGTGGAGACTGGGAAAAGGTAATAAAAGAAGGCGTGAAGAATTAGAAAACAGAAAAGAAGGAGAGAGAGAGAGTTAGAGGAGACACGGCAGACCCAAGTGAGTGTGTTCTAAAACAGTGAAATTTGGGTTAGTTTGGGTCAGTTCAAGTGGGTTACGTTGAGTTGATACGGCAGCAAGGGGCACTAAAAACCTATCGGAGACCAATTTTTGTGGGAATTGTGCATTATTTATGAAATGAATTACATGGAAAAGTGTGCATTACTTTTGGAATAGCTCTAGTGTGTGCATTATCTTTGGAATTGAGTTGAGACGACAGCAAAAACTACTAAAAATCCTCTCGATAGGTTTTAAAACTATTCTGGCGGTGACTGTGCATTATTTTTGAAATAGATTGTAGGAGAAAGTGTGCATTACTTTTGGAAGAGGTCTAGTGTGTGCATTATTTTTGGAATTGAGATGAGACAGCAGTAAAAGGCAGTAAAAAGCTCGCTTTTCGACAGGTTTTGAAACTATTCTTGTGTCATTTGTGCATTATTTTTGAAATAGATTGTACGAGATAGTGTGCATTACTTTTGAAATATGTCTAGCGTGTGTATTATTTTTGGAATCGAGTTAATACGGCAGCAAAGAGCCTAAAAACCCAATCAATAGGTCTTGAAATCAATTCTTGCGTCAGTTGTGCATTATTTTTGGAATTGATAGCACGAGAAAGTGTGCATTACTTTTGGAATACACCTAAAATGTGCATTACTTTCGAAATCGACTCCACGTATCGTTCTACCCAGTTGGTCACCGATTCCTAGACTCTTCTTAGGTTCAACATTTTCAGAAGAAAGTTCGATTTAGGTCAGTCCACATGGGTTAGGTTAAATTGACCGACAGGAATACTTCAAAAAAGGCAAAACAAATCCTTTGTCTGTAGGGCACTAAAGAGCCTAAGCGTGCTCTAACACCACCATTTTACTTCCACCCTCAGGTTCAAAACCTCAACAAGCAGATTTAACTTACAACCAAACACCACATCCGGAATCTCCGTAACAAGGCACAACCACCCCCAAACCACCCGGCTGTGTCGAAAGAATCAGAACCTTAAGAAAATCGTGACCAGAACCAGAAATCCGAAAAACTCGAAAAATATCAAAAAAACCACGCGCCTCGTTATAGTTAAAAGGAAAAACCTCAAACCCGTCCAACAGAAGAAGAGAAACGAGATCTTTCGAACTGATACCGACGCCAAAATTCACGACTCGAAAAAGCCACCAAAACCCTCCCCGCCCGCCACCCCCGTGCCCCCGCCAAAAACAAATTCGTCAAGTGAAAGTTATTGAATCACGATTACGATTTCCTCAGAGCGTGAAAGAGGAGACGGAAGAGGAGGAGGAGGAGGTGAAGAAGAAGATGGAAGAGGAAAAGGTTCGAAGCGAAAGAAAGCGTCCCAGCCTTTCGAGCAACATGATCGGCGCATGCTCATCGCGGGCGATAATGTTCGCGAGACCCAACGTGGGTCAGTGGAGCAAGGTGAGGGTCACCATTTTGTTATTATTGTTGTTAACAAATCTTCGAGTTTATCGAAGACGTTCGTCCTCTCATAGAAGGCGTTTTTAGGCGCGATCATTCTTACAAACTACAAATTTACAAACAAAACCAAAGTGACCCCTCAATCCGTCCCCCGCGCTCATAAATTTCATTTTTATCTTCTTAAACCTTTCCACCGCCTTCTAAATTTCGTTTTAACGTTCTTTCCTTAACCTCTCTTTGACGCAATCAACAGTTGTCCTTTCCGCGGAGAGAGACAAAGGCCACGGTTTCAACCTCCAAGAGCCCTCACAGTGAGTAATCGACCAAATCATTGTCGAAAATCTCCCGGCGTCCTCTCACTCGGTGTAAACAACACAACCTTCTACCACCATCCCCTAAAGAGGAGGTGGAGGAGAGGAGGGGGTGGTATAACTACCCTGGCGGATGTAATTAACTCCTGTGAGAAGATAACGATTATGATAAGCGGTGATCGGGAGACCTTAGACCTTGTGAGGTGAACGAGAACTTAACCTAGAACGGAGGAAACCTTGGAGGTCCGGTCGGTTAGTGTTCGACTCCTGGTTCGAACCTTGGCCTAGTGTTCGACTCTGAATTGTTGTTGTTGTTGTTGGTGGTCGGATTCGAGGATTCGCTCTTTGGAATGAACGGTTCTCCCGTTCGCTAGGAAAAGTCCGAACTGATTAGGCTCATCGTCTCAATTATCAGTTTTTTGTGTGCTAATCAACGGTTTTTGGTTTTACTGTTTCTGTCCAAGTGTCTGTCTCTCCTTGCATTCAATCCTGTTTGTGTTATGTCAACAGTCTGTTGTTGCTGCTGTTGATTTCCTTTTACTTCTAGTACACAGGATGCTATCCTTTGCTTTAGAGATGGTTATACCTTTCTTTTACCTCTCTTCTCCATTTAGAGTTTGTCCTGAACTACTTCCGGTGTGTTTCCTTTAGTTTCTAACAACTGGACCGGAAAATAATGTCGGTTTCATGGGTTAGACACGGTAAAAGTGATAAATCGGACGAATATATATATAATCCCCGGCGATTATTCATAATCACCAACTAATCTTAGTAAATGTGTAAATTACAATTGATCACTTTTACCGGCTGGTTTATAAAATCTCTAACTCATACTCTTAACAAACTTTTATTAAATTCCCTAATACAATTTGAAGATTTTATAAACTAGCCGGTAAATATGATTAATATTCAATAATTTGTCACATTAGCCAAGATTAGTTGGGTGATTATGAGTAGTCCTCAGGAATCATATAAATTTTCACGATTTATCTTTCCCACCGTAACATATACACAACATTAACTTCCAGTCTAAATGACATACACACTTAATCTCTGGCGATTATTGATAATCACCAACTAATCTTGTCTAATGTGACAAATTACAGAATATTTATTACATTTACCGGTTAGTTATAAAATAATTCAATTTCAATCGGAAATTTTGTTAATACGAGGAGTTAGACATTTTATAAACTAGCCGGTAAATGTGATAAGTATTCATTAATTTGTCACATTTACCGAGATTGGTTGGTGATTATGAATAATCGCCGGATACTATTATTTACGTATATATTTAGTGAATCGAAATATAATATTGTATATATGCTACGGTGAAAGTGATAAATCGTACTAATACACATATAATTCTCGGGGATTATTCATAATCACCAACTGAGCTTGGTAGATATGACGAATCATTGAATATTTATCACATTTACCGGTTAGTTTGTAAAATTTTGAACTAGCAATCGGAGAAAACGTTTATTAAATCCCCCATTACACGTTGAAGATTTTATAAACTAACCGGTAAATGTGATAAATACTCAGAAGGTTAGTTGGCGGTATTATCAATAACCTTCGGAAATTCGTCTGATTTATCACTTTTACCGTAGAATATATACGACATTAATTTACGGTCCACCTGATATTTCGCTGTTGTTCATTCCCAACATCTCCTCCCATCTCTACCATAATTCTTTCTCCTTTCTACATCCTTGTCCTTTCTCTACCACTTCCTTTGGCTCAGGTTACACTCACTTTCACGCATGCCTAACTCTCTGATTTATTCGAATCCGGTCCGGCCGATTGCCGAAAATTTCCTTCTCCCCCTCTCCCTTCCCCCCACGATCGTGGGCGTGAACATCGTGCTGCTAAAACGAAAACAACATAAATTCGACAAATTCTAGGTCACAGAAGAAAAAAACAAAAAAATTCCATCTCGAGTCATTACTACATTTCGAATCATTGTTATTTTTCGTCGGATCAAATTATTGTCTTTCCTTTTCCACCACCGCCTTCCTCCCTCCCATCCACCCACCCACCGCCTTCCTCTCCGGAGGAAAAGTTAGAAAGTATAACGCGGACGAAAGAAGACCGAAAACCCAGCAAAAATTGCCACCCGAACGTGACAACCTTCTGATTTTTGTGTTTATTTATTTTCCAATAAATAAATAAATAACAAAAATTAATTTGATGACAATGAAAATTTGACAATTTGATTCCGCAATGAGAAGAACTCATTAACCCATGATAATTGTATTGAAAGAGTTAGTCTTCTTAGGAGTCTTACTTTTTTTCCGCGTGTTTCGATCGGCCAATTTAACTTTTTTCGTTTTGATTTTTTATTTATTTATTTATTAATAATTCAAAATAAATATTCTAATTTTATAGGTGATAGGCGTGTTAATAACAATTCAATCCTGCATTCCTTTATTCTAAGTCATTCCCATTCATTCATTGTGATCCCTTCCTCCGTCTTACCACCCAAATTCCCAAAATTAATTTTTGAAATAAATAAATGGAGTCTTTTTCAATTTGTCAAAATTTCTTTTTCAAATTTGTGGTTGTAGTAATTGTAGTGTGTTGTAGTTGAGTCTTGATCCAGGTTTCCGCCATTTTTGGGTATATTGGAGGAGGATTTGAACTCGAGAGTATAACTCTGGCGCTTAACCACTGTACCACAGACCACATATTTGGTGACCCTATTAGAGGAAGAAACAAAACCAAACAACCCCTGTCTGTATAAGCTGTTGGGAAATATGTCTGATTAAGATTCAAAGCGGAAGTAGACGACAAAACAACCTCAAACCCAAAAATTAGGAATATGAAACCAGAAGTAGTGTAGGGAAGAAACCACCACCACTCTCACTTTGAGATTTTTTAAACTCAAAAACGGCGCCAAATTCAGAGGAAATTGTTCAAAACCGGAAGTGAATTATTACCAAGCCAATTGGATCAAAATTTAGGAATACGAACGAAAATTGTAAGCTGTACAACTGAACTGAAAGCTCGAAGTTTCGTTTGTACCAGAAAACACCTCCAATTTGGAAATGGGAAAGTCTAAAAACCGGAAATCAAGGACACCAATTCACAATACCCCTCTCCCCCTAAGAGTGGGTACGAATTTCAAAAAAATAATTCGGGAAAACAATTTTAACCAAAAAACAATCAAATACATGGCTTTTCTATGTGCCAAACAAATTTGTTGTTCTGATCGACACCGCGCCTAAAAATTTTCCGCAAATCAAATAAAGTTTTTGAATTTGGCGCCTTTTTTTGGCTGTCCAATTTGTTTTTGGTCGTCCAATTTCAGTTTAAAGCCTATTGAAAGCCATGGATTTGATTGTTTTTTGGTTAAAATTGTTTTCTCAAATTTTTCTTCAAATTCGTACCCACTCTTAGATGGGGATGTTGTGAATTGGTCTCTTTGACTTCCGGTTTTTAGACTCTCCCAATTCCAAATTGGAATTGTTTTCTAGTAAAATGAAAATTCGAACTTTCAGTTCAGTGGTACAGCTTACAATATTCGTTTGTATTCCTCAATTTTGTTTAAATTAGCTTGGTAATAATTCATTTCCGGTTTTGAACAATTTCTTTGAATTTGGCGCCGTTTTTGAGTTTAAAAAACTTGGGCGGATGGTTCTGCACCCCTTCCGGTTTCATTTTAATTTTTTAGATAGGACAAAACCTAAAAAGGTTTGAGACTGTTTGCTCGCCTATTTCCGTATCGAATCTTAATCAGACATAGTTTCAGTTAGTTTATCTAGTCAAAATTTGTATTGTTTTGCTTATCCCCCGGAAACGGAAATAGACGAGCTAACAATCTCCAACATGAAACAATATTTGAACTGAAAATATGAAAGCGGAAGTGGTGCAGAGAAAGAACCACCCCCAATCCGACTAGGAGATTTTTTAAACTCAAAAACGGCGCCAAATTCAAAGGAAATTGTTCCAAACCGGAAGTGAATTATTACCAAGCCAATTGGATCAAAATTGAGGAATACAAACGAATACTGTAAGCTGTACAACTGAACTGAAAGTTCAAATTTTCGTTTTTACCAGAAAACAACTTCAATTTGGAATTGGGAAAGTCTAAAAACCGGAAATCAAGGAGACCAATTCACAACACCCCTTTTGGTTTTCTTAGGTTTCTATTTTCCAATTCAGCGATATTTTTTAGCCATACAGAGCAGCTATACAGTTTGATTGATTCACTAAACTAATCAAAAAGTAAAAATGGTTGACACTTTTAGGTGAGTGAAGACCAACATCTGAGAATTTAAATTTTTCCTTAAACCCTTGTAGCAAAAAAAATTTTTTTTTAATGAAATATGAGCAATTTATTTTTTAATTACAAATTAAATTAATGAACCTATTAATGTTATGTATTAATAATACATTCCCATAATTTAAATTTATTGATTAATTGATTTAATCGATTAGAAACTCATACGACCTGTTTTCGGCTTCCTTTGTGGTGGAATTTGCGATTTTTTGGAAATTCGGCTTATTTACGAGACGTGGGACAAGAGATAATCGTGTCAGTAGTGGTGTTTGATTGGGTGTGGTTTGGTGTAGTCTGAACAGTCAGTTCGATTCCTACAATGTGATTTTGGGATTTGTGATTGTTTTGACTGGGAGGAAGGCGGTTGAACGAAATCGCTGACTTTAAGTCGGATGAGGAAGGTGGAAAAATATTTCAGCTAAGATTTGTAGTCTGAGAAAACCGTTCGCACGTGCCGTTCATCCGTGGCCTTTGACCTGGTCGTCTCGACGCCACATAACTAGTCGTTAGTTCTCTTAAGGGTCGAAACCCTAGGAAAATTGGGTGACGTGAATCTCATTAACGACCTCTTCAACCCCCTCCTTCCCACCCCCAACAGCACGAATCCAACAGGAGAAAAACAAAACAAAACCGGACGCACAAAATCGGAATCAATCAAAATCAATTTCCAATCAATTTCTCCTGTTGTAAGACCTTCCCGTCTCCCTTCCCCTCATCCGACAGCAACACACAACCTCCACCCCCGCTTGCAATAATTCACGCCAAATATTTACGAAGAGTTTCCATCCGAAGATTATTAAAAAGAAAAAATTGAAAAATTGTACGAACAGTTGTCCGAGGTGAACGTCCTATGACGTGGAAGGGGAATCCGTGACGTCACGAACCGTTCATTCTTCACTTTCATCGCCTTCTCACAGTCAAAACGTATCTCCTTCTTATTTAGATTTCGATTCATCAATGAATTAAAGGAGGAAAGAAAAGGAAAAAGGAAAGGAAGAATAAATAAATAAATAAATAAGATACATAAGAAAGGGAAAAGAAACGCGGAAATGGTTTCCGCCGTGCAAAAAAACAAACCATTCCGACAGAAATTGCGTTTCTTCTTTCTGCAGATTTTCGGCTTTCAATGTCAATGGCCTCTCATTAAGGCGACACGTTTAATTGAACGCTTTGCTTAGGCCCCTAGTCCTCTCTTCATCATTCCCGCCTCGTTTCGATTCCTTAACTTGATTTTCACTTTTCGAGAGAGAGAAAAGAAAATGTCGAAGAGTCAACTGAGCGTGACGACCAAATCGAATTAAATAAATCAGACTAACAGCCAAATCGAATTTTGTTTTTTACATTTGTTTTGACCACGGGGATTATTACTAAAACTAAATTCGACTAAAACAGAAGCTGCTGGAAACATTTTTCTGATAGCTGTTCAAATTCTATAACCTCACAAACGATTCCTGTCTCCTCCTCCCCTCCTCCTCAGCACTTATAGATTTTAGGTTTGTGAGCTCCTGGAACATTTGCAAAATTTGAAGGCCCTTAAATCATATTCTGGGAAATCTATCGACCAAGATTAGTAAGTTCAACAAAAAGTTTTTCCTTTTCTAGATCATTTGAAAATTTTTCAATTTTGAATTTGGCGCCGTTCTCTCTAGGTACTCAAACTGCGACCCTTAAGTGGCCCAGTGGCCCCGTGGAAACCCGATTGAGTGAAAATTTGTGGGTCGATTGCTCATTGTTAAGCCTCAACTATAGTGCCTGACCAGTACGAAAATGTTCGGACCTGTGCTCAGAAACTGCTAACATTGCTTGCCCCAACATACCTTTATGAAGCAATATACAGAAGATACATACAGAAACAGACTGACAGATGTACATACAGATGATGCCCTGAGTGTGGACTGTACGCCTCGAAAGCCGGACTTGTAAACCTTTTTTTTGATACGTCGTGTGGTCCAGTCGCAAGGGTCACAATAGAAAAGCTTGAGTACCAAGGTCCTACTTACTTTAGTCGTCTACTTCCGGTTTTAATGATTTGTTCCCTTCCCTTGATTTTCGATATTTGAGTTTTTAAGTTTTCGAATTCGAAACCCAAAAATTTGGGGCATTGTCTACCAGAATTCATTTCCTTTTGATTATTTAAATGAAATTATTTTGACTAAAAACTAAAACCTTTTTTTGAATTTGGCGCCTTTTTCCAAACATCTACCATCGTTTAGTTTTCTACTTCCGGCTTAAAGCTTAATAATCATTAAATTCATTTTGAATTTCCCGCCTTTTTTACAATAAAGGTTTTGTGGGTTTGATCCCTCTTCCTAAATTTTCGGTTTTTGAGTTTTTTATGTTTCGAATTCGAAATCCTTTTCATCTCAAAGACAAAATTATTTTTGATTAATAAATTATCTCCATCAGAAGCTCATCTTTCATGTTGTGGACAATTTTTTTGAATTTGGCGCCTTTTTCCTTACGCCTAACTTCTTTTAGTCTTATACTTTTGAAGCTTAGTACTTTTGTATCTAACATTTCTTTAAGATTCATTTTTGAATTTCCGCCTTTTTAAGTAAAGGTTCTGTGAGTTTGATCGCTCTACTTAACTTCCGGTTCTTGAGTTTTTTAGTTTCCAACTTCGGAGACAAAATTTCGTTTCAAATATTTTTCAACTAATAACTCATCTCAACTAAAAGCTCATTTCCGGGCAACATTTTTTGAATTTGGCGCCTTTTTTTGAGATTAAACACTGCTTCTTGTTTTGGTGCACCACAACTTCCGGTTTCTTGTTTCCAATTTTAATTTAATTATCTTCCCACATCCATTTATACAATTTTTTGGAAAACAATTTCCGTCTGTTTTACACCATTGCGACACTCACTTCCGGTGTGTGTTTCTAGGTTTCGTTAGAATCCCAGGTTTCTAGGTTTCCAAAATTTTTATTTTTAGTCTGGTGAAGACTGTAGGGTAAGCGCAAACCTAATTTCAAGCTTAAGTGAGTGTTTCTAAGGGCAGACATGTTCCTTTAAGAATTAATTGTAGAAACCTTAACCGGAAACTTGTTTTAGTTTCCACGTCTTCTTACTTCCGGTACAACAGCTATAAGGGTATACCTGCTTATTCTCGACTGTTGTTTAGTAACTCCCGACTTCCTCTTAAAATTCCCAGATTTAAGCATCAAAATTGAAGCGGAACTCATTCTTACCAAATAAAAGTTTTTAAAAAATTGGCGGGAAAATTTAAAAATTTGAATTTCCAAACAATTAAACGACAAGAAACTAGATTATTGATGACACTGATTTGAGTCTTTTATTTTATTATTGCTGTCATGGTTGTTATTGTTGCTGTTGTTGTTGCTGTTACTGTCGTCTTTCCTCTTCCTCTCCAACCTCCTTCTCATCCTTACTCACCACCTCCTGGGAACTGGACATTGGTCTGTTTCACAGTCAAACCCTAAACTCATCTGTCATACACTCAAACCTGTTATTGTGCGGTATTGATTTGTGCGATTTTTTTTATGCGCTTTCTTTGCGTATATTGTTTCGAAAGGTATATTTTAGAGCTGTTCGTGATGTTTTGTGCGATTTTTTTTATGCGGTGACACAAAAACAGGTTTGAGTGTTCTCACAACCCATTTTTATCTCTTCTAGGCATAAGTACAAATTACAAATACTAATACTATAGCCACAGTACTATAATAATATATACAGTATGACGTATACACTAATCGTAGCTTAGTATAATAACTAGCAACCCAGAGGTTTCTTCCTTGGGGAGGGATACGTGCTCGTTTTTATTGGGGATAGCAATACGAACAGATTTAAGAGTTTAGAGCTAATTAGATGTAGATAATGTAGTTAAAGACGCCAGATAAAAATTCTAAGTCAGGCAAGGTTTCAGGTTTTGAAGCTTACAAACGAGTGCATCTCCCAAAAGAAAAGTCAGAAAAATTGAAACCAAAACTCTCAAATCACGATTATAAACGAAGAGGTAGTACCCAGATATACTAAAAAAATATATACAGAGAGAGAGGGAGAAAGGTGGTGGAGGAGGAGTAGAGAAGAGAACCGATGAGGTAACTTATAAGATTTTATTCAGAGGTATGTGAGCAGGTCGTTGCCGGATTTAACTAGGCGCAAAAAATACCTGTTTTCGTTTCTTTTCATGTAATTCTTATAACTTTCGCTCTTTCACGTGTCAATGACTTTTTCCTAAGTCTTCAAAACTCGACGAGAAGTAAAAACTTGGAACGTTTGGATCATTAAATCAAACCTGGGAGACAGAAGGCCACGACACAACAAACAGATGTAGATGGCGGGAGTAACAGAAAATCCGTTGACCACAACGGTGGCGGAAACAACTACAAAAAACCATTTACGAGAGTGAAAAACCGCAAAAGAAACAAGCAGGGAAATTTTTTCCCTGCACCCCATTTCAATTTCCCTCCCAGACTTGCGAGGAAAAAGCTATGACACGGGTGAAAGAAACCTTTTGAAAACGGAAACTTCTCTTCGGTTCTTTCTGATGGTGTTACAACTCTTCTCCTCCTCCGCGAGAACAAAGTGAAATTAAATTCTCCTTATTCAAAAAAAAAAAGAAAAACACAAAGGTGAACGTCCTACGACTACGACAAAAGCCTTTCCTAAAACTACAATCCCGCCATATTGAGCTTTCGTCCGAGTTCGTTCCTCCGGCATTTTGCAAACATGTGAAAATTCTCTACGAAGACCGAACGCGATACGCATGCGTACTCTCATCTCTCTCTCTCTCTCCTTTCAAAGCTTGAGTAGGTCAGTTTCCGGTCAATCACCTGAATTAGTCAGATTCCTTTTTTTTTTCTTTTCGGTTTTGGCTTTTTGACTTTGTGCCCCCATCCCCCGCCGAGTCAAACATTCATCAGTGAAACCAACCTAAAGCACACAATTTTCTCACATTTTTATCGCTCCTCTTCTTTTCAACGTAAATAAATCCGATTGTCTTCTCTTCTACTTCCGGGTTCAAATTTTCGGGAGAATTAAACAAATAAATGGTTATTAGGCTGAGTCGTAAATACCTTCCGATGAAGCTCCCATACAAAACGCGTTAAAAATTTAGTTTCGAAAGTCATGTCAGACAACTGAAATTGATATCGTTTCGTAAATGATGAGTGGTTGTGCTTACAAGCCATTTCATAAATATTGCACACGCTCCAAGGATTGTTTTCTTTCAAAAATGCACATAATCACAATTCATTTCATAAATAATGCACAATTTTGTGAAAACGTCATTTCAAAAGTAATGCACACCTAGGGGTAATTATTGCAACTGATTCGTTTCATAAATGAATTCATTTCATAAATATTGAATTTTTCTTTTCTAAACATTGATTTCATTTCATAAATAATGCACAACTGTGCGTATTTCACCCGTATTTTTATAATGCACACATTTCATTAATATTGTACAATTTTGTTTCTTTTCAAAAGTAATGCACACCTCTAGAGGATAATTATTGCAAATTTTTACACTGAGATTCGTTTCATAAATGATGCGCAGTTTTACAACATTTCATAAGTACTGATTTTTCTTTTCAAAATAATCACTTTTAACAACGACTGATTTCATAAATAATGCACGATTTTGTGAAAATGTCGTTTCAAAAGTAATGCACATCTCTGGGGTAATTATTGCAACGATTTTTACGCTGGAATTACTTTCATAAATAATGCACAGAGTCTACAATGACTGATTTCATAAATATTGCACAACTTTGTGAAAACGTCGTTTCAAAAGTAATGCACACTCTTAGGCGGTAATCATTGCAACGATTTTTACACTAATCACAAAAAAACGTGTGCAGTATTAATGAAACAAGTTTCTCATTTTAAATCAAAGTGTGCAGTACTTTTGAAAGGATATTTTCACAAGAATGTGCAATATTTATGAAATCAGTCGTTGTTAAAAGTGTGCATTATTTATGGAGAAAATTGTGATTTAAAGTGTGCAGTATTTATGAAATGAATCCTTTACAAGTCCGCACAATTTCTGATATGAAGGCTACCAAAAACTGTGCAATACTTTTGAAATAGATCGGAATTAAAAGCGTGGACACTATTAGTGATGACGGAAGGTATCAGTGACTCTAGTTTAATGAATGAAGAAGGACGTTCGAGACGAAACGAAACGACAAAATACCAACAACCCAACAACAGCAGCAGTAAGTCACGACGACAAACCAAAACAAAATAATCTCGCGAAAAAAAAATCCCAAAACAGCCGCACAGACAGATAAGCAAATTCGCACAAAAACAATCCCAAAAATTTTATTCGAGTGCGTTAACAATTTAATTTTGTTTTCCCTGAAAAAAAGAAAATAAAAAATTTCGATAATTATATCAAATTTTCTAATCTCGATCGGAGAGTTCGTTGACCCCTCTCTCGCTCACATGATAATGCTTACCTTAGGGCGGTATCACCGGGAAAAGAAAGAAGAGATAACGAAGAATGTCACAACAATTTTAAAGATGACTCCGCCGTGATAGTCTCAACCAGTTAACGTTTCCCATTTTAAGGGAAAAATAAAATTTTTGGTCAACTCTTTAAGAAAAAGCCCCCCAAATTTCCACAAAATAAATAAATAAAATAAAATCCTACCGTCGAACGGGGTTCGATCGACCCCTCACGTCCACCGCGCCCTGCCTCACTCCTCGTGTTAAAACCACCTCCAGCGAGGAAATAAAATCGTTAAGGTCACCGCCCTCTTCGACACACAAAACATTAAAACAACAAAGTACACCAAATTTGAAGGGAATTAAGTCCGTGTTAAGAGACGAAATTTCTTCCTCGGAGAAGCTTGACTGTGGTTTGTTTTAACGGCCCCGTTTGACGGTATTTTAATTTTTAACGAGGCCCAGTTTTCCCCATTTTCTCTCCTCTTTTTTTTTTATAGCCTGAGAAATAAAAATAAAATTTTGAGTGTTGTTTGAAAATGTTTTTATCCCAAATGGACCGCGCCTACGTTTTATTAGGTACCTGAAAAACCACCGGAAATGGTTGCCCCGCTCCGTCGCTTTCTTTGGGAGAAGTGCTAAAGTTCTTTTCCTAATGATCATTCCATGGATTCTCCTTCAAATTGGACCTAAAGATTCTGACATTTAGCAAAGTGGAACCGGAAGTAAGTGGAGGAGGAGGAGTGGGGGTAAGGAAGAACCGGAAGAAGAAGGAAACTTTTCCAAATTTCATTCCAATCCCGAGAAAATCGGTGTCTTCTTGCGTATCCTCCCACACGAACAGTTCTGCTTCAAAATCTGTCCTCCGAGTCTTTGCCTCCCAGAAGAAAATCTACGACAGCGGTTCACAAAGAGCGGTTGAATGCATGGAGGTGGGAGGAACGGGTTAGAGAAATGTCACTCAGACAGTGTCGTGTAGAAGAAGAAGAAGAGGAGGAGGAGGAGGAGGAACAGTTCAATGTAATTACACTAATTTGAAGTAACCGTTGAGGGCAATTAATCAGCCGTTCCCGGGGTCAGTAACACTTCGAACAGTGCCAAACTTCGATAAGGGAACAAACTCACATCCACTGGGTCAATGTTGAAGAGTTCCAGGCTGTTCAACCCAGCTTCTTCATCTATTTTCCCTATCGCGATGAAACGACCTTTTTTTATTTATTGTCTACAGACACGACATCGTAGACAGAGTGAAAAGATAAAACGAAAGCTTTGAGGTTACGAACACACCCGATTGGGAGATATCGAACCCATCCTCAAATCACAGCCTCTAGAGCTTCTGGTCAGTACTCCCTCCCAACCACACAGACACAAAATAACCTCCGGTAGAGTAACAATTAACAGTTCTTCGATCTCTTCCCCACCACCACCACCTCCTCCTCCTCTCCAAAAATTGATTTCGCTGAAAGCGTTCTAGGTTACACAGAGTGTGAACGACCTCGAAGACATAAACACACACACACACAGATCCAAAAAAACGTTTTTGATACTAAGAAAGGGGTAAAGGACCTCGGAGTGAAACCATGACCCACCCTAACTGAATACGCGCCTGCGCTTTCCCAAACACTTTCTGCCATTTCTTCTGTAGGGTGTGTTCGTGGACTGTTCTCACGTTCGACTCCGATTCCTTCAAGATCCTCACTCGGCTGTCTTTTCCATTTTCCGAAAATGTCCCCACCCGGATGTCTTTCCCAACCGAACGCCTCGTTCGATCGAAGAGATAAAATAAATAAAATTCTGGACGTCAAGAGACAAACTTTCTTTTTCGCCGAGTCGATAAAACCGTTTGAAAAATGTCTGTTCCAGTTATTTTAACAAATTACACACGTTTCTAACGAAATCCCACGTGTCGCATACGTGCGAGGACACGACTCGACATTTCACATGAAATTGCTGGTAGTATCCACCTTCAACTAACCGCCATCTTTCCATCATCGTCTTTACCTATTAAGACCTCATCCCGACCCAAAACATCTGATAATTATAAACCCCGAACGTGGATTCGGGTCATTTTGCGGAGGCCGAACGCCAAATTAGTAACCTTCGGCATTTCTCGTTCACAATCGTAAATCTTCGTTCATTCTGATTGTTCGAAATGAAAAAGGTGCCGCAAAAGCTATTCACGAAGCTTTTATGTTACAGCCACCCCGACTTCCCCTACCTCCCTCTCTCGACTGATATAAATGGGCCGGAAAGAAACATGACAGGAGTGAACACATAACAAAAAAAAATGATGAATGGCCGAACGCAACAAAAACCGAAAGCAGAGCCAAGTGCTTACAAATTCGGAACTAGAACAAACAAAAACAAAAATTTCGTTCCTCCAATCATGAAATTTAAGAAAAACAAACAAAACCGGAAATGAAAACCTAACAACAACATCCGAAGAGACTTCAACACTCAATCCCAGAGGAACCAACACTACAATCAAAACAGTGGCTGGGTATACACCTCAAAACACTCCAGTTCACCTAACTTAGAGGAAATCAACAAACCGGAAGTCGGTGATGCTGATGACGAACCAAACCGCCAGAAAATTGTTTTAGACAAAAAAAATGACAAACGAACTATTAAGATAAATTAATTAAAAAATCAAACCGCGATGGTCGATTAATCAATCAAAACATAACCTCGAGGATCGATTAAGTTTGAAACATAAAGAACCGGAAGTTGAGCAAAGACATTTCACGCCACCCGAAAACGGAAAAGAAAAACCGCCAAATTCAAAAAATTGAAAACACAGAACGAAGACCGAGGAGACAGTGGAAATGAATTTTCAGTTGATCGAAGTCAAGCAAAACCGGAAGTTGACTACTGAACAACCCAAAAGACTCTACCAAACAAGGAGACAAATTGAGAATCTTAAAAAGAGAGACCACAGCAGGTTCGATTATTTAAAAAGTAAGCAGTAACCGGAAGTAGGAGATGTGATTATTGCAAACGTTATTGGGAGTGGGGGTGGAGGTTGTGTGTTGCTGTCGGATGAGGGAAGGGAGACAGGAAGGTCTTACAACAGGAGAAATTTCCAACCATTTCCACACGATTTTGAGCTTTATACTCTATACTACCTCCTTGATTGTCATTTTTATTAATAGAAACCGGAAATGGAACTTGATAGTGGTGGTTTTAATCCCTTTTTTGGGGGTACAACAGGATGCGGGAGGAGGATTCGAACAAAATCATAACGACGAAGTCAGGCACTTTAACCACTGCACTACGAGAAACCACCACCACTACCAGAGACTACAACTAAGGGAGTAGCCAAACCGGAAATGGGATTTGTAAAAGAAGTTTTATTAAGAAATTTTGAGTAATCCGAAGAACCAACCCAAATCTTTGTCCTAAAAGGTTGTGTTTGTGTTCTGTTTGAATGTGCTGATGCTGTATACGCGGTATTTGACCTCAAAGCTTTTAAATTGTTTTGGGTTGAGGCATTAAAACGCAAGAGTCTAAGAATAAACATTTCAAACAGAATCAAGCAATACAGTTTCAACCACCAAAAAGACCGGAAATTGAGAAAACGAACATCTCCCACTGATTTAAATTTTAAAAAAGGCGCCAAATTCAATTCAATTCAATTTAATTAAAAATCGAAAAATTGTTTGCGCATTAAACTTTCAATAAGTTCAGTCAACAACCACAATCAAAAAAACCGGAAGACGACAAAACCAAAACCACCTCTCCACAGATTCAAACTTTTAAAAAAAGGCGCCAAATTCAAATTTCATTCAAAATGGAACCATTGCGTTGTGACAAAGACGCAAAAGGAGGTGTTTCAAAGTCGAATAAAACAAAAATTTGAAGCAATTCAGGTCTGATAAGTTTAATCAGCAACCTAAATAAACAATCGGAAGTTGAGGAAGTGTACACTTCACCTCAGATTCGAGATTTAAAAAGGCGCCAAATAATTCAATTTAAGATCGAACCACTGTTTCGAATGATGGCATTAAACACACAACAGCACAATTTGAGAAATAATTTCTGAAAAGAAAAAACGAAGCAGTTTTGGTAAGTTTAGGCGATAACGAAAGACCGGAAGTTGGGAAAGCAATTCTTCTCAGATTCAAATTTTTCAAAAAAAGGCGCCAACTAGCTCAATCCAATCAAAAATCAAACCTGAAATCGGGAGTAGATAACCAGGAGACCTGCTCCAGATCAAAGTGGTCACCAGCAACAGAACCGGAAGTTGTACTAAGGAAAGCACGAAAAGGAGCTTTGAACGACAGAAAACTAAATTCAAGTCTTTCGATTCAAACTAAAAACCAAAAAACTTCCAACAATACCGGAAGCGTGAACGTCTTCCATACCATTCGAATCAGTTTCGTTTCGCTTGAGCATCGCGCCTACGGATCGTGCTCGACAGACTTCTCACTTGGTTAAGTCTGTGTGAGTTTTTCTTCTTTTCGTTTCATTTAAAACACTCTCTCGTAATTGCACTTGGTTTTTACGATGAATTGTCGAGTGCGCAAAAAAAACAAAATGGCCGCCCTCAATGACTTTCACTTTTGTCGAGACTCATTAGAAAGTTTTTTTAATAACAAAAAAAGAACAACAAATCCGTAACACGAACACCGTGGCAGCAGACAACAGACGTAAACCACCCGAGTCATACACACCCAACCTTTCTACCTTAAACGATATCCTTTCATGTCGTCTGGGAGGTTATGTAATGGACACACCATCGATAAGAAACTTTTGAATGTGACCTAACAATCCGAAGACAGATAAACCCATCATGACGATAGCCAAAATTATTTTTTCGGCCATGGGTCCATTTGAGGTTACGAAAACCTCTCTTCCGGAGTTGTGTCACTACAACCCCCAAAAGGAGAACCATCAGCGATTTTGATTTGTCTTTCCACAACCACCCACAGGTCGGTGAGTACAATCCAACCCCCAAAAACCGATTATAAGACGTCAATATGACGAAAATTCGAGTCTTTTCCCGACACCGAAATCAGGTTAAAGTAAATCGAGAATAATGGAAGGCGGTGGGGAGGGAATGGAAGAAGAATTGATTGAAGATGGCGTGAGTGCATGCGGGGGTGGTAATAAAGCGCGAGAGGGGAGGAAACCCAGCTAAAAAAAAAGAAGCGAAACTGAGAAAACATCGACGAATCAGTGTAAATGACATTTTGGGAAATTTTCGAGGACGTTGACCTGGTAAACCATTAAGACCCGTGGAAAAGAATATCGGAAGGGAAATCCATTTAGAAAAAAGATTTTCGAAAAAAGGAGATAAAATCAAATTTTCGGATTCCTTTCGAACAACCGAATCATTCAAAACAGATACCTGATGAGCCTGATTTAGATATGAGAGGACGTTGCTGACGGGATAGATTACACCACCACCCCCCTACTACCCCCAAACGGAAACTATAATTTTGGTTGTTCGATGTGAACGGGGCTTTAGTTTCTAATAAGCCATCATTTGAATATTTTTACATAATTATTTATGTAATTAGAAAAATAATAATTTCAAATCCTTTCACATGATTTCAAACTTTTCACTCTTTAATTCCTCCTCCATTTTGGATTCTTCCTTGCGTTCTTTTCTACCAAGAATTTGGAGGAACAATGCTTTTGATGCTTCATTTTGCAAGTAAGTCTTCAAATTATGGTATAAATGTGTTCTATTGCTTCCCTTAGACATATTTCTCTGGAAAAAATTTTTAACCCTTACCTCCAACCCTTATGTACGTCAAAGGGTTGAGTGAGGTAAGGTTCTAAATTCTTTCAAATAGGCATTATTTAGAGTCAAATTTGACCCACTCATAGTCGCCGCTCTAAAATTAAATTGGGTGGGTTTGAAAGCTGAAGATGCTGAAGAAGGACACAGTTGAGATATTTGGCCGCAAACTTAGGCCAAAATCAATTTCTCGCCTCCTTCACACCCATACCTCCGAAAGTAATGGGGATAAGAATGCTGAACAAAAACAGGATCATAGTACTAACACACTATCGGCATACAAAATCTCGAAAGGATCTGTTGCCCCAGAAAAAAGTTATGGCGGCGCAAAAACAGGAAATTTGTCGAGCGCCACAAATTTCTTGTCACTATTCCAGCGTCCATAGCTCAGCACTCAAACAAGGTAGACGACTGGCGGTTGTACCATTTGAAAGCGCATATTAAGCAATATCAGCATGCGAAAGCGCAACTTTCTAAGTTGTACAGTTAGTCTACAGCGAGCGATTAAATTTGGCGCTTTTTGACAGCTCCTCCCGAAATCGGAGCTGCCCCATTCTCTTTAGACGCTGATAGAAGACGAACCTGAAAAGATTTCGAATTCAAATTTTGGGGAGTTTCATCCAAGACCTGAGTAACTCTTGAGATGGTCGACCTGGGACCCCTGGTCCACTTGGAATGTCCCTTATTATTATTTAATTATATAAGTTATGTTTTATATGTGAACATCTAATAACTGATATATACAGAATGAGAGTAAAACGAAGTACAAGAACTACCGAGCCTCCTATGTCTTCTAAAGAATTGGAGCCAGGTTAATTATTATAAATAAATATATATTATTAATATTAAATTTTTGCACACTTATAAAAGTATAGATTATCCAGGTTTATATTTATTTATTAATTTATTATCTTATTAACTCTTTTGTTTTCATTATTTATAGCTTATTTGGATTTATTTATGGCTTGTTTATCTACTTAGACGGTTGTTTATATATTGTGCTGTATTATTTCTCTATTTATGTACATATTATTGATTTACTGCTGAATTCTAACTTATTTACTGATCCATTTAATTAATTAATTTTTTATTTATATTATTATGTTACGCGGGGTGGGGGTGTATATTTTATTTATTTACATAAGTTGTTTTGTCCTTGCTTGGTATATATCTACCCACTTGTGGATATATATTGACCGAGTTATATATTAAATACATAGTTACAGTAAAAGTCTTTTATAGAATGAAATATGCATTTAAGGGTAACACCCAAATAGGGTATATTATTATAAGTATATTAAATATACAAAAATTCTAAGCTGTGGTTAATATTCTAGAATCTTTCGAGTCTTTTGTAAAACCTGGAGGCGACATACGAAAACGCCGTTTCTTCTCCAGAGACACCGTCTGGGCATCCAGTCAACCAGACTCAAGGAAAGTCACTTCGAGAAGGGTTTTCCTCAGATCAAAACAAAAACAGGTGGACGATCAGAAAACCTAAAAATAACCTGAAGATCACTTCCGAGATGTAAATTAAGGCTTATAGCAAGGCCGATTCGACATGTTATGTAACTGCGTAATACGCGACATGGAGAAAGAGAGAGAGGAAGTGGTAGAGAGAGAGAGAGCGGAAGGAAAAGAGAGAGAAAATCATTTTCAAATCGCCCGCCAAATTCCTCGTCATCGATTGTTCGCTTTCGCACAGCCCAAAAAAAAATCTTTGACCCCCAAACCAAAATAAATTTTCAAAGGCCGATCGTTTCGCGTTCCAAAATCCCCGGTGTCTGGAAAGGTCGAAACCTTGATTCCGGAGTTGTTGATACCTGAAAGTTTTTTTTTTGGGTTTTGCCCTCCCCGGTAAAGGTGATCGAGTCGAGTGCCATATTTCTTTCACCCTGGATTTCGGAAGTGTTTTCGTTATAAATAGATTTCACTTCCGGTTACGCGGAAGAAGGTTAGCGGGATTGTTGTGACGTCAGCATGTCTATAGTTCAGATGGGTTTCTTCATTTTGAGCATCTCGCGACGGACGACGTCTGGCACTTAGTCTCCCCGCACAGACACAAACAAGTTTTGCTTACACAAAAGAAAGAAGAAGAAACTTGTCCTGTAACTGAAATGTTTGTTATTGTTTGTAACAATCAAAACAAAACAAACAAATTCAGTAATTTGCTGACTAACGTAAACACTGTCATACTTTTATACTTTTCCCAATTGCTGACTTCACTTTTTTTATTAGTTTCCTTTCTTCATTGATAAAGACCTTGGTCTGTGTTCTGTTGCCTGTCGTTGTGAGCACAAACTCTCCTTCCAAGAGATCCCTGCATTCTATTAGGTAGTAGAAACGGCAATGAGCTGACAGAGGATGAAACACACAACACCCAAAAACACAAAACTACGACTCTACATCAATAGCAGAAATCTCGACCCCGAGAAAAGCGAAACGGAAACACGTTTGGCTCTAAACCGGAAGTGAGAAACAAATTTAAGGGAAGTAGACTCAAGTCAACCTAACAGAATATCAATAAAACACCAAAACCCAAAGATGGCGGTGTCAGCAATTTATGAATATAGTGTTGAGGAAAGGTTAAAAGACCTAACTTAACCTAGAACGACAGAGAAACCACAGAGAAGAAACCGGAAGTAAGAAAGAAACTTTACAAAAAAAATTCAAAACGGCGGAACTAACTAACCTAATCGATCCAGAAGGCAGTAGAACACTACAAAAGCTAAACAAAACTTGACTCAGTTTCTCTTCTGGAAACGAGATGTGAGTTGTTTCTATACCGGAAGTGGGAAAAGTACAAAACAAAATTAAATATGGCGGAGTTAGTAATTTAAAGCCGTAATGCCGAGGAAAATTTAAAAGAGGCGAACCACACTTAAGTCAACCTAAAAACACCGGCAGGCTAAAAGCTGCAAAGAAATATAACTCAACCCCTCCAAAAAGGCGGTGAGTTTGTTCCTAAACCGGAAGTAAATCGGGAATATAAAAGAAAATTCAAAATGGCAGACTAGACTCAAGCTAACACAAGGGGATCATCGGGGGATAGTAAAACACCAAAAAGCTCAACGAAATCTGACTAAATCTCTCTTCCGGAAACGGAATGGGAGTTGTTGCTATACCGGAAGTAAGGGAATCAAAAATAATTCAAAATGGCGGACTGGACTCAAGTTAGCACAAGAGGATAGTACAACGAAGCCTGACTATATTCTCTTCCAGAAAGGGGATATGAATTGTTCCTAAACCGGAAGTGAGTAAGGTAATTAAAGAAGAAAATTCAAAATGGTGGACTAGACTCACGTTAACCTAACAGCCTGTAGAACACCAAAGGAAACACTAACACCTAAGACTAAAACCAAAAAGGCTAACACTAGTCTGTAGAACAGGTAGTAGAACACCAAAAAATCTCAGCAAACTGTTACTTGATCTCTCTATCGGACACAAGGTTTGAGTTCTACCTAAACCGGAAGTAAGTAAGGGAATTGAAGAGGAAAATTTAAAATGGCGGACTAGACAAGGGGATAGTAAAACACCGAAAAGCTCAACGAAAACTGATTCCACCCCTCTTCCGGAAACGGAATTTGAGTTATTTCTAAACCGGAAGTAAGTAAGGGAATTAAAGAAGAAAATTCAAAATGGCCGACTAGTCTCAAGCTAACGTAGCACATCATCAAGAGGACAGTATAACACTAAAAAGCTCAACAAAACTTGACTCGATCTCGCTTCCAAAAAACGGGATTCGGGATTTGTTTCTATACAGGATGTGTGAAAAACGCAAAACCAAATTCAAGATGGCGGATTTTGAAATTTCAAAATTCACAGTTGAAAAGCTTTAGAGGAAATTAACGATAATAAAGCAATTCGAATCCGCCCTTGAGACCGCCATTTAATTTCTTGCTTTATTAAAAAAATCGTAAATTATTGACATTTTTTTCTTTTTCTCTCCTTCGAGAAGAGAAAGAGAGAGAGAGAGAGAGAATGTATATGTGTGTATCAATAGCTCTCTCTCTCTCTCTGTATGTATGTGACATAACATTATTTTTAATTGAAGTTTACATTTTACGCAAAGAAATGAGTCCGAGTCGAAAGCTTTAAAGTTCTCACGTGACCTCGTTTTCGTAGATTTCTTTTATTCTTGAAACGCAAATTTCTCTCTCTCTCTCTCTCTCTCTCTCCTTATATCTCCTTCTTTCTCTTTCTCATTTTTATTTTAGCGTCCTTCGTCAAAGTTTCTTTCTTTCTTTTTAATGTTGGCATTGCATCAGTCGCAACGTTTTTATGGGAATTTCCCAAACGTCTGGACGTTTTTATCTCATCCCGAGGTCTCTACTGCACTTCACGTGGTGTTTTGCTGTCGGAGGTGCTCGAGAGAGATTTGGTTTGGTCTTCTCTCTGTTTCTGTTTCTTGGTCTGGCTCTCTTGTTTCGTCTGTTTCCTTCTGTTGTAGCAATTTGCCTATTTCTACCTTCTTTCTACTTCCATAGCTCCTTTCTTTTATGTCTGCTATCAACTCCTACTGCCTCCAAACTTCATCATGAATTCTTTCTCTGGTCTGGTCCTCAATGGTTCTCTTGTTTCGTCTGTTTCCTTTTGTTCTACCAACTTTCCTATTTCTACCTTCTTTCTACTTCCATACCTCTTTTCTCTGATGTCAGCTACCAACTCCAGTTTCCCCAATTTTCGTCCTATCCTTCCTCTAGTCTGGTCTTGAATGGTAGGATTGTTTCGTCTGTTTCGTTTTGTTCTACCAGTTCCTACTTCTACCTTTTTTCCACTCTTTTCGATGTCCTTAACTCAGTTTTCTTGTCCTAAATCCTTCCTCTAGTCTGGTGTTGAATGGTAGGATTGTTTCGTCTACTTCCTTCTGTTGTAGCAATCTGCCTGCCTCTATCCTGTTTCTACTTCCATCCCTCCTTTCTCTTACGTCTGCTGCCAACTCTAGTTTCCCAATTTTCGTCCTAAATCCTTCCTCTAGTCTGGTCTTGAATGGTTCTCTCGCTTCGTCTGTTTCCTTTTGATCTGCCAATTTTCTGCTACCTTTTTCTACTTCTTTTTCTTTCTTTTATGTCTGCCATACTGATCCTTCCTTCCTTCGTCTTAAATTCTTTCTCTAGTTTGGTCCTCAATGGTTCTCTTGTTTCGTCTGTTTCCTTTTGTTCTACCAAGTTTCCTATTTCTACCTTTTTCTACTTCCATCTCTCTTTTCTCTGATGTCTGCTACCAACTCCAGTTTCGTCCTAAATCCTTCCTCTCCTGGTCTTGAATTTCTTCTTTGTCTGTTACTTCTTTATAGATCTGTTTGCTCTCTTCCTCTTTCTACTTCCTGTATGTCTGCTACCAACACCTACTTCCCCCGAACTTCGTCTTACACCCTTCCTCTCCCCCTAACGATCATTCTCACTCACCAACCTTCTTCTGTGGTGGTAAACTAACCTAACCTCACTCCTGCCCTCTTCCTATCATTTCGGGACCGTTCCTTCCCTCACCAACCAAAACCTAAACAAAGTCTGGTATCAACCTAAACGTCGTTGTCATAAATTCTCCTGTGACCAATTCGCCGACGAACAAAACCGAAACACAAAGCCTTAATGACCCGAAAGGAAAGCCTGAAGAAACGTGAAACCGAAAACCCGACGAGTGTAATTAAATATTTATTATTTACATAAACCACCCTGTATAGTGACCGGCCTAAAATCGAAGGAACTAAGTCATAAATCATGTTTCTACACACACACACAAAATGTCGGACGTTTGCAATCGACGACAACGACTCCCGAAAACTCTATTTTTGTAATATGAGCTTTTGAAAAGCTCCAATTCTACTCGGAACGGAAACTTCATAACAGTCCCACTCGCCGCCATTTTTTATTATTTTATGTTTGACTTGGGTTAATAGACGACCGACATTTTGTTTAAGCGAAAAAGCTTTTTCCCATTTATTCATAAACAAAACAAAATTTCGTGTAACGAGCTTAAGCCGTCACCTGGCCGACGGAAACAAGTTACTACAATTTTTTTTACTACAACTCATTACGCGCACGTGCACCTAATTGGTGAACCAATAAGCACGTTCGACACACAAAAATAAATAAAATAAATAAAATTGTAAACAAGAGAGGTGAACGCGGAAATGGTTGATGAAAGCTTTGACTACCGTTGCGTAACGCTCTCTCACAAGAACACAAATCCGTTCGGGGTGTGATGCGAACAGGTTCACAGGTTCGAATGCCGTTCCAAGAATTCGGATAAGGCGGGTTTGGATTTTTATTTTTAAGGTTTTGCCTCACGACCTGGAATAATCAAACATTATTAAGGTACCGGAGTCAAAAGGACTCGGAGGATGAAGAATTTTAAAAAGAGAGACGACTAGATAGTCGCAAACAGTGCGGATGGTATCTTCTTAGAGGGAGAGGACATCAAACGGATCAGTCGTGAAGGACTTTCACTTAACTTCAGGCTTTTTGGGTAATTGGTCAAAGAAAATTTGGATTTGCGAGCGATACCTGGAAATATGAAAAATCGTGACCATGATTATTGTTCAGAAGAGGAAGGAGGCGGACCTCATTCATCACCCTTTGAATCAATAATACGTTTCAAAAGTAATGCACACTCACAACAAAGCCTTCATACAACTTGCAAACGTAACTGTTGCTCACTTACAAACGATACATTTCATAAATAATGCACACTCCAAAAACCGATTCGTATAAATTGGTCACTTGCATCGAACCTCCGTTTCAAAAATAATGCACAGAAGACAGAATCCCAAACACAATGCAATCAATATGGGGTAGAGTTTCTTTCAAAAGTAATGCACACTCGCAACAAAACTTCACTTCTTAAGTAATGTACCAACTTAAAAACAAAATTGCAACGTAAATGTTGAGTGCTTCAAAACTATTGATTTCATAAATAATGCACACTCTACAAATCCATTTGATCCACTTAAATCGAACGTCCGTTTCAAAAATAATGCACGTTTTGTTGACAGACAGAATTCCACACAAAATGGAATCAATCTGGGTTGGAGTTTGTTTCAAAAGTAATGCACACCTATGCGAAGACCTCATTTCAAAAGTAATGCACACTTTTGTCGAGAGTTTATGAGTAATGTTCGATTACGTTTTTACTTCCGGTTGTATCAAATCTTTGGTTCTTACAAGCTCCCTCTTCCCCCGAATCAACCTTCAGCAGGCGAAAGAAGTTAGAAAACCTTCACCTCAAATGTCTTGAGACTCACCCCCTCCCCACCCAAACTCAAAAATAAAATCCAAACACGTGACCACTTTCCGGATGGGTCCTCTGCTTTCGTCCAACAGTCCAAGACAGCAGACAAGACTCAACATCTGAACCACCCGGAAACTCATTTGCCTAATCGCAGGTGTGACTAAAGTGATCGGTACACCGCTTTCCAAGTTCCAGTCACCTATGACGACCCTTTGCCCTCTCCCTCCGCTTTCCTCCAAAACCTTATATAGCGTGACCCAACGGGTCACACACTTTGAAAAATTCTTTTCAATCAGAAAATCTATTTAGGGTTTCTTCCTCGATCTCACATCACTTCCTTTATTTACGGAAACTGAACTCGTCCGAGAATGTACATCTTCTTATCGATCAATCAATCAATCAGTCAAAAAAAAATTTTCCGCGAAATCCTCAAACCTGAACCTGAATTGAGCGCAACACGGTCATCACAAAAATTTCAAAAGTATTGCACAAATTTTACCAAGAATTTATTTCAAAATAATGCACACTTTCGTTTTGCAACAGATGAACTCTTTCATCAAGAATCTGTTTCATAAATGCACAGCCTCGTCAATGAGTCAAAAGTGAACAATGTCACAAAAATTTATTTCAAAAACCTTGCACAAATTGTAATAAATCCCCAGTAAAAAATTGTGCACGACTATTGAAAGACATTTTAAAAATTCCGACAGGATATCCTTAAAAAATCCTTCGCCTACAGCAACTCACCCAAAACTACCGAAAACCAACCTCTCAAGCGTTTTCATCTCCATTTCGATAAATCGATACCAATCGAACGATTAATCGAACAAATGGCGCCAAATTTGAAAATTTCAAACACCTCTTCAAGTTTTCAATTTACAGTTTTAAAAATTTGAATAAAATTTATTATTTTATTAAAGAATTTGAAGGGAAATCAAAATTACAAAATTTATTTATTTTGTAATAAGAGATAAATAAATAAATAAATAAACGCGTAACTAATATCAGTTTAATGAGTAACATATGATACTCTGTTATTAAATTAATTAATAAACGAAAATACTTAAAATTCACTTTCACATACGAATATCTATGTAATTAACACGATTAATGTAAGAAAAGTTGTTCTTACATGACGTCTTCATAAATAACTCGAGTCAATGAACGTTTCCAGAATGTTAGTCAGACTAACGAACATTCCCAAGGATGTCTGGGTGACCTTTTGCTGTAGGAGTAGAGTCAAACTGTTCAGTCAGTTCAAATTCGAACAGAAACTCCAAACCTTTGGTTAATGACTACGCACAGCAACTGCTATACTGTTTGTATTCCCTAAAATCTGTATGAAAAAGGTTACAGTACACGGGACTCGTTTTAAGCGACCTCCTTTTGTGCGTTTAGAAAATTGAGAAACCTCACAAAGGAGGCAACCCTTTTTTGTTTCATAATAAATGCACACAAATTTGTAATGAATTCGTGTCGTGAATGTTCCAAATTTTTTTTTGGAAATCTCATTTCAAAAATAATGCACAAAACGCAAAAATTTAAATTCGTATCAAAAATAATTTTGGCGGGGAATTTCTTTCAAAAATCATGCACACTTTCATTTCAGAAGAAATGACCATTTCATCAGAAATCCTTTCGTAAATGAATTAAACTTTCGTGAGGAAGTCGTTTCAAAAGTAATGCACAACTATGCCAACACTTCATTTCAAAAGTTTTGCACATCTATAAAACGAGGGTTTCCGTCATAAACGATTCGCACAAATCAAAACCAAAAATCTGCAATACTTTTGAAATGAGATCCAAAAGCGAGTGTGTGAGAGTTTTAAAATGAACTCCTTCAACAGGTGTGCAGTATTTATGAAACGAAGTCTTCACGAAAGTGTGCAATATTTATGAAATGGGCTAGATACCATGTATTAAATGAACACCTTCGTAAACAATTCATTTCATAAATTACGCACGACAGAGAGAATCCATTTCAAACCAAATATATTTATAAAGACCTCATTTCAAAAGTAATGCACACTTGTATGGAGAACTCGTTTCATAAATAATGCACAATACTGGGAACAACATTATCATAAGGAACAAACTTGCAAAGCATCTTAGTCCTGAGTTCTATGAAGAGTTCTTTCAAAGTCTTCCCAATTTCTAAAAAATATTTCAAAAGTAATGCACAATATCGTGGATAATTCATTTCAAAAGTTTTGCACATTTATCCATGACCAAGACCTAGTAGGTGAGATTCTCTCTCTCTGCTCACTAATTAGAGCCTGATCGTCGGCTCTCAAAGAGCATTCGCTTATTTCATAAATACTGCACACTTTTCAAAAATCTCATTTCATAAATAATGCACACTTATGGGAAAAATGAGTTTCAAGAATACCGTACAAAATACGTAAATTTAAATTCGTATGTCATAAACAATTTTGGCAGAGGACTTATTTCAAAAATCATGCACACTTTCGTATAGAAAATTCATCTGGACTTATGTAAGTGAGTCGTTTCAAAAGTAATGCACGATTTTACGCTGAGTTCATTTCAAAATGTTTGAACACCTTTGTGAAAAGGATTTCAAGAACAATTCTCAGAACTCAAAAATCAAAACCGGAAGTTATCCATTACAGCACCCTAACAGGTTATATTTTATTTTTTATTATATTATATCCTATATTAATATTATATTATATATCATATTATACTTTATTTATATTATTTACAAAATGATGGACACTTGCACGATGTAACAATTTCAATTAGTCTGCAGATGGTCGTCTGTCAGTGGTCGTTTCAAAAGTAACGCGCAATTACACGTACAGTTCATTTCAAAAGTATTGCACAGCTATAAAAAAGGAAGGATATCCGTCATAAACGATGCGTACAATTCAAAAATCGGAAGTTAATCATGACAACGACCTAACAGGTTCAATTTTCTCTTTTTTGGTCAGGAATCCGATTACATGTTCAGAACGTTTGTATTGTTGTTCGTGTGTGTCTGTGTGTCGGAGGGAAAACTATAAAAAAAGAATTAAACGAAGAGAAGAACTTTAAGATAATATTCTCACGTAGATAATAAAGATAGATAGATAGATAGACATACAAAGAGAGAGAGAGAGAGGCTAAAAATTATTTTACGCCTGCGGATTATCTCACCGGTCTTCTGCTTATGCCATAGGCTCAACAATTTCAATCCGAATCCTCATAAGCTAAACGTTGTTACTTTCGCTTTCAAACTCAATCCAGTTTTGTTAATTACTCTCTAATTTCACTTTTTTTTGCTTTTGGTGAAAAAAAATAAAAAAATTACGCGAGCCTACGTAAAATTCATTCCTCAACGTCTTTTATTATTGTTATTAACAACTCCCAACTGGGGCCTCGGGGGGGTCATGTTTGTTTATTGTTTTAGTTATGGTCATCTTGAAACTGGTCCTCGGATCTCATTTTCATGTCTCACTCCTAAGGAAATTGATTTTCATAAATGTTGCACACTCTTAAACAGACTGCGTATACTCAGTCTACCTGTTTTAGTTTGAAATTGATTGTGGTAAATAAAAAATTGTGCAGTATTTATGAAATGAGGTTGGAAGCGTGGATGACTGGACTGCAAGTGTGAATGTGTGTGCATTACTTTTGAAATATCTTTAGGAAATTGGTGAGAGACTAAAAGAACTATTCATAGAACTGTCTTTTACTCATGACCATAATGCAAATCCATTACTTGTAATAAAACTGTTCCCCGTATTGTGCATTATTTATGAAACGAATTCTCCATACAAGTGTGCATTACTTTTGAAATGAGGTCTCTCTAAAATTAGTACCTGTGGAATGAATGTCCTCTGTTCTGCCTAATTTATGAAATGAACTGTGCAAGAAAGTGTGCATTTTATACTTTGGTACTCAGTTCATTTCATAAATATTGCACACTTTTATGCAGGCTTTATTTCATAAATACCGCACAACACTGGGAATTAACAGTCACCAAAAATATGGGTCGTTAATGAAATGAAGTGTCGTCGAAATCGTGGATGGCTGGGCGAGGCGTTGTACTGAACATCAAGCGTTGGCACGAGTGTGCATTACTTATGAAACGAGTACTTTCTAAATTTATTACGTGTGGAATGAGTCCCCCCTGTCGTGCATAATTTATGAAATGAATTACTCAAGAAAGTGTGGATTTAACACTTTGGGACTCTGTTCATTCCATAAATATTGCACACTTTCATGTAGAGTTCATTTCAAAAATACTGCACACTAGTACAAATTAATTGAAATTAGCCGGTGCTCAAAATCTGCATCAATTACGAGATGGATTGTCGTCGAAACAGTGGATTGACTGGACTGTGCAAGCGCTGGACGTGAACGAGTGTGCATTACTTATGAAAGACAGTCTTTTTAGTAGTCCCAATGACTCATGTTTTACAAGTGTGCATTATTTATGAAACGAAATCGTAAATTATTGTTTTGATCTCGACTTAATCAGTAACAATATTAATCAAAGTATAAATGTACACTAAACATGACGTCCAGTGAATGACTGGACTGCAAGCCTTGGACGTGAATGAGTGTGCATTACTTTTGAAACAAGTCTTTTAGACATTGGTGAGAGACTTTTGAAAGAACCCTTCATAGAGAGACTCTTTCCTTTACTTATAGCCATGATATTTGTAAGAAAATTCGTCTCACTATTGTGCATTATTTATGAAACGGATTCTCCATACAAGTGTGCATTACTTTTGAAATGAGTTCTTTCTAAATTTATTACGTATAAAATGGGTTCCCCCTGTCGTGCATAATTTATGAAATGAATTACTCAAGAAAGTGTGGATTTAGCACTTTGGGACTCTGTTCATTCCATAAATATTGCACACTTTCATGTAGAGTTCATTTCAAAAATACTGCACACTAGTACAAATTAATTGGAATTAGCCGGTGCTCAAAATCTGCATCAATTACGAGATGGATTGTCGTCGAAACCTTAAACAACAAAACAAGGCCTTCTAATAGACTGATAGCTTAAACTTATACAGGTGTGCATTACTTTTGAAATGGGGTGAGTAGAGACCGAGCAGCCTACCACCGGAAAAACAATTTCATAAAGAAGGTGCTCCACGGAGGAGGAATAAAAGACTCGGCACCCAATCATGACAGATACACAAACTAATTTGTATACCGATTTATAAAATTCAAATTTGCCGCCATTTTTTTCGGACTATCACATCTCAAAATCCCGAAAATTCAATTCGTTCAAATAAATACTTCCTGTAGTGAAGGTAATCTAGGTGTTAGAGTGACGTCATAGGTGACTTTATATAATACTATTAGTCACTTTAAGGGATGATATTTAATAATATTAATATAACGTGACGTATAAATATCACGGCGATGAAATCTTCAAAGGTGAGAAAATTAAATTGAATTTGGAAAATAAAAATTAAAAATTTGGGCAGGAAATGGAATCCGATGTTACGCTTGTGTTCGTTACCTTTACTCGTTTTTCTAAATCGACATTCTAAATCCTCCGCCATCTTTACATAACATCGATAACCGATTTTTATTTCTCCAAAAACCGCATCGAAACGCATTCGTTTGAAAATGGCGATCGAAACATTTAAAATAAGATGAAAGAAAATTTTTTTTTTATTTTAAATTCGCATCGAGAGAAAACTTTCACTTTTTTTTGGTTGGTAATCGTGAGGCTCGGCTAAAGGGTGATCGGTATCAATACAAAATGGCTGCCGCAAATGAGAGGTAAGAAAAAATTAAATAAAATGTCTTCCGTGATTCTTTTTCTTTTTGGTCGGTTGAGAGATGGATTGAAAGAAAACGTGAAATGGGAACGATGGAGGAGACAGTTCTCAGGGGAGGAGGGAAGGAAAATAAGAAAATTTGTCACGTTTGTTGACTTGACGTTTGTCGTTTGTTGTCGTCCTTCTTTCCGCCATTTTAACATTTTTTTGGGATGCATGTTGAACGTCATGTTTAGTGTACATCTATACCTTAATTAACATCGTAACTAATTAAGTCGAGATCAAAACAATAATTTACGATTTGGTTTCATAAATAATGCACACGTGCAAGTCATTGGGACTACTAAAAAGACTGTCTTTCATAAGTAATGCACACACGTTCACGTCCAGCGCTTGCACAGTCCAGTCATTCCACTGTTTCGACGACAATCCATCTCGTAATTGATGCAGATTTTGAGCGACGGCTAATTTTCAATTAATTTGTACTAGTGTGCAGTATTTTTGAAATGAACTCTACATGAAAGTGTGCAATATTTTTGGAATGAACAGAGTACCAAAGTGCTAAATCCACACTTTCTTGAATAATTCATTTCATAAATTATGCACGACAGGGAACCCATTTTATACGCAATTAGAAAGAACTCATTTCAAAAGTAATGCATTCTTGTATGGAGGATTCGTTTCATAAATAATTCAAATAGTAAGACGAATTTTCTTACAAATATCATGGCTATAAGTAAAGAAAAGTCTTCTCTATGAAGGGTTCTTCAAAAGTCTCTCATCCATGTCTAAAAGACTTGTTTCAAAAATTAATGCACATCCATTCACATAGTCCATATTTGCAGTCAGTCACTGACGTCATGTTTGATGTACATTTATACGGATTAATATTGTTACTGATTAAGTCGAGATCAAACAATAATTTACGATTTGTCAAATAATGTAATAATTTGTAAAACATAAGTCATTGGGACTACTAAAAAGACTGTCTTTCATAAGTAATGCACACTCGTTCCAACGCTTGATGTTCAGTACAACGCCTCGCCCAGCCATCCACGATTTCGACGACACTTCATTTCATTAACGACCCATATTTTTGGCGACGGTTAATTTCTAAGTAATTCCCAGTGTTGTGCAGTATTTATGAAATGAAGTCTTCAAGAAAGTGTGCGTTACTTATGAAATGAACAGAGTCCCAAAGTGTTAAATCCACACTTTCTTGCATAATTCATTTTATAAATTGTGCACGACGGGGGGAATCCATTTCAGACCTAATCAATTTATAAAGACCTCATTTCAAAAGTAATGCACACTTGTATGGAGAATTCGTTTCATAAATAATGCACAATACGGGGAACAGTTTTATTACAAGTAATGGATTTGCATTATGGTCATGAGTAAAAAGACAGTTCTATGAATAGTTCTTTTAGTCTCTCACCAAATTCCTAAAGATATTTCAAAAGTAATGCACACTCACGTCCAATGCTTGCAGTCCATATGAAATGAACTGAGTACCAAAGTATAAAATGCACATTTTCATGCACAGTTCATTTCATAAATTAGGCACAACAGAGGGACATTCATTCGACAGGTACTAATTTTAGAAAGAACTTATTTCAAAAGTAATGCACAGAATTTAATTTGTACCTACTACCACACACAAAAGTCATTTCAAAGCGAGGGAAGAATCTAGTCGATATCTAACCAAATTTTCATAAAGTTCTCATTTCAAAAGTAGTGCACACTTTCACAAACGATCGACTTCATGCACGACACCCACACTCACTGGTTAGCAATAACAACAACGTGTTAAACGAGACATGTTTGAAACAAACGCATAAAACAAAACATCAGACTCATTCCCAATCGACGTTTCAAATAAAATCTCAGCCAACCGATAAAAATTTTAAATCCAAAACCCAATTTGCTAAATTTAACTTCAAAAATCCGAAAATTTAAATATCCAGCGACAAATTTACATTTTCGATAAAAATAAAAGCCCATAACACTCACTGTACTGTATACACTTAAAAATCGTTTAAAGCTTTCCTTCCAATCGAGTGAAAAAGGTCGAAATCCCGGAAATGAATGAATGACGTCATTCAATTCCTTTTAAAAGTTGGTTAGCGAAAGCTCGAATCAAAATCCAAAAATGTTTTCGGGGATTTGAGAAGAGCCGGTTTCAAGTATTTCTCAAAACGGAAACCGAATTCCCCAAATTGATCCATTTCTGGGATGAAGGAGGCAAGGAAACCGCATAAAAGAAAACCGAAAAACCAAAAGAAAACGAAAATTTCCTGACGTTCTGACGAGAGGCCGATCACCGGTCTGACGCGGAAACTACCAAATGTTTATTTATTTATTTAGTTTCCCGTCCGAATCCGAGATTGGTGACGTCGTTCAAGCATTCAACAACTCATTTCCGGTTTTGTGTGCCACCCCAAACGAACACCCCCGCAGCAGAAATCTATTTGAAAAACCACTTCTGCTGCCTTCCATTAATTTTGATTTTTTTATTTTGTAAAACCGATCACGACTCTGTCACTCCGTCTTGAGGATGTGTACAGGACCTGTCCCGAAAATTCCCGGAATGGGATGGGGAATGGAATCGACTTGTCTATGATCTGCCACCTACAGGATTCATTCCGGTGACTTTTGGGAGAGATACTACACATCCGGTGTCCTATACTGATTTATGGTTTAGCCAAGTTCAAGTGACATGACTTGGAACGTTTTCCTGGGGGTGGGTGGGGGTGATAACACTTCTCAGACACGATTCAAAACCATCGTCACAGACCATTTCCGGTTGAGGAAACCTTTTTCCCAGCAGGCCAAGACCGAAACCGAGAGAAACGTACGAAGTTACAACTAAAAGACGACCAGTCGAAAGCCAACCAAACCCACATCCGTTCCCTCCCTACCACCACCACCTCCTCAAGTCTATGAGAACAGACAACTGACCACCGAAAGGGAAAGGCGACCGCAGACACCAACCGATCAAGGAAAAGGAGAATGAAAAAGCGAACACAACCCAGATCAGGATCGATGACACCCGAAAGAGACAAAGGATTCATCCGCCCTCCACCCCCAAGCCAAAAACACGAGGCAAGGGAATCGACATTGAATATCCGTCCCATCGATCCGATACTAGCTATGTGAGCTTTAACACGGCCCTGAACACATTCTCAAAAGAGTCAAATTGCGTTTTATTTTACAACGAACGCTTGCGTACTTTAACCTAATTACATTACCAAGGAACAAAAACGCAGCGAATTAGATTTCCGTTCGGTGGTCGGTTACAAAATTTTTTGTCACCAAGAAGATCCCTTCAGCAAAAGCCAACCCCCCAAACCCTCCAAGATGGCCGCCTCTCATTCAAACCATCCAAGACTACGTAACACGAAGACTCAGCTTCCAACAGCACAACACAAAACCTCACCTCCATCCTCAAAAACCATTTCCGGTTTAACAGTACCAACAACAAAACATCAAACCATCCTGATTACGCCACTGTTTACATTATTTCTTGTCGGATTTGATTTAATTTCTAGAAATGAGGAAGATGCTTCGAGCTTAAAAAGGTGTTTTGAAACTCCGCCAAAGTTTCCAGGTTCCGAAACCGGCCAGGTTTAATGACCACTCAGAATCAGGTTTTCGTTTAATCAGTTATTAAAAAATAAGGATACATAGATAAATAAAAATAAGGATTAATAATAATAAAAATCAATAAAAGTCGAGATGAGCGGATTCGCTCATTCGCCTGCTCTTGGTTCGTTCTGGTGCTTCTGGAACCGGAGGAACGTCTGCACTTTCGTGTCAGCTTTCAAACTCCAACGAAAATGTCAAAATATTATAGAATCAATAAGAAAACAATTTGATTCATCAATTTCCGCCGGAAGTTGAGAGGGCTAATCGGTTTTTGAGAATCGGAAAGGTACCTAGCTGGCTACCTCCTCCTGGGAGTCTGTTTAAAAGTTGGTACCTGTCTTCAGACACCGATGTCACCTTTTATAACATCTTCTAGCTGCCAAACAGCTTTATGACCAACTCTTGGTTCGCTACTCTATTTTCTGTCAACCGGAAGTACATCATCACTACACCAATCAAAAGTCTGCTGCATTCCTTCTGACCTCCGAATCGCCCGACGAGGTAACACAGATCTAGTAGAGGTAGAATATAGTTCTGTCTATGTGGCGACCGAGCAAACACATCCAAACCCATCTGAACTTGTAAGAAACAAGTCACAACAAAATCAGACAGGTGGTGGGCGCAAAGAAACTTCTAGAAAGAGCGTCTACAGGGATCATATACACAGAGCTCGCAACCAGTCACTGCAATTCCGCAGCAAATCACTCCAACAGCTATCGGACCGACTTATTATAATACTCTTAACTGTATATATATTTATTTCAGTATATTTTGCTTCATCAATCCACCAAATCCCGACATTTTGAATCTAACCCCACACACGTGTCAGTTAAAACTGTGGCTTGGGACCCAGAAATAAAATTCCACGACTGAGGAAAGAGGGAAACTGCATAAGTTAGAAAGATGCAACGAAACCAGATAAATAAATAAAAAGAAGTTTTATAAATAAATAAATATATATAGTATATAAAAGAGAAAAAGATAAAGAAATGGGAAAAAAGAAGAGAGATAAGAAGAGTTGAATGAACTTGGTAATTAATGCACGATGTGCGGATCAATGGATTACAGCTTGGCCTGCATCAACAATCAGTCACTTTTCTCACAAAACACAACATTACATAAAAATAGACTTTTTCTTTCTCCAACCTACAAATAAGAACGAAACGGACTCGATTTGGCCACGATCACGACAGAGAGAGAAGTTCATCTATTTCCGGAGGATTTTGCTATTTCTAAAACAAAAAGAAAATCCGGATTTTTGAAAAACCAGACGCATCATCCCACTCCCTCCATCTACTAGCTTCATTTACTAACCACGGATTCTAGTTATGTAGATTTGGTATCAGATGGTGAGGTGGGGTTCCTGTAACTGTTACGACAGGAGATCAGGTGTTTCTGTTTGTCTGTTTGCATCTGACAAACATTTCTTCACTCAAAATCGAAAGAAATTCGTTTCGAAATCTTTTTCCTCCGGTTTCTTAGACCTTAATCAGTTGATTAGGTTTCAAGGAGGAGAGAAGGACCAGGGGAGGGGAAGTAGGAGTCATTGAATGAAAACATTTCTTCTAAGCTTTGGTTGAGGGAATTTCTCCTCCTCCCACTGTCCTCCCCCCAGGACAACCATCTGCCTGAATACTGCGCAACAATCTTGGACTAAAGGTAACTTAAACGCTAACCCAAGACACAGACTAGAGGATTGATCTCCAGACTCAGTTTCTGTTGGATCGCAGACAGGAACTTCCACCTCCTCAACCACCCAAATTTCATCTTTCAGATAATCCAGTTATCTACAATCTTACTTCCGACTTAAGCTTCGATTAGATCAAACCAAATCCGCCGACGTTCCCGAAAGCTATCTCGACCTCCTTTCCCCGGGTGCTTCGACCACCTCTCCTCTTATCAGGATGGATGTCACAACTCAAGAAAAAAAATCGAAAACAGCCGGAAGGAACCCAAATCGAAAATCCATTCACATATCGCTTGTTTATGAGAAGACAGCAGAAAGAGGACGAGAGAAAGACAGAAACAAAAATGAGTCAAGTACAAAACGGCCATTTTTATTTTGGCCATACAGACTATTTTTAAAAGTAATCCATTTTCCTTCTCCTTCTCGAAACAACAGAAACTATTTTCCGAGTGGGAGTGAGAGGAGGAGGAAGGGGAGGAGGAGGAGGAGGAGGAGGCTGTGGCCAGCAAAGACCAAGAATCTGAAGCAAAAGCAGCAGAAAAAAAAAGTTTTCTTTCCGAGAGAAGAATAAAGGCAAATAGCGGTGCATGCGAGCTGTGACGTCACAGCCAAATGACAAGTTTAATCAGAAAGGGCATCGACCGGAGCTCTGCTAAATAATTTCGACTGTGTTGAATTGTCATTGAGTCATATGTAAATATTTTTTCAAAGTTCGTTACTCTTATCTGTTTGTCTCTGAGAGAGAGAGAGACCCAGACAGAGAGGACGTCCGACTTTCGGGTACCTTTCCGTTGAGGAAGAGAGCGAAAGGATGCTGAAACGATTCTCTCATCCAATAGAATACTCCTCCAAGACTGTTATCATGTACTCAGCGCTTTTGAAATTAAACTATCACCAAGAAAATAAAAGCTCCTCTCCTCCACCTCCCTCCTCCTCATGTAAAATAGCCGGAAACTCCAACGACTCCGATCCATCTGTTTGCTCAATCCGAATTTCGCGACCTCCATTTTTATTCTGAGAGTCACAAAAGACTTGGAAATTAATTCCAAGGTGGGAAAGACTGCTTCCTCATTTCTATAAACTTGAAACGGTGTGTAAACAAACTAAGGTGACGGGTATTAACTCGTGATAGCACCTCACTGGACCTCGATTAGCACGGTTTTGGCAATCGAAGCGTTTCTAACTCAGAAACCTCGTAACTAACACCTCGAAAGTGTCTCAAGACCCAAACCTCAACACTATAACCCCAACCACCCCCATGAACTCATTTCTTCTCCCAAGGATTGAAAATGACGTAGTTAACCTTGCGGGGGGTCTGGGACACTGCCAATCCATTTTAAAGCTCTTCTGTCGCCTAACCTTGGTTGAATTAAAATCGGAATTTCCAAAAATAATCCAAGCATAACCCATAAAGAATAGTACGTGTAGATAGATTCATCCGCGAAATCTTCTTTGTCTTCTCCTCCTCCTTCTCTCGAGGTCTTATTCAGTGCCGGGTTCCAACTCCGGAAAAATTCTCAGGGGCAAGGGGAGCCGAGAGGGAAAATGTCAAAAAATCATTTTTCACGAAAGAAAGAAGAAACGCCGAGAACAGATTTAACTCATCCGCCCACGCAGAAGAAAGCCATGTGCAAAAGATGGTTTAAATACGGAAATAGATCAATGACCTGCGGAATCGCTTTTTTCTCCTCATCTTCATCTTATTTTCTTTCTTCAGCATTCGCGCGTCAATCAAGTAACATCTCATTTACGTTCGACACACGACATGAAAAGAAACAGCTGGAAACCGAAACTCGGGGAAAACTCCAACCCGGAAAGATATTTTCCAGCCGCGAAACCGTTCGCAGCTTCTTAATTAAAGCCGTACTTACACACATTTGCTACAACGAACTCTCCATTTGTCGACAGGAAAAACAGGCGTTCGTGGGTGGTTTTGCGTCACAACACCCCAAGAGTTTCGCGAACCTTTTTTACCATCTCTCTCTCATTTGTTAGGTTCTTTGGGTGGTCTAACTTGAGGATTAGTTAATTGTGCATAGACAAACATATAAATAATAAAATTCAATCCGCCACTATGAGCGCCGCTGGATAATAAAGCTGCGCCACCCTCACACTAACCTAAACCTCAACAAGAACACTTTTCGCTTTTTAGCTGCGGCGCCTTTCCAAACTAAGATTTCCAACAGCGCGCAATAACAAACAAATGTATATCAATGAAATAAATGGTACTAGAACCCATAGCGCCGCGGCTCAAATGATTCTGACCCTCAAAACAAACGCTCAAGCCAAAAAACCAACCAGTATCACTCTAAAAAGGTTATAGCAACACCAAGATGACAACAATCACGTTCTCAACAGCCCACAAAAGAGCAGAAACAAGTACTTCCGGTTAGAAACCAAAAATCACTTCTCAAAACAAAGAGAACGTCTACAACAAAAACCTCTGGAAAGGTCTTCGGGAAAAACAGAAACAAAAGAAGAACCAAAGGCGCAGACCTCGAAACCGAACTCACCAACGCAAACAAAATCGAAGGTTTTTGAACGAGTTGGAACTTTTGCTTTCAACCGTCACTTCCCGTGATACCTGGTTACATACAAACAACCCATTTTAGGTGATGATCAACTTGTTTGCGCACTGTCCAAATCAAACAAAAGCGGCGGATACGATCGACGACCAAAATTTCCCTTTCACGCGCTCCTAATAAATTTTAAAATATTTTGACGTTCGGTCTTTGTCTTTGGACTTGGATGACACCAATAAAATGACAAAAGACGAGTTCAAACGAAAGGGAACACACAACCCCTAACGAAAACAGATCACTTTGTTGGTGGACACAAAGAACAGAAGCCGTAATAAAAATGAAGAAGGAAAAGAAATATGAATAAGACACGGCTGCCACCATAAACCTTGAGGCATCAACGCTGAATAAAATATTGGTATTTGTCAGCTTCGACCTTGACAATTTTCAAAAGTGAAATTTTCAAAAATTTCAATTTGGTGCGAACGAGACCATTTCTCACTTTCGAACGAGTTTCCGTCATAAAAAAAGGTTGACTGAACAGCTACCCATTGATAACCCCCTCTGTGAAAGATTTTCGACTCACCGAACGACATTGAAGGGACAACAGTGGCGGCGGTGGTCCTCCATAACCCCCTCCCATACCCCCAAATCCATCAAACCCATCCGTTCTGACCTGGATAAAGACGTAATCGAAGGTACCAAAGACTAATGCGACCACCTTCCCTCTCACTACATCTGTTGCGCTTCTGTCCGTCCTTCAATCTTCCTTGGTAATCACATCCACTCGATTGGTACCTGAACCTGATTGACTATCAGAATCTTGTTTTGATTTACGTTTTCTTAAAAAAAATTTTTTTTTGGTCTGTCGATAGGATAGGTTTGGACCTCCCCAAAATGCGACCTTCAGCACTTTTCTTCCTTCCTTTCCACAAACTTTCTCAAAACTTGGAAAGAAATGAAAACAAGAAGAAACTTTAAAACCAATAGAAACCAAGAAACCTGAAAGCCAACAGTCAACCAAAACCAACAACAGCAGATTTTGTCCTCGCGAATCCTATCTCTGACCTCAATCTCTAAACCTAAAATTTTTTGACAAATACAAAGTTTCTACTTCCTCCCTTACTAGGCCAAAGACGATTGCTGAAAAGATGGAGGTTCGCTCAGTGTTACCAACAGAAAAATTTTCAAGCCCCAAGAAAACCTGGAAGACTCAAATTCTAGGACGAAGTCGTGCTTCCAACAACAATCAAACTGAAGAAAGCTCATTAGTGCTTACTTTCACTAATAAAATGAATACTTTAAAAGTTGTGCACTACTTTTGAAAAATAGTTCAAGTCATTCCACCAGTGTGCATTATTTTTGAAATGATTTCCCTTAAAATATGAATTTGTCGTGTGTCTGAATTACGTACGATATGGCTTCTGTTTGAAAACTTTGGAATAAAGACTTTGAGTGTGCAATATTTATGAAATGAACCCCTCAAAACTTGTGTGCAGTATTTATGAAATGCTCTGAAAATAAGAACGAACACCTGAAAATTCGAGGGAACCTAAGAAGCAACCCAGCTATCTCTCTTCCCCCGGGAAAAAAATCCCGAAAATTTGTAAAATCTAAGATTTCGAAATAGAAAACACCCCTTAGGGGATACCTTTAAAACTACCCCCTCTCAGGTACCTGAGATCAGAATAAAAACCGCAAAACGAGCGAAATTTGCGCGAACGTGCGCAATCTCTCGCGCCGACACCAGTCAAAACGTCAAAAGGCCCCCAAAATCGAATCTCCTTTACGGTCAACCAAGCCGGTTGCTTTAGGTCATCTTAGGTTGAAACGAAATGAGAGAGAGAGAGAAAACACATGTAACTGAAATTTAGGTCAAGATCAGCAAAATGTAGGTCTCCGATGGGACCTTGACTTAAATTCGGATTCAATTCTAAGATGATAGACTGAGAAAGTCTCCGCGTATTCGGCGACCAGGTTATTGTTGCTGCCATTGATCGACTTTTTCACTCTCTCTCTCTCTCTTCTTTTCTCTTTTCTCTTCTCTTGTTTATTCATCACCCATTCCTCTTGCGCTAACCGAGGTTGAAAGGTTAAAAGATTGACGATAATGATATTAAGAGAATCGTAGTAAGCCTGGACGAAGGCTATCGGTCATTGCCTGACAACACCATCATTTGCTCTTATTACTATTAACGACGGACGCCATTTTCTGTCACGAGTGCTTACGACGCCATTGCTTTTGACTTTTTTTTTAAAGCCGATTAGAGAGAGACAACTTTTCGTTTTCAAAACTGTTTCAAAAAATTTTGGATGGGTCAAAAACCAACGCGAAAAATTTTTGAAACGACCTTGACTGGTAGGAAAACTCAAAAACCTAAAATTTAAGCTCAGATTTTGGAAAAAATGTTCCAGAACATCGACCAAAGTTAGCTATAAGTCTGCTGGAAGGTTAGGGATGTATAGAGCTGTCTAAAATCCTGCAAACAGTTTGTTGCATCCAAACACAGACAGTCTTCCTGCTACCATTCCTCCCCCCTCCTGCACTCACAGTTACAGTATAGTCACACCTACTGCTGATAGATGAGACAGAAGATGTATTTATACACAGCAGTTTGTAAGTGTGGGAATATTACAGAGATCATGTTGTAGATTGGATGAAACTACACTCTCACTCTCAGGTTTTGTATTTCCGGTGAACAGACAGACAGACCAAGAAGGACTAATTCGAAGAAGACATAATCTGCTTGGTAGCTAAGCTTAAAAATGGGTTACAGGTGTAGGAATGTTACAAGAATTGTAAGAATGAGAGTTAGACTCATGGTATATCCTATTAGGAGTCAAACAGACAAAATTGACATAAGTCACATCCTCCTAACCTTCTTTATGGCTAAAATAAAACGAGACCTCAGTCCTCCTCACCATACAGCAAACTAAAATGTGTTTGGTTCATTCTTATCCCAACCTCCATACAGTACACCATCCATCAACTATCCACTCATCGATTTATCTATCAACTTAAAACATCCGTCTAAAAGCCTAATCAACATGGCGACTTCTCAACTACCAGAAAAAGCAAAACAATTTCATCTTCAACACATTTCCTTCTCCTTCCCGCACTTTCCACCACCAACACACCATATTTGGATCGTCTTAATAGAAAGACAAGAAGTGTGACGACTAAAAAAAGAAACCGGTTACTAACATTTTCGTTTAAAATTACAAAAATAAAAAGAAACAAAAACCGAGGCGGGCAAAATAAAACGTGGATTTGTCACGTAATCAATATGCACTCACTTTCAAATGTGGAATCATTCCAAATCATGTACCATTTTAAAACAAAATGGCGTACACACTCTTTCCACAACCACTTCTTCTTCTTCTTATTTTAAATATCAACTTTCATTTAATTAAAAAGTCTGATTACAAGTTACCAAAATGTTATGTCCTGCATTTAAATGCATCCGAGTTTGACATTTTACATGCTTACAGAGTGTTACAGTCGAGTGTAATCATTCACTTCCTGTTCTCTACCCCCTCCTCCTAACTAGACTTTAAACGAAAACCCATAGATAGTCATTTTGGATGGGTTGGAAGCCATTTTATCCCCAAAAACTAAGTCACAAATCAATGAACAAATCAATTCATCATCATCATCATCACCTATCTATTCTAGTCCTACTTCATCATATCTCTGAGATGATATTGCACACTCACACAACAACAACAACACACAGACACACATGAAATTTGATTCGAAATCAAAAATAGATTATTTATCTGATGAGGTACATCATTATCACCTCCAGGTACAATGACATCTAAAGCCTAACTCATTATCAGCTCTCAAGCTTATTGGGTGAGATATATTGTTTTGTATGTGTTGGCTTCATGTCGAGTTAATTTCTCAAAGACCAGTTGATTGTATCCTTAAACATCTCACCGGTGAGGAGGTTGTGATAGCTGACATCCAACCAACCGGTTTGAGTTTGGGATTGTGGGGATAGCAAACGACAAAGTTAATTGTGCACCAGTGGAATTCCAATTGTTGGGAGGTTGATAAAAAAACAAAAGACATCAACACATCTCGAATGACACAACAATGATTATTGTTTAAATGAAACTTACCTCACTGCTGATTCCTGTTGTTGTTAATCCAAAAAAAATGTTTTTTCAGCTGTTGTTATCCAAATGCCAAACTAAATTCCCTCATGCACTGGAACATGTAAAACCCAAACGAAACAACAACACCAAAAAGGAAAAAACTGTTTTCAAGTATTGATACAATTTAAAAAGGTCACTGACACTTGCTCGCAAGCAGTATGCAAATATAATTTTCCCAAATGATTTACACCGATGGAAAGCTTTTTAGATTCGCTTTCGAACTCAAATCAGTTCCGGGAAAATCTTTTATTTGTTTTTACTATAATTTTGGATTTTGTTTTTGAAATCAAAATGTCTACGACGAATTTGCTTTTTAATTTTTAAACAAAGTTTTCAATTAAAAACTTTCTCACCGATTTAATTGATTTTATCTATTTCAGATAAAAGCATCGTGAGGATTTTAACAAAACAATCCCCGATGTGAGATTTAAAAAAAGGAAACAAAAAAGCAAAACACGCGAGAAAAGTTAACCGAAACCGTACATGGCAGTTGAATTTCGCGGTTCGAAATGGCGGTGAACTCGTTCTGGAACGAGTCTGGAAATTTGGCGCGTTTTAACGTTCGGTTTGAAATTGAAAATTGGTATTATTTTTTGTTCTAACTCCGCGATTGTTTGATTCGAATTATCAGTATTGTTATTTATTATTAACTCGGTAAATAATTTGTTTATTAAAAATAAATGTCGCGTTCACCGATTAACCGGATGTCACAATGAAATCCTTTGACTGATTATAAATCACACGTCCGGATTCGAAATGCTTTGCCGTGATAATTACATTTCGAAATTTATAACCGATTTAATAATTAACTCCGAAAATTGTATTAATTGTTTTAGAAAAAGGCACGCTTTTCTGTTTTGTTCTAAAAATCCAACTAAAAATTCGTCTAAAACGAGAGACCGTCACAAGTTGACTGCCCTTCGAAGAAAACACACCGCGAAAACAAACGAAAAATACCGACGGCAAACGTCACTCCGTCAACAAAGTGAAATATTGATAACGTTATTTTCACAACGATTCGACACCGGGCCCGTGTTTGACTTACCCGGTGTTCACACGTTGTCCATTTGAATCCCGGCTTCGTGACGACATTTTGACGTTTCAGCATGGAACCAAAGTCAACGACCTTGGGCCGAATGAAAAAGCGAGGCAAAAGTTGTCAGCTGATTCAGAAGGCATGAACCTCTCTTTCGAGTTTTTCCCTTTTTCGGCCCGATTTTGTTGTTGACTCTGAGTTTTCCTTTTCACTTTCCTTCGTCCCACCTCCCCACGGCCCAGTCCCCCATACCCTACGTCTCAAAGCAATGACCGCTACATCAAATTTGTCTTTATTGGGAACAAAACCAGTTTGGTTCATAACTCTTAAGTTTAATAAAAGTTTTAAGAGCTTTTTCTTTCAATTTTTATTTCCTGGGTTGTTGACAAAGCGTAGATGATCGAACTTATCCCCGTAAACCCACATTTGCCCAGCTTCAAATTATTAATGTAGGTGTGCATTATTTTTGAAATACAATGAGAAACACTTTTAGAACCATTTCAAACACTCTATTGTATTATAAAGTCTAAGAAATCGCTTTTACAAGAAATACATTTCATAAGTAATGCACATTATACTTAGAACTGAGTTCAAATGTCTTTGAAACAATTTTTCTTTCAAAAATCCTGCACATTTTCACTGAGAATTCAATTCCAAAGCCCTTTAGCAAAGATTCGTTATAAAAGCAATGTACAATTTAATGAACTCATTTCTAAAGTATTGCACACGAAACCGGAAGTCTTCAAAATTTCAATTGGGTAGTAGAATTCATTCCAAAAGTAATGCACACTCACCAGAATTTCGATTAGTGAATTGTTGGGAGTGTTTTTCATTTACAAATCCCATAATTCAGGATCATACCAGTGAATGAAACCAAAGACAATAATACAAACAAGAGATTCATTCATTGAACAAAGGACAGAGTTTATCAGAGCAAATAATGATAACAGAAACAACCCCTAATTGTTGTTGATTGTAAAAACACAACCCTATAATTCCCATCTGTGTTGGCATAACTGAAAACACTGATTAGGTCTTCTAGGCCATATTTATACCAGGAATCCTGAATACTCCTGTACCAACTGGTTCCACTTCCTAAATAAGGATAGCATATGAAACTGAATTAGTGGAAAATGTCTTCCAGGGAATAAATAATAATCAGGAAGATAAGAGAAACAGGGAAGAGAAGAATGAATGGGGAGATAGAAGCAGGAAAGGAAATCGAGAAAATGGTAAAACCAATGGGAAGGTTTAGGATGAACCCCACTTGAAATGAATACTTGAGAGCTACTCTTTGTGATGTTGAGTCATAGATCGAATCATCCAAACAATCAAAAACTAAAAATCTGGATACTCTCAATCAAGAACCTAACCTAAACCTCTACCCACCTCAAGGTTCAGGCTTAGTTCCTTAAATACAGCTTCTTACAACCAAACCAATTCTTGGAATCAGTTTGCAGCTAACTAATATCCACAAAACAAACTTATACTTGGCTGTGTGCATTACTTATGAAATGAAATTCTAAATTATATCCAGTACCAATCCTAAAGCTAAGACACTGTTACCAACCCACATTTTCAACATCAGGTTTCTTTTTAATAAGTATCCCCAATGTGAAGAAGTACATTCGAGTAAAAAGATGTATAGATTCCACTCATTTAATTGTTTTCGTAATTATATATTTTCATTTTTACTTTGAACCAAGACAAAAGTTTTAGTATAAATGAAACATTTCAGGCGCAGTATGACAAGTTACCAACATAAAATAATTGTCACACCTTAATATCAATCTATTATGTATTTCGAACTATTTGCAGAATTTTCCTAACTTCTTTAGGGCTCTTGTTTGCTTTCGCTTAGTAAAAGCAGATCATCTGTGTACAGTAGTACTAGCACTCCTTCTACTCTGGGTGGTATATGATTAAGTTATCATATCCCCAATTTGATAAACAAAAAATTTTAGGTGAATATAAAAACTGTCTTGAATAATTAATTTGTAAAATCTAGTTTCTTAGAAAACTAATTTTGCAAATAATTGTGTGCACTTGAATAAATCATTAAATTCATCCAAATTTAAGAGAGTACTCTGTTGTTCATATATTGAATCGAGTTGTTGGATTATATTTTACTGGATGCACTTTTAACACTACAGCATTCGTTTAACAATCCAAAAGTGAGTTTCGATTCGTTTTTCATGCTCAGATATTACAGGATGTAGGAGGCGCCTCAAACCGTCAATCAGTACTTTGCTAGTCAGGTGTTTTAGGCATACAAATTGCATTGCACTCGATGGATAAAAACTTTGAATAAATACAATTTGCTCTTTTACAGAGATTGCAAGTAGTTGAGCATCTATATCTTCTGTCAATGTTAACAGCTTTGTGTAAGACTTTTGTTAAATTTTATTAGTTCTATATGAGTATGACCCAAGTGAAATCCTTATTATTTTTCATATAAATCTATACCACCAACTTTTGTCTTGGTTTTACAGTTTGTGAAAATATTTTAACTTAAAGACAGTTGTGTCACCTGAATGTTGGACAGTTGTAACCAGTGTGACTGTTGACATCATTCTCTGTGCATAACAGCATCTGCTAATGAAGTTGAATTTATAGTTTAAATTTCTTGACATCAAAGACTGAAGTACTGCCTCATTTCCTTCTAGACTGTTCCATGGACTTGTTTAATTTTCTTCAGTTGTGCTTGGAACAGCCTCGTCTACAGTGACTTTTAGTGGGTAACTCGAAAATCATTTCCAATCAACCCATCAGCCTGAAATCAAAGTTTTGGGTTAATCTTAACTCAATCAAGAAGTTTCAATTTTCACACTAGATTTTCTGTCACAATAGTTTCACCCTAATCAGATTTACTTCAGCTGAAAACAAATCAAAATATAAGTCTACAAGCTTAATAATGTCCATACCAATTTCAAACGATCGAAGAATCCACTCAGCATCTAGTACTAATTCCATTTTACTTAAATCAGAATTCTCTGTAGGCTGTAGTTCGTAGAAAAATTCTAAACACAAATATCCACTCAGACTATGTGACAAGTTCGACGATTCGAATGATAACGGAATGTTCGTGTCAGCCATATTGTCATGATTTACTTTCAAATTTTTAATCATTTCACTGTCTTGTAGTTAATAAATTGCACTTGAGTTGCTACCTACACCAGACAATTAAAAAACAAACTAAAACTCTAGATAAGACGTTAGTATTCCAACACCAAGACGCCATTACCGATTCTTTATGATTTTCAGTGCTACCAACTTAAAATATTTTTCAAATTTTCGCGCTCTTTTCATACTTTGTAAAGTAAATTGTGATGCCACGGATAAAGGACATGTTTCAACCAAATTATTGAAAATTTTTATTTATTAATTGAATTTATTATTTATCTTAAATGTATTATACTTTGCCTAGATATATGTATATATATATACAGTGTACATTTATTCTTTTATGTGCTTTTGTATTTTTTTTGCTTTTTAATTATTTTCTCTTAGTCGCTTATAACATTAACTACAAGCTTATAACATTTTTATACTGATCGACTACAACGCGATGTCAATTCATAATTAACGGCAGTATAACAGAATAAGTAAGGAAGACTTTTGAACTGATTATAGTCGTAACACATACGCAGATTAAAAGTAGTAATCCCACAACAGGATAAAATTATGATGTCCGACAGTAATATTTTCGTCTATTTTCTTGCCATAATATTTTTTGAACTTGACATTCTTGTTAATTACCTAATAATATAATGTTTATACTGAAATCGCCCGGATATTATATTTTACAGAATAAGTAGCTCCTGAGACGTAAAAGTTTGGCCACACCTGATGTACGCGGTATTTGACCCCAAATTTTTGAATTACTCAGCTTTGTGACATATTTCGACTTATATTTTTATACTTATCGACTACAACGTGATGTCAATTCATAATTAACTGCAGGACAACAGAATAAGTAAGGAAGACAACCTTCAATTAAAGTTTTATCAAAACAAATTTAGGAACAACACAAATTTATTGAAAATCTTTTGAACAACAATTCAGAAAACCGGAAATGAGATGGATGTCAAGGGTTTGGTACATCACTTTGGCTTCTGAACTTCCTTTCTTTACAGTCATGTGATGTACTCCTCACTCGAATATACTGACGTAATAGACAGATATTAATACTGATGTCCCGATTACTGACTAAATGACCTGGAATTTGAATAAACCAATCAGGTTGAGTCTTCATCTTAAGACTATTCATTCTACCAGTCAGTACGACGTGAGAGTTGATTGTTTACCTAAATACTAATGACACTGTTCTGTCACATCCACTACCGAAGACTTCTTCCATCCCAACAGGAAAAACCCGATCGTACCTCCTATAGTCACGGCTAAACACAACCAAACGTTATAAGTCATGAAGATCAACATGACCAAGTTAGAGACTATGATCTGAATAGCGTGAAGGAAGGTTTGATACAAGTGCATCCCGTTCCACATCGACGGTCTGAAATTCAACAGGAACCATTTACAACAGCGTCTTCCCTTAACCCCCAACCTATGCATCTCCAACGGGAAAGGGACAACTCACTGAACGGTGGCTGCGGCTTTCGACGGACATCCACCTCCCGCTGATTTTTTCTTGGACAGCGATTCTCTGTAGTATTTCAACGCTTCGTACATCAACGTCATGACGATGATGGCGAACATAGATCCAATGAGACCTCCTACCGAATCGATCTGCCATGGTTGGAATAGAATAGTTTCCGTATGGCCGAAGTGAAATACACTCTGGAAGTATACAGAACAGTTGACACGGTCGTCGTCGCGTACGTCGCGTACCTCTCTGATAATCATCGACCCGGATCTCGTACAGAGTTCTGATAGATGTTACTTACCCCAGCGCCACAGTATGCTGCGGGACCGCTACAACCGTCTGAAGCTAAAACAACAAAAACATGATGAAAATGAAACATTCACAGGATTCTGATTGGTTAATCGATAGAATGGAGGAGTCTAATGTCTAGTGTTAGTCATCTTCTACACCTCCAGTCTAAATAGACATTACATCGAGTCATAAATAACTTCCGTTGTCTTATATTCTGCAGTTGTTTAGTAAGTAGTAACAATTTATCGCGTCTTCAATGATGTCGTGTGTCGCGTTCTTTCAGTTTTCTTCCAACGTCTTGAACAGTCTGACTAATCACGAAACCTTTCTGGTATATTGCTGAGTGACGTGGTTTTTGTCCTGGTACGAAATTTGAGGAATCCAAAAGAAAATTCACTCACCCATATTTGCCATATGATGATATGATGTAGATATTGTGTGCGACGCACCGTGAGACTCGTGTCTGCTGTGACCGACTTGGTTATGATGTCTACGTCTGGTCCATCGAAATCTATTCTATATATACAGAATACTAGAAATTTAGATAAGGCGAGTAGAGGGGAAGATTGTTTTGTATAGATTCGATATCATCATTATCAAAGCAATCAGATCTAAGGCTGAGAATGATGGATCAGTAACCGCGACAACCGTGTTAAAGGATTTCTTCTTACAAAGTTCGTCTGGTTCGGGTTGTACCATTCTCATTCCAGTGGAATAGGTGTAGGGCTAACGACTACTCTTTCCTCGGGGATATAGACACGACAATGATACGTAAGTTCACAAGTAGTAACATGTTTCGATGGAAGTCAGCACAAGTTCCAGCACCAGGCTGAGAATAATGGTCCAGTGACCAAGACAACCGAAAAGTGCACGCGATAGGGATGAGAGGATTTCTTCTGGCTCGGATGTTTTTAGTTTGTGTGCTTGTCTTCTGTGAATGAGCAATCGCTTTTGAAATTAGTAATCTGAGTTCTGTCTTAGAACAGATAAACGAACTAAATTGAGATGGCATCTGAACTGGCATCGGAAGGTGGGTTAGAAGTAGGTGGTCTGTTCCTACTCCAAATTGATGACCTTGGGCTAATGACAGATTTCAAAAAGAAATTTAAACTTGAACACCTGACGAGAAAAGGTTTTGATACGCAGATTACCAATTGATTCATGATTAGAACATGAATGGTCATGATAGAATAAGGTTATGAATGATTACGATAGATAATGTTTATGAATGATTAGAGCTTCGTAATTAATTTCCTTTTTTTGATTTTTATAAAACTAAAAGACGATATTACTACATAGTGAATAAGTATATTATTCCATTTTATAATATATTTTATAATATCAACCACAAACATTTTACAAACCCTGAATTTAGCGGGACGCCTAGTGTAGTTCTTAAACTTCCTGACTTGGACGTTATGGTCGTGAGTTCGTAACCTCCTCCCGCATCCTGTTATACCCACAAAAGAGTGAAAAACGGGATTGAAACCACCACCACCACCACTACAAATCTGAATTTAAAATATACAAATAGGCTGTCAACAAATTTGTTCAAAAATAATTTATCTATCAGGCAAACTTTTTCCATTCAACAATTTTCCTCCAACTAGACGGCCATCTTTGTAGATCTCTATCGTCAAATGATAGTGACTCTAATTGTAATCCTCTGGTAAGATAATAAAAAAGCTCACAATGATTCGAGCTTTTACAATCTAATCAATTTATATTATATAATCTAAATGCACTAATCCCATCCTTCAGAGTAACAATTAGAAAGTTAATCCCAGCATTGTGTTCTCTCAAAATTTTGATTTCTCTCACAATACCCGAATCCACACTAATCATATCTGACAGAATCTAAAATCTGCTATCAAAACCAACAACAATACACTTGAGTGAAAACATAATCGAGACCAAGGACTCCTGAAGTTTTCATTAGATAATCTAATGTCCTCTTTTAACCGTACCCAATAGGCTGTCCTAAAAAAGTCGAAAATCGTGTTAAAATCGTAGGTAAAACTAAAAGTACTCATGACGACAGCAACCGCTGCTGAATTGCATCGAAACATGTTACTACTTGTGAACTTACATGTCATTGTCGTGTCTATATCCCCGAGGAAAGAGTAGTCGTTAGCCCTACACCTATTCCACTGGAATGAGAATGGTACAACCCGAACCAGACGAACTTTGTAAGAAGAAATCCTTTAACACGGTTGTCGCGGTTACTGATCCATCATTCTCAGCCTTAGATCTGATTGATTTGATAATGACGATATCGAATCTATACAAAACAATCTTCCCCTCTACTCGCCTTATCTAAATTTCTAGTATTCTGTATATATAGAATAGATTTCGATGGACCAGACGTAGACATCTTAACCAAGTCGGTCACAGCAGGCACGAGTCTCACGGTGCGTCGCACACAATATCTACATCATATCATCATATGGCAAATATGGGTGAGTGAATTTTCTTTTGGATTCCTCAAATTTCCTAACAGAACAAAAACCACATCAGCAATAGACCAGAAAGGTTTCGTGATTAGTCAGACTGTTCAAGACGTTGGAAGAAAACTGAAAGAACGCGACACACGACATCATTGAAGACGCGATCAATTGTTACTACTTACTAAACAACTGCAGAATATAAGACAACGGAAGTTATTTATGACTCGATGTAATGTCTATTTAGACTGGAGGTGTAGAAGATGACTAACACTAGACATTAGACTCCTCCATTCTATCGATTAACCAATCAGAATCCCTGTGAATGTTTCATTTTCATCATGTTTTTGTTGTTTTAGCTTCAGACGGTTGTAGCGGTCCCGCAGCATACTGTGGCGCTGGGGTAAGTAACATCTATCAGAACTCTGTACGAGATCCGGGTCGATGATTATCAGAGAGGTACGCGACGTACGCGACGACGACCGTGTCAACTGTTCTATATACTTCCAGAGTGTATTTCACTTCGGCCATACGGAAACTATTCTATTCCAACCATGGCAGATCGATTCGGTAGGAGGTCTCATTGGATCTATGTTCGCCATCATCGTCATGACGTTGATGTACGAAGCGTTGAAATACTACAGAGAATCGCTGTCTAAGAAAAAATCAGCAGGAGGTGGATGTCCGTCGAAAGCCGCAGCCACCGTTCAGTGAGTTGTCTCTTTCCTGTCACAGATGTGGGGGGTAAGGGAAGACGCTGTTGTAAAATGTTTTCTGTTGAATTTCAGACCGTCGATGTGGAACGGGATGCACTTGTATCAAACCTTCCTTCACGCTATTCAGATCATAGTCTCTAACTTGGTCATGTTGATCTTCATGACTTATAACGTTTGGTTGTGTTTAGCCGTGACTATAGGAGGTACGATCGGGTTTTTCCTGTTGGGATGGAAGAAGTCTTCGGTAGTGGATGTGACAGAACAGTGTCATTAGTATTTAGGTAAACAATCAACTCTCGTTCTGTACTGACTGGTAGAATGAATAGTCTAAAGATGAAGACTCAACCTGATTGGTTTATTCAAATTCCAGGTAATTTAGTCAGTAATCGGGACATCAGTATTAATATCTGTCTATTACGTCAGTATATTCGAGTGAGGAGTACATCACACGACTGTAAAGAAAGGAAGTTCAGAAGCCAAAGTGATGTACCAAACCCTTGACATCCATCTCATTTCCGGTTTTCTGAATTGTTGTTCAAGAGATTTTCAATAAATTTGTGTTGTTCCTAAATTTGTTTTGATAAAACTTTAATTGAAGGTTGTCTTCCTTACTTATTCTGTTGTCCTGCAGTTAATTATGAATTGACATCACGTTGTAGTCGATAAGTATAAAAATATAAGTCGAAATAAGTCACAAAGCTGAGTAATTCAAAAATTTGGGGATCAAATACCGCGTACATCAGGTGTGGCCAAACTTTTACGTCTCAGGGGCTACTTATTCTGTAAAATATAATATCCGGGCGATTTCAGTATAAACATTATATTATTAGGTAATTAACAAGAATGTCAAGTTCAAAAATATTATGGCAAGAAAATAGACGAAAATATTACTGTCGGACATCATAATTTTATCCTGTTGTGGGATTACTACTTTTAATCTGCGTATGTGTTACGACTATAATCAATTCAAAAGGTAATATTCGTTTGAATTGCTTATTGTGATATATACTATAATATGTGTAAACAGCCAGTATAATATTGTAAGAATATATTATCGAATAATAATTTAAGCGAAGGGAAACTGTTCGACTTTAGCATCGCAGGCTAGTAAGACAAAGACATTTGCGATCGGGATAGACGTGTTGACCACCCTGGCGTAGACAGTTTCACAAGGCAGCATAGAAATCTTAAACCTGATTAGATAGGATGGTCGAGAATTGAGATACTGAGCGCGATGATGTAAAAAGGAAAACTCAAAAAGTTGATAATAATATGCTAATTAGATGTCCAAATTTTGCGGGTGATTAAGAGAATTGAGACTTACCTTGTCCATGTCGAAACCTGGAGGCACCCTGAGTAGGTGAGAGTTTGCACTCGACTGCCATCAATTTATTTATGAAATGACTCATCCATGGAAGTGTGCAATATTTATGAGACGAGGTCTTCTGGAACGTGTGCAATATTTTTGAAATGAACACCATCAGAGTGTGCAATACTTTTGAACTGTGCAATAAAATTCATCAATATTATGAAATGACCTCAGAGTGTGCAATACTTTTGAAACAATCCTCCATCAAAATGTTCAATATTTATGAGACGAATTCTCCATGGAAGTGTGCAATATTTTTGGCATGAACACTTTCAGAGTGGGCAATACTTTTGAACCCAATCCTCCACCGAAGTGTGCAATATTTATGGAACGAGTTCTACTAGAACGTTTGCGATATTTTTGAAATGAGTATCCTCAGAGTGTGCAACATTTCTGAGATGAATCCTCCATCAGTGCAAGATTTATGAGATGACTAAAACGTTTGCAGTACTCATGAAATGACTCATTCATGGCAGTGTGCAATATTTATGAGACGAGTTCTGTTGGAACTGTGCAATATTTTTGAAATGAACACCCTCAGAGTGTGCAATATTTTGAGATGAATCTCCATCAATCAAAGTTTGCAATATGAAATGAAAAGTGTCAATATTATGAGACGATCTTGAAGTGTGCAATATTTTTGAAATGAACACTTTCAGAGTGTGCAATACTTTTGAACCCAATCCTTCATCAGAGTGTGCAATATCTATGGAACTCTTCTGGAAGTGTGCAATATTTTCACTTTCAGTGTGCAATACTTTTGAACCCAATCCTTCATCAGAGTGTGCAATATCTATGGAACGAGTTCTTCCAGAACGTGCAATATGAAATGAATATCCTCAGTGTGCGATACTTATGAAACGAATTCTGCCAGAACGTGAAATAAATATCCTCAGAGAGTGTGCGATACTTCTGAAAGGAATCTTTGAATGAACACACTATGGCGTTCGGTGGCTCCACGTTAGTACCAGTCGGAAATTATTGCGCATGCGTCAATGGCTGTATCTTGTATTCAAAGCTGTGGAACGAAAGTTATTGCTGCCTGTTCTGTTTAACCAACAGTAACTGACAAAGTAGAAACTCTTTGTTTTCAACTCAAAGACCTACTGGAAACTAACGATTAGTACACAAGAACCTCACCAAATTAGGTAGCTCCGGCACCGACACATCAAAATCTAAATTAGACGTACGTACGCCATAGTGTTAACGGTCATGATTTCCACTGAATACACAGAAAAGGTTGATTTACTACAGCAGCGAGTACCAGTATGAATATCTCTTGCCTACTGTATCCCTTGACTACAGAATTTTTATCTCAGCGCTCTCTACAGCTAATTTGGGGCATATACCCACTGACACCATTAATGTTATACACACAGCAGTTTAGATTATAAGAAAGGTAGCATGCTTAACGAGTTACACCCAAAATATACTAAAAAAGGAAAAAACGACAGAAAGGAACACACAAGAGGGTAATTATACAACAAAATCTTACCTCGTTAATATCATACAGATATACCTTCACGGTGAGTGTTACATTTGGGTGTATATGAATATGCGACAGTGTTAAGTTACAAAATAAGCGAATATATAGGCTCTAACAGTAACAACACCCTCTTGTAGGATGTTATTCAAGACAGGAAACGTGAAGCGATTATATACACAAGGATTTAGTCCGATTCCGGTTAGTATATATCGATCTCAGGGTTCCACTTCCGCAATAAACTAATTTCTACAACAAATCATAAGTATGACAAAAAAATAAAATATATATTTGTTATTATATATAAAAAAAATTATTTATATGCTTGGCTTCTGTACTTTCTTTCCTCTCTTGTCACTAGAATCCAGTGATGCATTCATCTCTCTTTTCAGAAGATCTTATTGTCTTATTGTCGATATCGAGGCTAACATAGTGTCGTCATTGTTGCTCCCGCTATCCACTTCTCCCTCAACCATGCTGAGGGGCCACGACGCGATTCGTTGAAGCGAACAACAACAAAGAATGTATACAAAAACCATTTCCCTTGTTTTGATCAGAGTCCAAAATTCGGGCACAGCCGGTAACAGGAAGATATTAACAACGATGTCCTAAATACTGATTAACAATACCTGAAACCGGAAATAGATCAAATGAGATCTGTCTCTTGAGGGTGTTGCAACTATCCAGAGCCACCATCCTTACCCTAAGACTAATGGCAGTGTTCCGTTACGTCGACTACGACGGACTTCTTCCAGCCGAACAGGAAATAACCGATCACGGCCCCTATGACGACGGCTATGCACAGCCACACGTTGTAAGTCATGAAGATGAGCATGAGGAAGTATGAGAGCACCATTTGAACCGCGTGAAGGAACGTTTGATACACGTGCATCAGATTCCACATCGACGGCCTGAAATCCATTTAAGAAACACAATTTCATTTGTGACCTTTGATCCGGGATTGAAGGATCGGGACGAGATCGAGGGTATTTCAAAAACTAATCGAAACATCTTCGCTTCCTAAAACCCAACTTCCAACCCCCCACCACCCCGCAAAACAGCGGTTTCAGCAGATCCATTTCCGGTTCTGTGAAATGACTAAACAAATGGACAAGGATTCGCTGTTTGTATGTGAATCTAAGACCCAGGAAGACTGTTTAACTAGTCACTCAATAAGTCTTCAATCTGATATAAACAGAACTGCTGACAAGCCCACGTGACTTAGAGGTAGTGCTAACCTTCAAACAGGGTTTAGAGGTTAAAATCGGTTACAGAGGTTAGAGTTACGGTTACTGTTACGCGACCTGAGCAAGTACGAACATAAATCTGCCACATTTCTGAATTTCTTTACTCTACATACCTACAACCGGTAGCAGGGTAGTAGAATACCGTCTAACAGTGTCTATACCGACTACTTGAGAGTAGTCACCTTACCCCAAGTCACTAATCCCCAATTTCATCTGTCCTGTGAACGATCAACCTTATTGTCAACGTCCCACGATAATGGTTACTAACCCCACAATCCAACTACCATAAAGCAAAGACACCCACACCCGCACTACTACCAGAAAAAGAAGACAGCAGAGAGAATAAAATTTGGTTAAAAAGGTAAAAAGGAGACAAACCTGAAGGCGAGCAAAGAAGAGGGACGAGAGTGAGGGATCAATGGAACCTCCTCGAACGTTTTGTTATTTGGTGAACGTCTTCTGCGGAAAATTTAAGAAAAGACAAAGCAACTATGAGGCTTCGAAAGAGAAACTGAAAACCCCAGCATCCAACCGGAAATGAGCCTGAACCTATCTCTGGCTGTTGGAGATCCGGCTTAGTCAAAGACTCAAAAGTGTACGGAACACTCTCCCTACAACTGCTCGCAACCTATATTACACTAGAAACCTCAGGAATGGGTGCATCGATTTTCAAACGAAATCCTCTTGAGAGTGTGCAATATTTATGAAACGAAACACATGTACATATTGTGCAGTAATTATTAAAGTGAAACAATCGTCGAGAGATTATAATTAATCCTCATGAAACTGTGCAATATTTATGAAATAAGTCTGAACTCACACCATTGGAACACATTTTTTAAAGAAAGTGTGCAATATTTATGAAACGAAATACTCGTAAAAACGTGCAGCAATTATGAAATAATCACGAAATACATAACCACGTCTCATGAAAGTGTGCAATATTTTTGAAATGAACTTCTCACACTAATAAGCAGTAATTATAAAACGACTGTCGAAAGATTACAATTAATTCTCATGAAAGTGTGCAATATTTATGAAACAAAATCCTCATATCAGTGTGCAGTAATTATGAAATGGAACTCTTACTATAGGAATACACATAGTTAACGAAATGAATTCTTCAGAGGTGTGCGATATTTATGAAATAAATCTTTTAACGGGTCCATCACCTCTATAACACATTTCTCAAATTGATTTCTTTATCTGAGTGTGCAGTATTTATGAAACGAAATACTCATACCAGCGTGCAGTATTTATGAAACAAATCCCTTCAACACGAATACACGTTGTTTAAGACATGGATTCTTCTGGAAAGTGTGCATTAATTATGAAACGAGTTGTAGCTAAAATTATACGTCCTCTAAGAATCTACTCTCATACTGAAATGTGCAGTATTTATGAAATGAACAAGCGACTAAAAACAACGCGATGAACGTGTGCATTACTTTTGAAATGAATTTTTCGTGAATACCACAACACCAACCACCACCACATTTTGATCGTCTTCTTGAAGTCTAAACATTAAAACAAAATTAGGCCCAAACGAAATACAATAAAACTGCAGAGGATCATCCGAATCTTCAACCCACCGACAGCCCAACAGCACAGAAATAAGGGTAAGTGATAGATAACAAAAGGAAAGCGACCTAATTTTTGAAATACCCTCACGTCAACAAATACTAATCTCAGAGTCAGGAGAACAGAGAGAGAGAGAGAGAAGCCACAGACACAGACACAGATACAGACACAGAGAGCTGACACACAGCCTCAATAAATAAATAAATAAAACAGAAGCCAAAAACCAAAAAGTCAAAAAAGCATCCAAAACCAGGTTGTTAAAAAAAATGAAAAAATGAAAAAAAGAGCTTTGAGCTTGTAATTTGAATAACCGGCTCTACTTACGGCTGCTTATGAATCACTTCACCTACGAGGCTGCAAAAACAAATTAATTTATTAATTAAGCTCATTATAATATGTTAATTACAAACTTTTAATTAATTTCCATCATCCGACAAACGTGAATTTATTTTTAAAAAGCGCCAAAACCCAGCAACAGAAAGCGACAACTTCAGCATAAAAGCTGTGCTTTCAACCACCGGACATTAATCGCTCACCGAATTAATTCACAAAACAAAATGGCGGACGAGGAAAACGTTAAAAAACGCACACAAATATTTATTATTATTATTATTATCTGAGAGTTAACTGCCACGTGTCTCCGAGTTGGAGTCAAAAGTGTAGAAGGACGGACTTGTGAGCAATGATTTTGCTGTCGGTCAATCTTTCCCTTCCCCAACCATCCGCCTTCCTTTTCTTCTTCACCTTATCGACAAGAGATCCGAATGAGTTTGGAAAAAAATAAAAATTTAAGGGAGGAAAATGAAGTCTCGAAGGAAGTAGAAAACCGAATCGACGAAGAAAAAAACAACAGCAGAAGGTCTAAGAAGAAGTGATGAAAAGTAACAGTCAGCAAAAAGAAAAAAACCGACAGATGACAATAGAAAAGACAGCCAGAAAGAGGAAACCAAACGACAGAGAAAGGAGACGTCAATACATCACTAACTGTAGCAAGAAGTAACTGGAAAAATAGAACAGCTAGTCGAAAGAACTCGAAACCGTTATCAAAGGAACGAAGAACTTAAAAACGATAAGACAGAGTGTAAGAAGAAGAAGAAGAAAGAAGAGAATGAAAATAAGACGTACAAGAACGAAAACTAGGGTATAAAGAAAGAATCCAAACGACAGAAGAAGAAGTTAGCAGACACTAGATAATGGAAATAAGAAAGACTGGAAAATGAAAATAGAACAGAGGATAGAACTATAAACCCTTATCAAAGGAACGAGGAAGTCAATAAAAATGGTAACATAGAGTGTGTCAAGAAGATCTGGAAGGATCAGAACTAGAATAGAGAACGAAGCCGAACGACAGAAGAAGAAGTCAATAAATGAATAACAGCAACAAGAAGAAGAAAGAAGAAAACAGAAGAGACGTTTCAAAGGAACAAGGAAGTCAAAAAATGAGAGACAGAATGTCAGAAGAAGAAAGAAAAAGGTGAGAACTAAAGTATAGAGAAAGAAGCCGAACGACAGAAGAAGAAGAAATGTCAAAAGAGAGAATGAAGAAGAATAATAAGGAAGAAGATCTAGAAACCTAGATAAAGAAGCCAAACGGTAGAAGAAGTCAAGGAATGACTAAGTACAACAAAAGAAAAGGTTGGAAGACAATAACAAAAGAGAAGATGATCCAAAAGCAAACTAGAAGACAGTAAAAGAAACGGAAGTATGAAAGACAGTCAAAAGAACCAGAATAAGACAGCAAAAGAAACAGATAAGAAGACGGAAGAAGAAGAAAACAGGAAGAACAAGAAAGAAAAAAAGAAAAAGTAGAAACCACTAAACAAGTAGAAGAAGAAGTAGTCAAAGACCAAGTAACGAAGAAAGATAAGACAATGAGAGAAGAAGATCTAAGAAGAAACGATGGAAACTATCGGGAAAAGCGTTTTCCCAGGCTCTCATTCACAACGACAGCGTCTTCTCTCTCCCTCCCTATCTATCTCCAACAGGAAATGTCAAAATACGCAAAAATAAAACTCACTGTACGATTTTGTTTCCTTCCGACGAAGACTCGCTTACTTTTCCTGCGGGAAACCTGACGGATTTGTATTGTAGTGAATTGTAAGTTTTCCAGAACAGATATTCCCTGTAGTACTTCAAGCCTTCGTATAGTGCGGCCATGAGAATGATACCAAACATAGATCCGATCAGACCTCCTACGGAATCGATCTTCCATGACCCAAACAGTATCGTTTCTGTGAAACCGAAGTGAAATGACATCTGAAACCGGAAACGGTTGTCATGTGAGTATGCACCTCTCCGATAAACCCCTCCAAACCGGAAGTCCTAACCTATAATCGACTCACCGACATCATGCTGTGTTCTGAGTGGTTGCCACCGCCATCTGAAAAATGCAGAAACAGCAAAATTAATCTTCCGACGGCTTTTAATTGTTTAATCTCGAGAGAACGGAAGTGATGGAGAAATCGAGTTTGGAGAGAAACCACATCCGTTCGGAGACCACGTTCGCACGGTGATACCCGATCACCGGTATCGGGAAAGCTTTCTCACGTCGACAGATTCATAAATGATGCACACTACACCGCGACTGATTCGTTTCAGATCGCAGAATCGTTTTCAAATGGTGTGCATTACTTTTGAAATGAATTCATCGAAGTGTGCATTATTTATGAAATGAATACATCCCCTTCGTGTGCAATACTTTTGAGAGAAGCTCACTATCAAGCTGTGCAATATTTTTGAAATGAATCTCTCGCTTAAGTGAAGATCACTCAAAACATTTTCATAACTACTGCTTTGACGGGAGACTCATTTCAAAAATATTGCACAGTTTCTTACAGATCATATTTTAAAAGTTTTGGAAACGTACTCAAAGAGTTCGCTCGACTCATAAATAACTTCCGTTTTTATTTGACATTTATGAAACAACCAAAAAAGTTGCTCCATCCATTCACTACAGTCGTGTCATCTTCTTCCAACTCTCTGCTTATACTGGAAGGCAGTCTGACAGATCAGGTTTCTTCCTTTCAGGACTTTTCCAAGGAACGGAACAAATGACTGAGCCTCGGGGCAAGGTCTTCAGAGTCAGAAGGGTGTGGTAGAACAGACTCTCCAATCCTCACACTTACCGCACGTGGTCGCCAACTGTACTGTTTAGACGTGAATGACAATTTCAAACACCTTCCGACTCAAACTAGTTTCCCCAGGTGTCGGTGATATACCTGACCGATCCAACATTTCTGCTGGATGGCTTACCAACGTGGCTTTGGTCCCGGTATGAGCTCTAAAAGGTTGTGGGAGAGATGGGGAGGATTTTACTACCCTCGATTCCTCTACAAAAGTTGTGACAAACCCATTTCCAACCCTCCAATGGGTTACTCATCCCTGACGTCACACAAGACAGGTGTCCCAAGAATAAACAGCCTCTGGAGTACAGTCAATCCTCCTAGAACGCGGTTTCCATCAACACGGTACGGACTACAAAGAGGGTTGGCTGTATACAACAATACTCAGACATTCGTCTAAACGGCTGGATGCACAATCAACTACATCTCCATTCGATACCAACGGAAGTTACTTATGACTAACAGATCTACTAACTATACCACTACCCTACATTCCTCTTTGAAGGTTATGACAAACCCATTTCCAACCCTCCGATGGGTTACTCATCCCTGACACCACACAAGACTGACGTCAGCCAAGACCCAGACATTCGTCTCAATGGATACACAATCCATCCAATACCCATCGGAAGTTACTTATGAGTCATAAACTATGAATGAAGTTATCTTCTCCCAGAACTAGTTCCTCAATCCCTTAGCAGAGAAAATTCACTCACCCATATTTGCCATATGATGATGTAGGTATTCTGGCGACGCGCCGTGCGATTCGTGTCCGCTGTGACCGCCGTGAGCGTCGTGACTACTATGACTACTGTGGTCCATGGCAAACTATTCTATTTATAAATCTAGATAAAACAAACAGACAATAAAATCTTTTTTATTTGACATCGTCATTATCAAACTTCATTGAACTTAGGGCTAAGAACTAAGACTCAAGAAAACTACAGCAGTCAAGCACAACTATGTCTCTCTATCGGGCATTACACTCACTACACTCGTTCGACACCTTCGTCATCACAACAGAAAGTTTAATGTTTCAAGGTCCAAAGGTTGATGGGGGAAACCATGTTTCTAACTAACCCAAATCGACCTCAACAGACTCCCCAAACAACCCTCAAGCCAAAGTTGACCTAACATCCAGTCAGCTAATCACAACAGCTGACCAAACCCTAAAACGACCCCCCCACGGATTGAGGAAGCAGCCACACAGACAAAAAAACGTTTCTGAGACCGACTAATTAGGTTTCAGCGATGCGTTCATTTGTAGGATTCGGTTGAAAAGAATTCATTTCATAAGTAATGCACACTTTTGTTTGTGAACTTGGTTGAAATTGGAACACTTTTAAACAAGAAAAATTCATTTTTCATAAATACTGCACAACTGTGAGTCTACTGAAATGATGAAATGAATACGCACCTAAAGCAACGCATTGCTCACGAGATGGAAGTGTGCATTACTTTTGAAATGAACTCTGCACTTACGTGTGCATTATTTATGAAATGAGTTCTCTGTAAATGCGTTTACAACCGTTGGAATGAATGATTCCGGTTCGTGTGCAATATTTACGAAATGGACTCTGTAAAAGTGTGCAATACTTTTGAGACGGAATCTGTGCAAATGTGCTTGTGAACTGAATCCTACGTGAAAGTGTGCATTATTTTTGAAAAATCCTCCCAAGTTTGAAATTTATATTTAGACTCAGTTCTGAGTGAAAATGTGCATTACTTATGAAATGAGTTCTTTGTAAAAACGTTCGCCACCTTTGAAATAAGGGTTTCCGATTCGTGTGCAATACTTATGAAATGAACTCTGTAAAAGTGTGCAATACTTTTGAATACTTCCACAAGTTTAGCATATTTTTACAAGTTCATAAAATTGTGCATTACTTTTGAAACGGAATCTGAAAAAGGTCTTTTGAACTGAATTTTACGTAAAAGTGTGCATTATTTTGAAAAATCTCAAGTTGAAATTTATATTTAGCCTCAGTTCTGATGAAAATGTGCATTACTTATGAAATGAGTTCTTTTTAAAAACGTTCGCCACCTTTGAAATAAGGGTTTCCGATTCGTGTGCAATACTTATGAAATGAACAGTGTAAAAGTGTGCCAAGTGTAGCATATTTTGGAAAAGAATTCAGGAAATCGTGCATTACTTTTGAAACGAATCTGTGTTAATATAGTTTTGAACTGAATTCCCCGTGAAAGTGTGCATTATTTTTGAAAAAAAAAATCCTTCCAAAGTGTGCAATATTTATGAACGCAGTATTGAGTTCTGAAAATGTGCAGAACTTATGAGATGAGTCCATCTGCAAAATGTGTTCGCAACCCTTGAAATGAGTAATTCCCGTTCGTGTGCAATACTTTTGAAATAAGTTCTTCATAAAACTGTGCATTACTTTTGAATTGAATTCTCGGTGAAAGTGTGCAATATTTATGAACGCAGTACAGAGTTCTGAAAATGTGCAGAACTTATGAGATGAGTTCATCTGCAAAATGTTGGCTACCCTTGAAATGAGTATTTCCGATTCGTGTGCAATATTTATGAAACGGATTCATTGTTTAACTGTGCAATAATTTTGAAATGAGTTCTTTGCAAAGCCCATTCATGTATAAAACAAAATTCAAAGTCTTTCACTTGAGTGAGCGGTTCATTTCATAAGTACTGCACAGTTTCTCTGAAGACGGGCAAACAAGGAAAACTTGTTCGAACTTACAAACTCACAAAACAATTTTCAAAGGCGTTCGAACGCCTCGTTCTCTACCGATAATCAAAACTCCCTTAATTAGTTCTGTTTGCCTGTCTGCCTCAGTTAATGAGACCGACTAGTTACGTTCCTGCGACACGTGTAACATTGTCTTCGACGGTCAACAGACAGATGTCTTCTATATTATCAGAGGATATTTGGGAGAGAACTTTCCGTTCCAAGCTGAACCAGTTGTTTCGTTTCCTGTCTTCTCTACTCAAGCTGTCGTCATAGATAATTGAACCTGTCACATGTTGTGGTACACATAAGCTCTCCCAACTTGGTCACGCCCAATTATTACGACCCACTTTTATGGCCACTATTCAAATTTATCTATTTGTTTATCTATTATCTTTATTCTAAGCATTGCCGCGAGATTTATTTTATGTAAATAAGTTGAAAGCTCTTCTTGTCTAATTTCCCATGCGCTTTTGGCTTGTTTATCTAGCTGAGCTTTTCTCTACACCTTCAAGAGGCCCCCTGTTAGCATAACCTCACATTTCAAGGCGTACAGGATTAGTCAACGTCATCACCTCCATCATTACTAACTAAACTTGGGTAGTACGAGAAATTATCGAATATTTATCACATTTACCGGTTAGTTTATAAAATATCCAGCTCGTAATCTGAGAAAACTTTATTTATAATTCCCATTAAAAGTTGAAGATTATATAAAATATCCGGTGATTGTAATAAATTTTGAGTATTTTGTCACATTTACCAAGCCTGGTTGGTGATTATGATCAATCATCCGAAATTATACATTTATGTGAACTGCAAAGTAATATGATATATGCTCCGGTAAAAGTGATAAATCGGGCAAATATAAATATAATTCCTGGCGATTATTCATAACCACTAAGCTTGGCAGAGGTGAGACATTATCGAGTATTTATACTCGATAAGTAATACTGTATACATGTAGAAGTGATAAATAGGACAAATCTTAGTTAATGTGACAAATTATTTGATATTTATCACACTTACCGGTTACTTTATGAAGTATCCAACTCGTAATCTGAGAAAACTTTTATGAAATTCCCCTCATTACAGGTTGGAGATTTTATAAAATAGCCGGTTGATGTGATAAAAATTCGATACTTTCTCATACTACCCAAATTTACTTTATGATTATGAATAATCGCCGGGAATTATATATATATATATATTTGCTCGATTTATCACTTTTACCGTAACAAATATACGATATTACTTTACGGTTTACTTTAAAAAAATATAATTTCCGGTGGTTGTTCATAATCACTAAGCTTGGCAGAAGTGAGACATTATCGAATATTTATCACATTTACCGGGTAGTTTATAAAATATGCAACTCGTAATCTGAGCATTATTTTAAAAAATCCCCCCATTACTAATTTTAGATTTTATAAACTAGCCGGTAAATGTGATAAATACTCGATAATGTCTCACTTCTGCCAAGCTTAGTTAGTGATTATGAACAACCACCGGAAAAAAAATTTTTTAAAGTAAACCGTAAAGTAATATTGTATATATGTTCCGGTAAAAGTGATAAATCGGGCGAATAATCGGCAAATATATATATAATTCCCGGCGATTATTCATAATCATAAAGTAAACTTGGGTAGTATGAGAAAGTATCGAATTTTTATCACATCAACCGGCTATTTTATAAAATCTCCAACCTGTAATGAGGAATTTCATAAAAGTTTTCTCAGATTACGAGTTGGATACTTCATAAATTAACCGGTAAGTTTGATAAATATCCAATAATTTGTCTGATTTATCACTTCTATACGTATACAATATTACTTTCCGGTCAAATTTTTAAAAAAATTTATAAAATGCTCAATTGTATAAGTTTTAGTATAAGGAAATCATTTCAATACCTTGAAATGGAATCCCCTACAAGTGTGCATTACTTATGAATGGAATTCGTACTAAATATTGCGCTATTTAGATAAATGAATTTACTCTACGCATCGGAAGAAATTTATGACTCGACCTAACATGTGATAAGGACGAATTCATTTCATAGATGACTTCACGTTAAATTCCTTCGTGTGTCAGTCTTTTCTAATCTCCTCGAGTCATTCCAAAAGTGATGCACACTCGTATAACGATCCCAAGAAACGAGAGGGTAGAGAGCACCAACATCACATTAAACACGACAGCAACAACAACAACAACAAAGTCCCACAACAAACCCAATCAAACGAAGGACGGAATCTTTATTTTTTGTAAAAATCCATCGAGGACACGTGTTGATAAGTGCTAACCAGCGACCAGCTTTTCCTGCTTTTGTTTTCTCTAACCCCAGATAACCGCGACAGCAAATTTCCTCAAAGATAATTTATCTACCAGCCAAAACTCTTTTCCCGATTCGACAGCGAGCACATTCCAATCAGTGTGTCACTCACTCTAATTATAACCCCCAGTAAACACGAACATGAGCTTTTGCCCTAATTCCTGCCATAAAACCGTTAATCTTTTGATTGTGCCCTTCTCAAAATCCCGGATAATCTGACACTCCCCCACGGACAAACAACTTTCTTTGATTTTTATTGCCCCCCATTTCCTTCCTCATTTGTTTGTCAACTCAACACTTTTGGATTTGTCCGCCATCTTGTCTTACTACAACAACTACAACTCTTAAAAGAGCGATCACTACCCAAGCTGACTTGGTTCATTCCAAGCAGAACAGTTTCCTCCTCTTGGATGGACCCAGACCCGATGTTCAAATCTGTCCCCCTTGTGTGTGCAGTATTATTGAAATGAATCTCTCTCGAGACCTTCGTCAAAATTAGAAGACCAGCTCATGAAGATCGAAATGGGAATCAGACGCCAATACCTCGTTTCATAAGTAATGCACGCGGCTTGCATACAAATCAATTCGTATTAAAAATGTGCAATACTTTTGAAACGAATTTCCTTTTAGTGTGCAGTATTTATGAAATGAATTGTCCTTTCAAGTGTGCAATACTTTTGAAATGAATTCTTCCTTCTTGTGTGCAACATTTATGAAATTAATTTTTTCTTGAAGTGTGCAATACTTTTGAAAAAAATTTTTCCTTTTAGTGTGCAGTATTTATGAAATGAATTGTCCTTCATGCAATATTTATGAAATGAATTTGTCACCCAATCGTGTATTACTTTTGAATTGAATTCTACCTTCAAGTGTGCAATATTTATGAAACGAATTCTCCCCTGAGTGTGCAACACTTAAAAGAATTCTTCATTCTTGTGTGCAATATTTATGAAATAAATTATTTCTAGACTTTTATATCTTCACGCGAGAAAATCAGAGACCAGAGAAACCTCAAAGGAGGACAATGAGTGCTCTATATCTCGTTTCATAAATAATGCACAGTTTAAGGTTAAATTCATACCAAAAGTAATACACAAGCTTGAAAAACGTATAAATATTTGAAATGAGTTCTTACTAAAAGTGTGCATTACTTTTGAAATAGATCCTTCCGTTAACTTGCAATATCTACAAAACAAGGTCTCACTATACTCTCAAGTAGTTCCTAACTCTGAAGGAGTTGAAGATCAAAAAAGATCACAACACACATACAGCAAACTTATGAGCCATCTATTTCATAAATATTGCACACTTAAATCACTACCACGTTTCATACCACCCAAAACACTCTTCGGGTCAAGGGCTCACGTTACAAATACTGAACAATTTATAACAAAAGTGATGCACACTTGTAACAATAAGTCATTTCATAAATATTGCACACTCGAAGGAAAAATTCATTTCAAAAGTATTGCACACTTCAAGAAAAAATTAATTTCATAAATGTTGCACACAAGAAGAAGGAATTCATTTCAAAAGTATTGCACACTTGAGAGGATAATTCATTTCATAAATACTGCACACTAAAAGGGAAAATTCATTTCAAAAGTATTGCACATTTTAAATACGAATTGATTTGTATGCAAGCCGCGTGCATTACTTATGAAACGAGGTATTGGCGTCTGATTCCCATTTCGATCTTCATGAGCTGGTCTCTGATTTTGTCGAAAGTCTCGAGACAGATTCATTTCAATAATACTGCACACACACAAGGTATTACTCGCTTGCAACAAGTCGTTTCATAAATATTGCACGCTTTTGTGATTTGAATTATTCGAATAAAAAATTCTAAACCAATCCAAGGACCAATGCTGAATAGATATTCAACTGCATCCCGACACAATAAACCTAAAGGTCATCTTAGAGGTCACGAAAAACGCCTAAAAGAACCGCGAATTTACACACCGACGTCCAACAAAAGACCAAAACTGAAGAACTATAAACGAGTGAAAGAAATAGACTACAAACATGGAAGGAAATCAAGCAGAAAGGAAAGAGCAACATGATCCTTAAACGACAGAAACAAACAAAAACAAAATGGCGATAACTACGCCATTACCTCGACCAACTAACTATCACATACACCCTACGAACCTCCAAATTTTGATTTTGTCACAAAAATTCCGATGAAGTTCGTCAAGAAATTTAGAACGAAATTCTAAACCGAAGCCATCTTGATTCGCGAACTATGATTCTCAACAACTCAAACAAGAGATTTCCTCAAAGTCAATCACGTCTCGGCCTTAAATCTTCAAATTTATTGTTGGCAACCCTGTGAACAATTCATACAGATGATGGGTGATGACCAGTTAGCCTTCGCTGTTATGGTCTTAATTCAACCAATTACAATCCGCCATTTTGTGCATCGTACAACCAATAATTACAGAATTGTTGTGTTAGGTTGTGCACTGTAACAACCGATACAATGAGATCCGAGATATATTTCGGTACAAGTGATAAACCCGGCGAATATATACACAACTCCGGGCGATAATCACCAACTGACAAATGACTGAGTATTTTTATGTTATGTTTATATTATATTATATGTTATATTTTTATACTGAGTATTTACATTGAGAGCGAACTTTTACTAAATTCATTTAACGAAATTCATCGATTTTATAAACTAGCCAGTAAATATGATAAATACATGTTACAGTAAAAGTGATGAATCGAGCAAATATATATGCAATTCCCGGCGATTATTCATAATCACCAACTGATATAAATGTGACCAATTACTGAATATTTATAACACTTACCGGTTAGTCTATAAAATATCCAATAATCGCGGCAAAATTTTATTAAATCCTCCATTACAATTTGGAGATTTTATAGAATAACCGGTTAATGTGATAAATTTTGAGTATTTTGTCACATTTATTAAGTTTAATTGGTGATTATGAACAATCACCGGAAATTATATGCTTATTACGCAGAACAGAAAGTAATATCGTATATAAGGTATGGTAAGAGTGATAAATTTAGCAAATATGTCTATACAACTCAAAATCAACAGCTAAACATGATGAATGTGACTAAATACTAAATATTTATCACATTTAACGGTTAATTTATAAAATATCCACCTTATAATGGGGAATATAGTAAACGTTTGGTAAGGTTTCGAGTTTGGTATTTTATAAACGAGCCGGTAAATGTGATAAATTTTGATTATTTACTCACAGTTATCACGTTTAGTTGATGATTTTGAGTTGTATAAACATATTTGCTACATTTATCACTTTTACCGTGCCTTATTTACGATATTACTTTACGTAAAAATATATATTTTTGGTGGTTGTTCATAATCCAACTAACTTGTAAATATGACAAATTACTGAGTATTTATCACATTTACTGGCTAATTTACAAAATCTCCAACTTGTAATGGGGAATATAGTAAACGTTTGGTCAGGTTACGAGTTTGGTATTTTATAAACCAGCCGGTAAATGTGATAAATTTTGAGTATCTACTCACATTTATCATGTTTAGTTGATGAATTTGAGTTGTACAAACATATTTGCTAAATTTATCACTTTTACCGTGCCTTATTTATGATATTACTTTCCGTTTTACGTAAAAATATATAATTTTTGGTGGTTGTTCATAATCACCAACTAATCTTGGTAAATATGACAAATTACTGAATATTTATCACATTTACCGGCTAGTTTATAAAATCTCTACCTAATGGGGAATATTATAAAAGTTTTGTATGAATATCTTATAAACTACCCTGTAAGTGTGATAAGTATTCGATAATTGGTGACATTGTCCAAGTTTAGTTGGTGATTATGAATAATCGCCGGGGATTATATATCATAAATTTTCTAAATTTATCACTTTTACCGTAGTATATTTCGTGTGTAACGAACAAAACCACCATTACGTTCCAAGTCACCTAATACTTGTTCTCTCTCTGTCAGCACTCCTCCCCTCCCAAATCAAAATTTCATGTTCATACCAAACACATTCAGGTACGATTTCCTAAAAGAGATGTGTAAGGGAGGTCAGTAAACCGGCATCTGAGATTAGAAACTCGATTTCCAAACAAACCAAATCAAAACCTAACCAAAAACACGATTCGGAAAGCCTGATCAGATGAACACAAGAACCAGAGCAAAAGGAGTCGGGGGGGCGGCGGCGGCAAACGAAACACTGGCACTTTCAAGGGCATCAAAACCTCGAGGTTAGGTCAACCGACATTGGCTTTCCTTTCTCTGATTAATTAAGCAAATAAGAGCGGCCAACGCAAATTCCATAAAAACTTTTTCCAGGTGCGAGGTGACCAGTGACACTGAGAGAACCAGTGTCACCTGTCTCTCATTTACAATTCAGACAAGGAACCATTGAATGAAAATTTATTTCATAATTAATGCACACTTATTTACCGAAGACAATTTAAAACGACGTACTAATTGAAGTGATGTCAACAAATGAGCACAATGCCCCTATAAATTTATTCTTTTAACTGCAATTTACGAAGTGAGATCTTCGTAAAAGTGTGCATTACTTTTGAAATGAAATCTCCCCACTAGCGTGTGTTGCTTTTGAAAAAAGTTCTTCTTTATTGTGCATTATTTATGAAATGAGATCTTCGTAATAGAGTGCATTACTTTTGAAATAAAGCTTTTCTACTAGCGTGCATAATTTTTGAAATAAAATCTCTTTACTAGTGTGCATTATTTATGAAATAAGACGTCTGTTGGTTGAGAGACAAAACTCCTGACTACCGACATAATGATTTTTCCTGGCTGTGTGCATTATTTATGAAATGAGATCTTCGTAAAAGCGTGCATTACTTTTGAAATAAAATCTGTCAACTAGTGTGCAATACTTTTGAAATGAAATCTGTCAACTAGTGTGCAATACTTTTGAAATGAAATCTTCGTATAAGTGCACATTTATTTTAAATTAAAGTCTGTCACTGTGTGCATTAGTTTTGAAAAAGTTTCTGTATTACTGTGTATCATTTATGAAATGAAACTTTCCTGAAAGTGTGCCTAATTTCTGAAATAAAATCTCTTCACTAGTGTGCATTATTTATGAAATAAGGGGACGTTTTTGGTCGAGAGAACCAAGCTCCTGACTATGGACGCAATGATTTTTTCTCGCCGTGTGCAATACTTTTGAAATGAAATCCCCAAAAGTGCACATTAATTTTGAAATAAAATCCATCACCGTGTGCATTACTTTTGAAAAAGTTTCTCAATTACTGTGCATAATTTATGAAATAAGAGGACGTCTGTTGGTTGAGAGTTCAAAGCTCCTGACTACCGACACAAATTAATTTTTTCTACCAGTGTGCATTATTTATGAAATGAGATTCTCGCAAAGGTGTCATTACTTTTGATATAAAGCCTCTCCGCTAGTGTGCATTACTTTTGAAATGAGATCTCCGCAAAACTGTGCACTAATTAGGAAATGAAATCCTCCACTAGTCTGCATTATTTTAGAGGAAGTCTGTTGGTTGAGAGACAAAACTCCTGACTACCGACGTAATGATTTCTCCCAGCCGTGTGCATTATTTATGAAATGAATTCTTCGGTCAAATCAAAATTAAAATCTCACAACATATTTATGATTCTACCTAAATACCAAGAACCACAAAAAGGAAAACAGATCTAAAAATTTAAAACATGTCACGATCAAATGACAATCCATCAACTGTCACCAAAATGGCGGACGAAACAATTCCCGTGTGACTCTTCTTTCGTCAGATAATGTCGAAACGTGCGCGTGTTAATTTCTTACAGATATATGCAGTCAGGGTTGGTCAATAACCACTCATACAGTCTCTCTGTTGTAAGAGTTTTTCATTTTGATTGGAGAATCGAGAGAGGAAGGTGACAGTCATCCATTTCGCAGTTACAGTCTCTCATGACCACAAAAATTGAATTGATTATAAGAAACATTCTGCGTATACAGACTTTCTAAAGATTCGAGATTTCCCCCCAGTCACGACCACATTTCTAAATCGCATTTTTATTAATAATTCAATTAGGGCCGTCGTCAAACTGTTTTTTAATAAGTTCGACAATCAAAGATGAAAGTCTCACATATGTTTCGAATCAGATTAAGTCGGACAAAAAGAAAATGGCTTCACCAATTCCACGACCAAACGTCCTCCACCTTAGACAGTTATAACACTACTTCCCCCCTTCACAGTGAACTAGGAAAAACTCTCCAACATGGAACAGGTTACATAACAAAGAGCCAACGTACAGACTTTAGTCGATTCCGTTACTTGATGTAACAAGGCCATAAGAAGGAATTCCCCAGGCCATAATTCCAATGGAAATTCAAGGTCAAATACAAAACCGATATGCCAAGTATCAAGATCCAAATGAAAGGGACTCGAAAGTCAATCACTCAACTGGAGAAAATGTGATTTTCATTTATATGTTACTTCTCTTAACTAGTTTAATCATTTCGACGGTCTAGTTAACATGATTTCGAACACACTGAATTGTAGCCATGAACATTTTTCGGATAACCTTTTAATGATCAACAAATCCAATCATACCCTCCCGAAATCACATTCAAATATTGCTAGTTATGAAAAATTTTGTAATGACCTTTGACCCAAGGCCCAAACAAGGCTCTGAGAATATCTACAAATAAATGGGATATCGAAAGGTACAAAAATTTGCTTACCCACCATCCCAAACTCTAAACAGTTAGAATCGAAACCACATTTGACCTTTCCAAAACCTTCCAACCTCCAACATATCCTAAAAAACATATTCGATTCCCTTTCAGCTTCAATCAACTCTAACATAACAGAACCTTAATCATGTTTCAGGTCATTTAAAGTTACACAACTTCCTCGAATCAACCAAAACCAAAAACTACAAATCAAAAGAACCTACTTTTCAAGCTTGAATTCTCACTGCTAAAATTATACAAAAAGACAATACCAAGTAAAACAATTCTAAATCAGCTTGATTACAAGAAGAAAGTTCACTGCTTCTCGATCAAAGCAAGAGTTCATTCAAGTCTTAACTCTGTCCCCATCTCAAGAGACATAACTTTCACTTTCACTTCTGATTAAAAACCTAAGAGCACTGGACACTATTCTGGGGCATGTATCAAAACCACACTACATTACACACTGAATATAACTTCACTTATCTACAATCTGCATGATTAATTGTTTTAAACAAAACGCATAATCAAGACCAAAAAAAAAATGTTGAGTTGTGAATTTAAACCACCCAAAAAAACAAAAGAATTAAATTTATCATACCCTTGTAATGAATACCATAACCTCTACCCATATCATAAGATTAGTTTTGAGAAACCCAAGTTTGGGATATAACAACGAAGGGGAGATATCAAAAGGAAATTGAATAATCATTGCGAAAAAGTTTCAATTTTTGTTTTCCAGTTCATCAATACCATTCAAAAAGAGTATCAATGAAAACGTTTAGATACGAACAAGAAGATATAAAGTTACAAACCGTATGCATATGTTAATAGCTGACTTTGTAGTATATTCCTCACCTTAGTTCACTCCAAGCAACCAATTAACACTCCTAAAAATATCTAAATTAAGAACAAATAGTCCAAAATCTGTTACACAACTCCCTCCCCTCCACTGTGGACTTTTGGTTAGAAAAAAACGAGTTGCCAACCTAACAAACTCAAGCACTGTTTATATCTATGGAATAATGAAAATAATTTTCGTTTTTCTTAATGAAATTGATAAAACATTCCAAATAACAAATAATTAACATTAAAAATAGTTTTAAAAACAAATTAAACAACTCAAAATAATAATTTCATCATAAATAAAAGTATATAACAAAATCAAATAACGCGGGACGCAAGTTGTAAAAACCATAATTAATTCATTATAGCTAATTATGTTAATTATAAGGCGTATATAATCAAGTAAAATCAACTTCATTACTAATTTAGTCGATGTTTCGTTAAAAATTGTTTTAAAGCTAATGAAAAATTAAAAATATTTAATCAAAATCGTTATTATTTGTTTGCCGCGCCAACCGCCATTTTGAGTTTGCTGCAAGTTGCCAAACCATTCATGGTGGATTATGTTTTCTTGTATTCATTTACATCGCATTTATATGGAGTTTACTCGCTTCAGAAGCAAAGATTTCAATCTCAGTAAACAGTTTAAATAGCGACAGATCAATTTACATAAAAAGACAGTAAAACCTTTTGGTAATTAATTATAATTCCGTGATTGTAATTTATCTGTTTATTGTTGTTGTACCGGGTAGCTTTTTAACGTCGGCGTTTTCTACTGCCCGAACACATTTTATGTAAACTACCGTATTTCAATGATAATTTTCTAAGACTCTGAACAAGAATTCGTGTGGAAAATGGTGCCTCTCGGTACCCAGCACGCGTCTAGTTCATTACCATCATCTCTCAACACATCAGGAGGTTCGGCGAAATCGTCGAGATCCAGCGTTGTAAGTGTAATTAACTCAAACAATAGAAACCTTTTGATCAAAATTCGTTAATTACTACCGTTCGTCAGGCTGTTTCTTCATATTCTTATGGCAGTGATTCTGGTAGCTGTTAATCCTGCGTTATGGCGTACATGAAATCCCCCCCCCAAGTCCTTTTTGTGTTTTTCAAATACCTGATTTGAAGTCTTGGTTTTGAATATTGTCTGTCTGTTCTGTGATCTTGTCACAGATAACTTTGACTGTATTTAATTTGATATTTCAGGAAGGCCAGAGTTATTTGCTTTTTTATGAAGAGAACAGCTGCTACCTTTTGACGCACTCAAAAGACCTTTTCCCTCTAAGTGTAAGGTATTCCTTTTCATTCCTTCTCAACCTCCTATCCTTTAGTAGTTGTTAAACTCTTCCATTTTTTTAATAAGTAACAATTTGAAAAAGTTTTCATTCTTCCAGTAAAAATCTTCTTTTTCATCTATTTCAGAAACCAAACTATGCATTAAAGTTCACACTCGCAGGGCATACAAAAGCAGTGTCTTCAGTTAAATTTAGTCCAAACGGAGAATGGTTAGCCAGTTCTTGTAAGATCATCATTTTGATATTCTGTAGTTTATAATTTTATCTCTCAACTAAAGGTGATAATTGAAAGAAAAGATTTAGGTTCAAGCCTGTTTTAGTTTTTCTAAAGTCTATCTTTCGAGTGAATAGTGTCTAAGACAGTTGTCACCAATTTCATATGTTGAAGCCATATCCTTTCAATGCATTGATATGGTTAATGTGTTTCTCTTAAAATATGCAATACTTATAAAAGAAATCACAGATTTAAACAGAAATCTGATAAAAAAATACAAATAATTAGAGAAATAAGTGTGCATTATTTATGAAATGATTTTTACCAGTACCCATACATTAGTTTGTTGTGTCGTGTTTTAATCCTACACTTCACGCTTAGGTATGACAGGATGTGGGAAGGGGCTTGAACCTCTATTACCTTGCTTAGATCATAGGAGTGATCAGTGACTTTTGCATCACTTATATATTACCAGCTAAGATTTGAACTGTTTATAAGATTGTGGTTTAGTTAACTGAACACAGGAAAATCTGGCAATGAATAAAATTTATAGAAAAATCTGTGTGCATTACTTTTGAAATAAAGTCTTAAACAACTGTTTGTGAAATAAATAATTGATTCTAAATTGAATTGGTGACTTATGTAAAAATAAATTAAAAATGAAATCTGATATACTGTAGTCCTAGACAAACAGCTTATGAGAGGTTCGATTAAAATCAGGACACCTTCAATATTGTTAAACCCAGAAGAGTCCAAGACATGAATAATTTTTGATATGTAAAAACCTTTTTCGATATATTTGGTGGATGATGTTTTAAAATTTAATTTATGTTTTCACAGCTGCTGATAAATTAATAAAAGTTTGGGGTGCATATGATGGGAAATTTGAGAAAACCATATCAGGGCATAAGCAAGGGATATCAGATGTTGCTTGGAGCAGTGATTCCAGATTGCTAGTGTCAGCTTCAGATGACAAAACGTTAAAGATTTGGGAATTGAGCTCAGTAAGTGTGATTAAAAATATTTTTCTCTCGAATGTTGTTAAGTTTTATTTAGAATACATACAAATCATAAAGACATGTTTAATTCTATTGTTATTCCTGTTAATGAATTGTTATGATGTATGATCCAACCAATTTATAAAAAAATCTGAGGCGAGGGACAAGAAGATGGTGGATAAAGTTGGAGTATACTGGGGCCTAGTTAATTCTACTATTATAATTATTGTTATAAAAAGTGTAAATATGTATGAGTTATATAGCTATACTTGCAAAAAGGGAGGGAAGAGGGCTTTGAAGACAACCCAACTTCTGAGACACTTATTGTAATATTATTTATTTATGGATTTGTTCGAATATGTATTTATTAATTGTTATTACTTTTCATTTGCTTGTTCGCTCATTTGTTCAATAATTTTTTTCAATTAGCTTTATTTCTTTTTATTTATTGCATTAGTCAGGATAGTATAATATTATACTTATACCAAAAAAAGGAGGGAAGAGGGCTCTGAAGGAATCCCATTTCTGAGAAACATATAATTTAATGTAATATTATTTATTTATTTATTCTTGTTTTGTATTTTATTACTTATTTATCTGTTAATTATTTATTCTGTTTTGGTATTTATTTATTTATTTATGGATTTATTTGAATATGTAGTTATTGTTTGCTATCACTTTTGGTTTCCTTGTTGGGTTGGTTTGTTTATTTAGTTGCTTACTAATTTTTTTTGGTTAGTTTTATTTATTGAATGAGTCAGAATAATATTGTAGTTGCCAAAAACAGAAAGCGAAGAGGGTTTTGAAGACACCCCAATTTCTGTGAATCATGTAATTAATGTAATATTATTTATTTATTTATTCTTGTTTTGTATTTCATTACTTATTTACCTCATATGTTACTGTATTTATTTTACTTGTTTATTTATCTGTTAATTATTTATTCTGTTTTATGTATTTATGGATTTATTTGAATATGTAATAAATTAATTTCAAATAATTGTATTAAAGCAATTTAATGTTATTTATTTATTTGTTTATATATTTATTCTAGTTTTTGTATTTATTTATTTGAATATGTAGTTATTGTTTGTTATCACTTTTGGTTTCCTTGTTGGGTTGGTTTGTTTATTTAGTCGGATAGCAAGAGGAAAGGGGAGGAAGAATGTGGACTGTGTAGTGTATATGATAATGTAGTGGTTGATTAACCCTGATTAAAGGGTATGTCAGTTTTATTTGATATAATATATATTATATTTAGTTGCTTACTAATTTTTTTGGTTAGTTTTATTTGTTTTTATTTATTGTATTAGTCAGAATAATATTACAGATGCCAAAAACAGAAAGCGAAGAGGGTTCTGAAGACACCCCAATTTATGAAAAAATTAATTTTAAATAATTATATTAAAGAAATTTAATGTAACATTATTTATTTATTTATTTAATTTTAAGTTTTGTATTCGGAAATTTATCTTCATAATTCTTTATTTATGGAGTTGTTCGAATATGCATTCATTGATTTTTATCACTTTTCATTTATGTATTTAGTTGTTTATTGATTTTGTTTTTATTTATTTATTGCAGTAGTCAGGGGAATATAATATTTATAGTTTCAAAAAAGAGAGGGAAGAAAGTTTTGAAGGCACCTTAATTATATTAAAGAAATTTAATGTAACATTTGTTTGTTTATGAATTTATTTATGGGTTTGTTAATTAATTTTTGTTTTCTTATTTATTCAGTTACTTATTAATTTCTTTTTGGGTTAGTTTAGTTATTTTTAATTATCTATTAACCCTATTAGGCAGGGTAATAATTTATTATGTTATCTCAGTGCCAATGTTTGGTTTATTTATTTATTTATTCGTGTTGATGTATTGTTACTTGTTATACCTACTCACTGTTACATGTTTATCGATCATGTTATATATTAGTGATCACTTTATTCATTTATTTATTTGAACTATTTAGTTATTTTAAAGTTTAATATTTATTTATATATTTCTTTTATCTACTTATTTATGTATATATTTAGTTATCTGGATTTATAGGTTTATTTTAAAGATATGCTATCTACATGATTATTTATTCATCTCTTATCTATTTATTTATGTATTGACCTGCCCCTCTACCGGGTACAAGGTAAGGAAATGGGGGAGAAGATTCATTTAGATTTGTGCCTGTTGTGTCTTTCGAAGAGAAACCTATGGAAGATGTTCACATTGACATTGCAGACTAAACCGGTTATATCAGACAGCCAATGCTATTAGAAGTAATAGTTAGTAGAAGATGAGTGGACTATTGTTAATTGTTGTTACTCAGTATTGATTGATGGCCATGTGACCCTGTTGTCCTTATTTCATTTTAAAGTTTTGGTTTTTAAAAAAATTTTTTGTTTCAGGGGAAATGTTTAAAGACACTAAAAGGTCACAGCAATTATGTATTCTGCTGCGACTTCAATCCCCAATCAAACTTGATCGTGAGCGGGTCCTTCGACGAAACCGTTAAAATTTGGGACGTCAGATCTGGGAAATGTTTGAAAACGTTGCCCGCTCATTCAGACCCTGTTTCGGCTGTCCACTTCAACCGAGATGGATCTTTAATAGTGTCAAGCAGCTACGATGGCCTTTGGTAAGGTTTTTGGAACTCTGGCTCTTCTCGTTTAAAGACCGGTACTGACCTGAGAAAAATTTTTCCTTCTGTCTTTCAGTCGGATCTGGGATGCGGCTTCGGGTCAATGCCTTAAAACACTCATAGACGTCGACAATCCTCCCGTGTCCTTCGTCAAATTTTCACCCAACGGGAAATACCTCCTGGCAGCGACGCTGGACAACACTCTAAAACTCTGGGACTACTCCCAGGAGAAATGCCTTAAAACGTACACCAGTCACAAAAATGAGAAATACTGCATATTCGCCAATTTTTCTGTTACTGGAGGAAAGGTTTGTCTTACTTACAGAGAGTTGGCTAATTACTCTTTCCCATTTCCGGTTTCTTATTAAATCTACTTTTCCTCTTCATCGTTTCAGTGGATCGTTTCCGGTTCGGAGGACAATATGGTGTACATTTGGAACCTTCAGACGAAAGAAGTCGTTCAGAAGTTGCAAGGACACACTGGTGAGTGGAACACCATCATTCCGTTTTGTTTAACATGGAAGTAGAATTTCCTGAAACAAGAAAAATAGGAATGAAATTTTTGTATAATCGTAATATAAGAAAATACTGTGCGCCCATTGTATTTATATTCATTAGGGAGTTAACTTATGATAAAATTGTGCTGTGTTAAAGACATGTAAGAAGGCTGAATAGATCATTGTAGTAATACGAATAAAGGAATCTTCTTAGATTTTTGAACTTTTAGAAGAGAAACAATTTAATGTTTATATTATATATTTGTTACGGTAAAGTGATAAATCAGGGAATATATATAATTTTAGGTGATTATTCATAATCGCCAACCAAGCTCGGTAAATTTAGCAAATTACTGAATATTTATCATATTTACCGGGTAGTTTATAAAATCTCCGACTCGTAATCGCAGCAAGCTTTTATTAATTTCTCCATTACAAGGTGGAGATTTTCTAAACTAACCGGTAAATGTGATAAACAATCGTTAATTCGTCATATTAATCAAGCTTAGTTGGTGATTATAAACAGTCACCGGAAATAGCATATATATTCGCCCGATTTATCAATTTTACCGTAGCGTATGTGCGATATTAATCTCCGGTTTACATAATATATATATAATTTCCGAAAGTTATTAATAATCACCGACTAGCCTTGGTAAATGTGACGAATAAACGATTATTTATCACACTTACCGGTTAATTTATAAAATATCTAGCTTGTAATGGGGGGTTTAATTAGTTTGCTGATATTACGAGTTAGAAATTTTATAAACTAGCCGGTAAGTGTGAGAAATATTCGATAATTTGCCATATTTACCAATCTTAGTTTGCGATTATTCATAATCGCCAAAAATTATATAAAAATTATGTAATCCGGAGATTAATATCGTATATATGTCACGGTAAAAGTGATAAATCGGACGAATTTATATGTAATTTCGGTACACATGATAAATTTAATGTAATACACGGTAAATGTGATAAATTTGGCTTATACACATAATTACGGCGATTATTCATAACCACCAACCAATCTTGCAAATTATCGGATATTTATCACATTCACCGGCCAGTTTGTATAATCTCTAAATCGTAATGGGTGATTTAATAAAAGTTTGCTCAGATTACGAGTTGGAGATTTTATAAACTACCCGGTAAATGTGACAAAATATTAATTATTTTGTCCCATTTATCATGTTTAGTTGGTGATTATGAATAATTGCCGGGAATCACATATATATACGCTCCGATTTATCACTTTTAACGTAACATATGTACAATATTACATCTGGTTTATATAATAAAAATATAATTTCCGTGATTGTTCTTCATAATCACCAACTAAGCCTGGTAAATTAAAAAAAGTACTCAAAATTTATCACATTCACCGGCTAGTTTATAAAATATTCAACTTGCAATGAGGAATATAATATAATTTTGATGAGATTACGAAATACGAGATTATAAACTAACCGGTAAGTGTGATAAATGTTCAGTAATTTGTCAAATTTATCAACCTCAGTTGGTGATTATGAATAATCGCCGGTAATCATGTCTATAAGCCAAATTTATCACATTTACCGTGAGGTACTTATTTGATATGACCCACAGAACTGACATAATTTTCCGGTTTCGATTTCAGATGTGGTCCTATGCACGACTTGTCATCCAACGGAAAACATAATCGCATCGGCTGCCTTAGAAAATGACAAAACAATAAAACTGTGGAAGAGTGACACTTAAGGGGCTGGGGTTGATGTTTGGGGGGGTTGGATTTTAATCACCAAAAAAAGTTGACATGCGACACAATTTGTCTCTTTTCAAATGTTTTCAATATCATCATCATCATCATTCACCACCACCACCACCATCATCATGTTTGTTTATTCCGTCGAAAGCAATAGCTGACAGTTGCGTTGAAGCGTTTGAGCTACAGCGCTGACATTTTTTTCTTCTGTAGGCTGCGAAAATTGTTTTGATTAATTTTGATTTGATAACATTCAAGACATTCTAATACTGTATATTGGTTTCAGTGTAAAATAACTTTGATTTGTCAATAAAGTAAATTTTTAATCCGAAGATTTTGAATTCCGTCACTGCGCATGCGTAGATGAGTGATTGCGTGTCCCACCAGAAATAAAAATTTTTCTTTGTCAAAGCCGAAAAGCAAACCCGACTGTGGCGCTAATCAGAGTGCAGATTGATGATGAGCCTGCACTTAAATTCTTCCAAATCACTCGTCTTTTAATTTTTTTGAAGTTGGTACCCCGATTTAAAAATAACTTCCGATCGGTACTAACTATTTAGTTGAGCACTCTTATCGAATTTCTTTCATAACTGGCGCACACTACCATGAAGTATCCATTTCAAGCGTTCCACACTGTTATGAAGGATTCATTTCAAAAATCATGCACACTTTCCAAGAATTCACTTCATAATTAATGCACAGCTATTTCAAGACTCCGTTTCATGAATACTTTTGTGAAGGTTTCATTTCATAAATGTTGCACAATTTGAAGAGTTTAGTGTAATTGGTATTCAGATCGTACTGACCACCCAGACACACCCCCTCCCACTCATTTATGATGAATCTCTCACAACCCTGTGCATTATTTATGAAATCACGAGATCTTTATCAACCCTGCGTTACTTTCGAAATGAATTTTTCCTAACAGTGTGCACGACTTTTGAAATGAACTCTTCATCTGTGCATTATTTATGGAATTAAACCTTCGTATGGGTCGTATTTGTGAAATAGAGTCTTAGAGCAAGTGTGCATTACTTATGAAACGAATTCTTCCTAACAGTACAGGACTTTCGAAATGAATACTACATCTTGCTGTGCAATATTTATGAAATAAAACCTTAGTACAGCTGTATCTGAGTTATGAAACGAATTATTTGGAGTAACTGTGCACTACTTTTGAAATGAATTATTATAGTGTGCATTATTTATGAAATAACGAAATCTTTACCAATCGCGTGTTCCTTTGAAACGAATTCTTTCTAACAGTGTGCAGTACTTTCGAAATGAATTCTTCATCCTTCTGTGCAATATTTATGAAATAAAACCCTCGCACAGCTGTATCTCAGCTACACAGTACGAAACGTGCTGTATAACCAGCTGTATGAAACGTATTCATTGAGTAAGTGTGCATTACTTTTGAAGTGAATCCCTAATAGTGTGCAGGACTTTTGAAATGGATTCTTTATTACACTGTGTACCATTTATGAATTAACAGAATCTTTAAAAATGTGAATTATTTTTGAACTGAATTTTTCCTCACAGTGTGCAGGACTTTTGAAATGAATTCTTCATCCACTGTGCACTATTTATGAAATAAAACCTTCGTACAGCTGCATCTCATTTATGGAACGAATTCTTTGAGTAATTGTGCATTATTTTGAAATGAATCCTTCTCGATAGTGTGCAGGACTTTTGAAATGGGTTCTTCATATGCATTATTTATGAAATGAAACCTTCCTACAGCTGTGTCTTACTTATGAAATGAATTCTTACAGCAAGTGTGCATTATTTATGAAAGAAATTATGTGTGAAAGTGTTAAGAAGATTTCCTTTCATGATGAAGAGTTCATTTCAAAAGTACTGCACACTGTTATGAAGGATTCGTTTGGAAAGCAATCCACGGTTTATAAAGATTTTTCATTTCATAAGTTAGATACAGCTATATGAGGGTTTTATTTCATAAATAATGCACAGGTTAATCAAAGAATTCATTTCAAAAGTTGCACAGCAAATTCAAAAATCCTGCACAGTTGAATTCATTTCTAAATAATGCAGGTTTTGTTATTTCATAAATAATGCACACTATAATAATTCATTTCAAAAGTAGTGCACAGTTACTCAAAGAATTCGTTTCACAACTGAGATGCAGCTGTACGAAGGTTTTATTCATAAATAATGCACAGTAGGATGAAGAATTCATTTCAAAAGTCTTGCAAACTTTTTAGAAGAAGTCGACAGGGTTGGTAAACTGTTACTGCCTCAAACATCAGCCCTGTTGAATCTGTTCTTGTCGTAATGTTTGACATCCAAATTCCCAAACTTACAAGTCCCCGCTATTTTGAGTACTTAGTTTCTATTGGTTCCCATCCCCAGTGGCGCCAACAAGCTTCCTAGCCTATCCACCCAGCCCCCTCATTGCTGTTTAATCTGTTGATGCTGCTGATTGTATCCAACTAACGTTAATTATCTACCACGGTTGGAGATGACGTAAAACAGAAAGCTAGTATAGAATCGTGGACCAAGTTCCCAGTAGTTCATGATGGGCCCAGCCGGGGCGACTGAGCAAAACACACAACAACAAAACTTTAACAGTAACTTGCTGTCGTTCCAAAAGAGGGAAAGGGAAACAATTGGCGTAAGTATGAAGGAGACATTTGGAAAAGGAAACAAAAGAAAGTTTTTGCAAAATATTATCATGGGGTTGTAAATTACAGGAGAAGATATTCGGTAACCTAAAAAAATTGTTCGATTAGGCAAAGATGGAACTAAATTATCGTAATCCTGCTGTCAAAGTGTCGTCGATTTGATTTCAAGTTTTGTTTGTGTTTTGTGCTTGTTTGTTTCCAATTCGAGACACTCGGAAACAGTTTTGGTTTTTGGCCGGCTCTCATTTCGTAATAACAGGTTGGAACAGAGCGGACGGATGGTACTTCGGCCTGTTATCGGGAGTGTTTGAATCTCGGTTATAAGGCCGGTTTTCCTGTTTCGCGTTAACCGTTCGAAAAATATGCGATCAGTGCGGTTGTTTCGAAATGATAACGTCATACGCGCACTCAGGCCATTTTGGGACTCGTCTAAAGGTCAGAAATTCGGAGACACGTCGCGGGTTAGCAAAACACCTGACGAGTTCCGGCCGGATCCATACGAGGGAAACTTCACCTTCACGGAATGCGATCAACACACTAAGGTTGGTGATGGCTTTCTTTTATAACATGCTCGTGGTCGTAGTTGTGGTAGTTTAGAGACAGTAACAGGTTTAAGTAGGGAATGGTGGAGTGTTAGACCTTGTATCTAGAAGTTGTTGACCCGTCCTGAGAGTATTGGTGGATTGTTTTTGACTACCTACCCCCGTCATTTTGCTAAAGTTGCCCGTTTGAACAGGTCACGGTTATTGGGGCTGCCGGTCGAGTCGGAAGGACCTCTCTCTCCTATTGAAAACCTGTCCCTTGGTCGATCACCTATGTTTGTTCGATACGGACAAAGCCGTGAAAGGAATCGGAGTGGACATCAGTCACGTCGACACCAATTGCTGCGTCAGCCATATTTGTGGCATGCGAAACATTCAGCAAGCTCTTGACGTAAGTGCTTTGCTATCGAATGCCATCTATCGACGTTTTGGGTAACACCCTCGTTAAGACTACCTTTCACCTAAAGATAGCACCACTTGTCCCGTCATCCTCATCCTCGTCTCAAAATTCTACTGTTTTTAGGGACCGGATGTGGTCATTATTGCTGCTGGTTGTCCGACATCTCCGCAGCTTAAAGGGAAAAAGCTTTTCGATAAAAACGCTCCGATTATAGCCGGGCTGAGCGAAGCCTGTGCTAGGTTTTGTCCAAAGGTACGATTGTCCCCGGTGAGTCTAGTCTGTTCTCTCTCTCTCATTTGTTCTCACTCTTTCTACTCTACCCTAGGCTTGCGTTGTTTTGATAACGAGTCCGATCAACAGTTTGCTACCTGTAATGGGAGAAGTTTACCAAATAATCACCAACAGAATCCCCAGGAGGAAGGTAAGGAACAAGGGATAGCGCGATGGCGGTGGCTTGTGTCTTCTTTCCTTTCCCCGGCGGCCCTAATATGGTGTTGACCGTTTTCAGTTATTTGGGTTGACAACTCTAGATGTGGTTCGAGCGAATACCTTCGTAGGTGAGGTTATTAGAAAAGATCCAAACAGTATAATTGTGCCTGTGGTTGGAGGTACTTCCCAGGACACAATAGTACCCGTCTTTTCACAGATGAAACCCTGCTATAAGATTAAAAAGGTAAGACTACGGCGCCGTTTTAGAGTAAACATTTCGCCGCGGCGCTCGATTTACAACCCCCCAAATCATACTAAATATATAGGTATAGACAGAGGCGCCCGAAAGACTCAAAACAAATTAACGCAAAATGTAAACCTTTCAAAACAGGGCGAGATAATCGCGTTAACGGAATGTCTAAAGCGAGCCGAAGGCAACCTCGCCGACTGTCAAAACTGCGGAACACGGGGAGCATCCTCACTGAGCACGGCCTACGCAGCTTTCCGATTCACATCATCCCTCGTGATGGCGCTTAAAGGAGCGGAAAACATAATCGAATGCGCCTATGTCAAAAGCGACGTCATTCCCGAGCTGGAATACCTCGCATCACCCCTAAAGCTGGGAATCCGAGGAGTGGAATACAACTTCGGCTATCCTCACCTCTCAGGTAGGCTCCCTCAACCAAAGTTTAACGAATCTTTTTGTGTTCTGAGAGGGACGGGAGGTATTTCGGTATGCCGGCACCCGAGTATGAGACGAACGGTTTTTGAAAAGCGTGGACTTGTTATGGGAACCCCCCCGGGAAGACTTGCCAGCGAATTTTTGTGTAATTTTTCCTTTTTTTTCATATTTTTTGTAATATTATCTGGTGTCAAAAGAAAGAGAGATGAAGAGATAAAGAAAGAGAAAGAGAAAGAAAGAGGGTTTGAGCGTAATTTTATTTATTGCCGTCAAATAAAGCGATTACTCTGTAAGGGACTGGAATTATCTTCCTTTTCAGACTATGAAGTCAGTTTAATGGAACAGGCAGCTCCCGCCTTGATAAATGATATTGAAATGGGTAAATGCTTTGTGATTCAGAACAAGAAAAAACAGAAAAAACATTTTAGAAGATGTTCCACTTCCTCCAAAAAGGATTCTTTCTTTAATTTATGCGCGAACTTACCCCGCGATTATTGCAGCGTTAACTTCCTCGGGGACGAGGATCCCAACAACAGTCCTCCTCGTAAATTCGACGAGAGGATCAAAACGGATACGGACACCAGCCAAAAGGCAATCAAACCCGAGACTAAGGTCGACATACAGGTGGACGAGAAGACGAGAAACGCCGCCGTGATGGCCATCGAAAGCGAAGGGAAGAGAAACTTCTTCCTCAACAGTCTCTGGATAGCCGGAGCCGAGGATGATCCGAACGTATGGAAATGCGATGATGAGAAACCGAACCGAACGGATTATGATAAACCCTCCAACGAGGAGTTGATTGTCGATCATGATGATAGACCCGTGACCCGGAAGTACTTTCTTATGAAACATATAAAGGAAGCTAAGGATTCTGTTGGGAATTTGGAAAGTGTTAGTTTGACTCTGGAGCAGAAAGCCAAATATAGTTGAGAGAGAGAGAGACGCGTTCTCTACCTCCTCGTGTGTGTGTGTGTGTCTTGTAGTCGTCTTTGTGTTTGTTGTAAGCAAATAAATACAGAATCAAACAAAATAAATAAATAAAATGATTCATACAGTACTAAAACGTGTTCAATTATTTATTGGAAAGGAAGAGAGAGCGGGAGAGAAGGTAGACACCAACAAACCCAGAGCCACCCTCAAACAAAACCTTCAAAGTGACCGCCACAACCAAAAGGTAACCTTAAACCTTATTATTAACGTTCCTTTAGGGAGTGTGTTTTGATCGTTTCAGACTACGAACAAGTAGGATTGGAACGAGCCGCTGCCACCCTCACGAGAGACATCAAAACGGGTAAAGAATTCGTTGGCAGCATCGCAGAAACCGTCCAACAAGGATTGATATGGAAGCGATTAGTCCAAGATACCGAGAAAGAGTGTCGGAGTGTTGAGAAATCGACGAAACCTGACGAGGAAACGGTTCTCAGGCGAAGGAAATCGAAAAAGGAAACGCCGGAAGTTCGGCTACAGTTACACCCGGACGTTCAAACCCCGGCTGTGATCGAGGAAGTGACACCGTATCCGATCTATGCCCACGGCTTACGGTCTTGGACCGGAAGTGTTCAAACCTCTCTCAGGAGATTGTTATTCGGTTCCAACGGTTACCAATTATCGATTGATGAGGGAATGTCTTCGTCGGGGGTCGTTGGTGCTGGTGCCACCACCGCCGATTTGGATTGTAGGAATGATTCAAGTCTGCGGAAAGCAGATATTTTGAGTATTGTTCCTCCGCTCCTCTACTTTTCCTCTTTTATCTTAATTTACATATACATATGTCTTCGATTTTAGTTTGTATTATGTATAAGTTAGTAGAAGAATATAGTATATATGCGTCGCAACGTCTTCTTTTATTGTTTCTAGTGTTTACATAATCTAGTTCTAGACGGAAGCTACCATCCAAACTTTTAGCGGTTAAAGCATCACCTCCATAACCGACACCTCTCACCCCATTTAGGTATTACGATCAACCAGAGTGTTGTGTAAGAGAACGAAATTGTTTTGATCATTTCAGAACGGGAAGTTAATAAGACAAACCAACAGCAAGTTTCGGAAAACAAAACCACCACACACAAGGAAGAAGTGGAGTCAGACACCGCAAACCATCCATCCGGAGACTGGATACATAGACACACGAGTCATCTTTTGCACGGACACCAGCCTCGAAGACACTACCACACGATAAAACAAGATGACAGGAACTTTGAGGATTTCAATCTGAGAGCGGCGAGATCCGAAAAATTCAAAACCTACCTCACGGATGACAGGAAGAAGACGTTCGCCCCGAAGGACAAGTTTGTCGTTCCAAAACTGGACAGCGACACGTTCGTCAAAAGTATGGCGGATAGACCATCGCCGTGGGACTTGAAATTCGAACAAACTCATTACAAACTTCTGAACGCAACAGCAAAACAAAAGTTTAGAAATTTCAACGTTCAGAAACGACTCCCTCCAAGCGCTACAGTTCTCTTTCATCTAGACATGAAGAGGAGAGAACGAGCTGGAAAGAACTCAGCTTTGATTGTTAGACAAGATCAAAATAAAGATTCGAAGGAAACTAGAAGAAAGGAAGAGGGAAGTACATCAAGACGAGAGGTTGAGTATGAGGAAGACGAAGAAGAAGATGACTATGAGGAGGGAGAGATGAGTTCGGCAGACAAAAACGACCCACGCAAACATTGTGAAGGGAAACTTATGTCAGTGAAATCAACCCGGAAGAAGACACCAAAGAATCCGAATAAGAAAATCCAACACCTAGACCAAAGAGAGGAGATATTGCAGCAACTACAAACACTACAAAAGGAAAACGCAGAACTCAAAAGGAAGCTCCGGGAAACGACAAAAGATCGACATATGGAAACGGCTCTCCAGGTCAGACGGACAACCTCGAGCTGGAAAGAACCAAACTCAAAGCCTGCTGGCTGATAATGTCATCTACGATGGAAGCCTTCAGCAATTTCTGTAGGAAATTCACCTCGAAAGAGGACGCATCCATTCCGTTAAAGTCAACCGTAGAGAAAGAGGAGGAAACGGAAGAAGACATCACCGAATCCGAAGACAGCTGCAAATCCTCCGAACCGAAAACCGCGGGAGAAAGCGACAAGTATTACCGATTCCTGGAAAGTCTCATGCAGGACCAAATAGAAGGTGACAAAATCAAACCGAAGACTAAATAACATAAAAGGTGACAACAAAAAAACACGACCGGAAATGCGACTTCCGGTTTTTTAAAATCTCATAAACACGAACGAATCTCCAAAATTTTTTTCCCCGGTGACGGACACCTCATAGCTGCTACCTACCACCACTTCTCGACATCCTCTACCACCACCCCCTTCCTCTACCTCCTCTTCCTCCGCTTGATAAAGCCGCTTGAATAGTTTTGGTCAAGTTTGTTTTGATAATGATAGGTTAGAAGGTTAATCGAATTGGGATGCAATCAGGTTCTGAGAGAACCAGGCAACGCATCGATGATGGGAATAATGGCCGTGCGGTGACCGGTAGCTTCTCCTTAGGTTTTGATTGATCTTCTGGTGGAAGCACAACCTCGTTAAAACAGACGTTAAGCTGCCCTACCACTGGATAGGTGTTGGGTTTGCTCTATCTATCCACCGTGACTGTCTTCTAAACTGGTTTGGAACTGTTTCTAGAGGATAGGTAAGAGTTTAGTATAACTTAGGAGAGGATAGGTGATTAGCTTAGTACAACGTCGGGAGGAGGGAGGTATTACAAAGACATCACCCTCAAGGTTAGGTAGCTACACAAATGAAGAACCACACAGAAAGCTGATTTCCCTCCTCTCAATCAGCACCGGAAGTGGGTTTAGACACCTCAAAGTCTTTATTATAGGTTACACTATCCCACCACTGAACAGGTGTTAGGTTTGGTTCATCTATCCACCATAACCGATGTAGGATTCTCCTCCAAAACAGTGTATAGGGCCTAGCGTAACGAACCTACAGGAATGACAGAGGAATGACACAGACACCACCCAAAAGGTTGGATGCTAGTGTAAAGCAAACAAAAACCAAAACCGGAAGTTGATTTTCCTCCTCTCAATCAGCACCGGAAGTGGGTTTAAACACCTCAGAGTCTTAGTTATAGGTTAAGCTATACCTCCAAAGAGTCGGTGTTTGTATCGGTAGGTCCCACGTAATCGGTCTGGAATTATCCTCCAAAAGTTTACAGACTAGATAATGAACCTACAGGATGACAGAGGTAGAATAGCACAAACACTACCCCAAAAGGTTGGATACTAGTATAAACCGAACAAAAACCAAAACCGGAAGTTGATTTCCTCCTCTTAGTCAGGCCAAAAGTGGGTTTAGACACCTCAGAGTCTTAGTTTATAGGTTAAGCTATCCCCCACAGGGTAGGTGTTGAGGTTTAGTGTATCTATCCGCCGTAAATGACAAAGACACCATTCCAAAGGTACTTGGATAAAACAAACAAAAACCAAAACCGGAAGTTCGAAGTTTTCTTCAACCTCTTCTGCCTTCTTATCTGAAGCGACCTTCCATCTGGGGTTCCTCCGGTCGGTGATTTGTTCTTCGCTCGAACTCGGCCACATACGTAAAACCACAAATATTTTGAAGTCATGTCCTCATCAAAAACAAATATTTGATTTTGGGAAAATTTTTCGTTGTCTTGCGGTTTTTTTGGTCAGCCGATCAAATATCGATCGATTTTGATTGTTTTCCCAAAGGCTCCGTCCGTCTGTCCGTCGGCTCCGTAATTGGCAGTTAACCGAATGACTCATCCGTCTCTCTCTCTCTCTCTCTTCATTGTTCGCCTTTTCGTTTCTTCGAAATCCGGTTTCCGGGAGAAAGGGAAATTTATTATCTATATTATCTGTTCAACAACCGACAATAACAAAGGACAAGATAAAAATGAAAAACCGTCGATGAACCTTTGATAAACCCTCGAAAGAGTGTGGCATGGAGCGTGTGTGGTGTGTGAAAGCGAACAGGTGGACGCCATTGTCGAGACTAAATTGAGTCCGTCTGTCACTCGGCAATGGATTTTTAAATGCTGAACGCTTGGAAAATTGGTTTTATTTATTACTACCAAAGGAGGAGGAGGAGGTAGTGGTAGTCGTGTCGGAGGGAGGAGAGGCAAATTGGTTTGTAACGAACTGCGGAGGGAAGGTTACCAGGAGCAGGTGGAGGGCTTGGGAGGTGGCACCTATATCGACGTCTATCTCACTAAAAATTACTTTTTGGCGGGGTTTCGATTTCATTTTTTTATAACAGAAGCGGGGAAGAGTATAAATTTATAATATTATACTATATACTATAGATTTTTGTTTACAAAATTTTTGTTTAATAAAAATTTAGTTTATCTACTTAAAAATTGTTTTTTGAGTTCTTTGATGGTTTAAATGAGCACTCATCCACCGGCTGTCGCGCTACCTTGCGGTCCTTTTTATAAACTAACTTTTAGCTAATTTATCTTTTTATAATATTCCTTTTAGATAAATCCATTTGTTATTAATGATTTTGTTTTTGTTTTGTTGTTGATTTGATTTTTTGGAAGGAGGCGGAGTTTTGGTTTCTCATCTTCTCTCTTTTCTTTTTCATTTTATTACCTCTCAGAAACCCCCAAACCCCGATTTTATCTACCTCCCAAAACTTGGTCATTAATCTGTTTTAAGGAGTCATCGTTATGATCATAACTACCTCCACCTGATCACCTAGTCGCCTATAACACTCTTGAATAATCTTTGTTTTTGTTTTGCTTTTTATCTACTTGTAATTATAATTATCTATCGTATCTTCCGTGTGGTTTATTCTTTATCTAGTCACCCGTTAGAGCCTTTTGAAACCATAATCTTGGGTGGATTGGGTGACCTTTACTCCGTTCTATTCTATTATCTACGAAACCAATTTGTTTCTCTTTTAGCTATCTTAGCCACTTATCTACTATCTAACTATGGCCTTCAAGTGTTTTAATTTTCTTTTCTGTCGTCTTTGTCACTTTTAAACCATTTCTCTGGTCGTTTCGTTTGATTTATTCTCGTTCTTGAAGGGAATAGATAAAAGTTGTATATATAAATGAATTAATAGATACTAAAGATGTTTATAGATAATGAATACGTTAATAGATAATCTTTTCACTTCTTCAGAGAGATTTCGTTTTTATAAAAACTCAACCTAAGCAACACTAACTTCTCTTTCAGCATTTTTGAGTTGGTGATGGTTACAACTTAACTGACTAGATAATCAACTAATTTTTGACTACGAGTATGTGACATAAATCGAATTAGGCGAATTGGTGTCAAATCGAATAAATAGAGGATAGACGAAGGTGAAACAAGATGACTGAATGAATTTAGGTAGATGTAGCTCTGTAAATAATGTTAATAAATAGATAAAAGTAACTAGATAATAGGTTAGACAGATGTTCGGGATGTATTAAGGTTATTTAAATAGAAATAAGGAAGAGTTTGGGGTGTAACAAAACGAAGTCAATAAAACCGAGTGAATAAGAGAGAGAAGGTAGATAAAGAGAGAGAGAGGAGGAAGAGGAGGAAGGCAGATAATCTTTTTTATTTTTCTCTCTCTCGGATCGGATCAGTTTCCGCAAAATGTGTGAAGATTTCTAAAATCCCCAATTTTCAAATGCAAATTGAGTTTGGAAGCGAATCTCGATTTATCTCCTTTTTCCTTGAGACGTGTGACGCATCTCAATTCGACATCCGTTTCCCACTTTCTCTGATGTGTGTGTACACTCGTTTCGAAAATGATTCCCGTTTTTATCTCCTTCCCATCTCCTGATGCTGTTGGAACGTTTCACGGCCTCATCTATCCTTTCGAGTTTGGTGTTTGTCTTGTTCTTCTTCCTTCGTGGCTCTATAATTCTGTGTTTGGTTCTTGTTGCTACCGTTTTCTTGGACCTTAGCAGAACTCATAATTCAAGCACCTCCCCATCATACACAGCCTCATCTCTCTTTTAAGAAAAGTAAAGAAGAAGGGAAAAGACACCAAAAGGACAAACACAACTCAACATAGCTATTCAAAGACCAAAAAAGTCAGCAAAGAGAGTAGAAAGACGAACAAAACAAAAAAAGACGTGGAAGAAGAAAAATCGGAAAAACCAGGTTCAGGTACACCCGATACGAATGGGGTTAGACAAGCTGAGTCGAGAGAGTAGACGACAAATAAAAAGGGAAACGGTTTTGAGCGACGGTTAACAATTTACCGGTTGTCTGTCAATCTGCTCTTTTATCATCTTTTCAGAGGAAGAGAAGAGAAAGAGGGGCGGGCGGAGGGGAAGGAGGGAGATGAAAATCTCAAACGCTGTTTGCCGAGAGTTGCACCGAATTCCCAGTCCATGAATATCCGATCAGCTTTGGTTCAAAGAGCCGCCCACACTCCGGAAGAAACTCCACCATCTTTACGTCTATTTATTTGCAGTTTTCCCATCGGCCATCTTTCCTTCTTTTCTTTCCTCCCCCCCCTCTCCATCTTCTATCTTCGGGATAACCTTTCCGGAAATAAAATTTTCATTAAAAAAATTTTTGTGTTGAAGGTGTCCTATTCGACGGAGAGGGGCAAAGAACAGTCAAGAAAAGAAAATTCAAAAAGAAGAAGAAGATCCATCCAAGTAGAATAAGAAGGAAAATAAAGAGACGGGAAGGGGTGTCAGCAGTCATCGGGAAAGCAGAACACGGACTTGAAAACACGGTCATCATAGACAAATGAATCTTTTGGACTGCTAAATTCAAAGTGGAATCTACTAATCAATAAAAAAGCTAGTCAATATCTCCTCTTTCATCTATCTAACAAACCCAAGATGGGCTAACATCATCCAGCAATTGACAAATCGACTGGGGGCTCAACATGAACCCCCTTATCTAATTCTATCTCCTTGTATCTACTTTCTGACAAACTCACTGTAGAATCTATTAATTCTATGAGAAACCTGGTCTAACCACTAAACCCAAGACGGGCTACCACCACACCACCAATTACAATCTACTTTACCAACTCCATCTCCTCCTATCTACTTACTCACAAATTTGGAATAAATCTACTTGTTGATAAGAACCCTAGTTTATCTCGTTTTCATTTATCTACCAAATCCAGTAGGGCTATCACCACTCCACCAATCATCTACTTTACAATCTCAACCGAACCTTCCCACTATTATCTACTTTGTTAACTAGATCTCCTCATATCTACTTTCTCACAAATTCAAAGTGGAATCTCCTTATCGATGACAAGGCTAGTCTAATTTTCTATTATCTATCTACTAACCCCAAGATAGGTTATCACCATCCCACCAACCAACAAACCAACCCCTCCCCTACTAATTCTATCTCCTCGTATCTACTTTCTGACAAACTCACAGTAGAATCTATTAATTCTATGAGGAACCTAGTCGATCTACTAAACCCAACATGGACTATCACCACCTCATCAACTACAATCTACTTCTCCTCGTATCTCAGAGATAGGAGTACACTTATCAATCAGGAATCTAGTCTATCTCCACTTTCATCTATCTACCAAACCCAAGATAGGCTATCACCACCGCACCAATCAACAAACAACCCCCCCGCTACTATCTACTCTCCCAACTCTACTCTACTATCTACTTTCTGACAAATCCACGGTAGAATCAACATATCAATGAAAAGCTAGTCTACCTCATCTACCAAATCCAAGATAGGCTATCATTACCCCACCAAATGCAATCTACTTTCCCAACTCCATCTCCTCCAATCTACTTTCTATCCGAGTCAACAATCTACCTCTCTTTGTTCAAGGCAATCATTTAACATCTTTCTTTAGTGTTTAATCATCTTCTTCAACTTTTTGTTTTTGTTTATAATTATCTGTATCACTGTCATCTTTTGTCTTTAATCAAATTCTTTCTTCTTCTATTGTCTTTCTATCTTTGTTTGACTTTTATGAACCAATTTCTACATTTATTCTCTTTCCTGTCTCTCTCTCTCTGTTGTCTTCTTTTGTGTCTCTCTTATTGTAAACTTGTGTTCTATTCTCAACCACCATCACCTCATCTTTCTTTTCTCTGTCTTGTCATCAATTTATCCTTTGTCAGTTTGTGTTTGTGGGTTAACTGTTGTTTGGACACTTGAAGAAGTTGGGTTATCATCATCAGGAACAGGGGAAGTAGTTAAAACAGAACCAACAGCAGAAGAACAATTAATTGTTGAAAATTTTAAGTGGGTGTATGAGGTGGTCAAGCAACAGAAAAATCTTTGAAGGCTCTATCTACTTACCTAATTCTATCTCCTCGAATCTACTTTCTGACAACCTCACAGCAGAATCTACTAATTTGATGAGACACCTGGTCTATCTACTAAACCCAAGACGGGCTACTACCACACCACCAACTACAATCTAACATTCCCATTACAATCTACTTTACTGGCTACATCTCCTTGTATCTATTTTCTCACAAATTCGGATTAGGGAAAATATTTGAAGGGTTGTCCTGTTGTATTGAAACCCAACAACAGCAAAAAAAGAAAGTAAAATGATAGAAACAGCAGCAGAAGAACTATTCATTGCAAAATGACTGTTGTTTGAAGACTTGAAGAAGTTAGATTTAACACCATCAAGGACAGGAGAAGTAGTTAAAGTAGAAGAAACAGCAGAAGAATTACATGTTTTGAAGGGTGTGTTTCAATACAACAGCAGTAAAGAAAGTAACTGAAATGAAATAAACAGCAGCAGAAAAAAATCAGCCACTGCAAAATGAAAAATTTTTGAGTTATAAACACCCTAACACTGTTTTTGTTAACCCAAAAATCTCTTCTGCTGTTGTTTCTTTTATTTTAGTTGCTTTCTTTGCTGCTGTTGTATTGAAACATGTTCCTGTTCAAAATTTATAACAAATAATTCTTCTCCTGCTGTTCCTTCTGCTTTAACTATTTCCCCTGTCCTTGATGATGATAATTCCACTTCTTCAAACAACAGTTAAGTCACAAGCACAACATTTCCAACCCTGTTAAGGATAAGACAAACTGACAAAGAATAAATTATGATAATGACAAGACAGAGAAAAGAAAGATGAGGTGATAGTGATTGAGAATAGAACACAAGTTGACAACATCACAAACAGTCAAAGTCAAAAATTTCATATTTTGCAGTGAATAGTTCTTCTGCTGCTGTTTCTATCATTTTAGTTTCTTCTTGTCTCTCTGCTGTCGGGTTTCAGCACAACAGAACAACCATTCAAACCTTTTTCTGTTGCTTGATCACCTCACACTCACTTAAAATTTTCAACAATTAATTTTCCTGCTGTTGCTTCTGCTTTAACTACTTCCCCTGTCCCTGATCATGATAACCCAACTTCTTCAAGTCCCCAAACAACAGTTAACCCACAAACACAACCTTTCCAACTCTGTTAAGTGTAGCAAAACCTGAAGAAGGATAAATTATGATGATGACAAGACAGAGAAAAGGAAGATGAGTTAGAAAAGATGGGGTCACAGTGATTGAAAATTAGAAACAAATTTATATCAACATAAACACTCAAACTCAAAAATTTTCTGTTTTGAAAGGGATGGTTGTCTTGCTGTTGTTTCATTCATTTTAGCTGCTGTTGCATTCAAACACCTTTCAAAATTGGTTAGTATTGCTTGTTGACCTCATACACTCACTTAAAATTTTTCTTCTTCTCTCTTCAATTAATTCTTCTGTATTCTGCTTTAACTACTACCCTTGTCCCTGATGATGACAACCCAACTTCTTCAAGTCCCAAACAACAGTTAACCCACAAACACAACCTTGTTAAGGGGTATAACACAAACTGACAAAGAAAAAATTATAATAATAACAAGACAAACAAAAGAAAGGTGTGAAGATAAACAACAGCAATTTGAAAGATCAACCAACTCTGAAGGGAGGATTTTAAGGAGAACAAACATAAACAACAGCAAATATGAATCAACAAAAACCAAATCAGTTGGAGAATCATCATAATCAAGGTCAGTAGTCTGTTGTTATGGAAAAAACAACAACCCAACAGCATCAACAATAGATTCAGCACAACTCCCAAGAGATTCTACAACTTTTGCTATTCGATCAGTTTATGTGATCAAATTACACCTTCACATCACACTGAGTGACCAGATCAGTTTTGTTGAGTTGATGCTCATGGGAGTGGGATACAAGTTGAAACCTGTGGCTGATAGTCAACAAACCAACCAACAACCAGCAGCATGATTATCTATTGAGGTAGTCAACGATGGGCATAATCAAACTCAATTTATTAGCCATCATGTCCTTCAATCCAATTACAACTACAATCAAATTTTAACATCACTCACCTGAATCACTTCCTTGGTAGAACAAACATTAGGCATGAAGACCACGAACCAATTCCAAGGGCATACGTCATCACACTTCCTTTTTGGTTTTTGGTTTTTTTTTGATCTTCATCTTCCACTAAAACAAAAACAAAACAAAAATATTCAAAGCATTAACCGCAAACATAATTCCTTTCAAAGGAACAAAAACAATAATTGAAAGAATCCTCCTCCTCCTCTACCATCTCCTTCTTCTTCTCCTTTACTAAAGCCTAAAATTATCTAAAGAAAACAAAAAACCGCAAAATTAGACTCCCATTGTTTCGAGATTAGGCCAATTTCCAGGCTAAACGATTTCTCACCGCCACAAAAGCCTAGAAAAATAAGGAATTTAAAACCTGAAATTGGCAAAACCTGAAGGAAAACAAATCATTTTAACATGATCTAGCTGTGTCTACCTGAAATGGTCGTCCGTTAATTTATTTACTCGATATTTCCGTTCGCGTTTCCTCAGGCGCGGTCACGTCAAGTCGAATCCATCGTTTATGACACTCGACGCCGCCATCTTTCTCTCTCTCTCTTCCTTTCCTTTTTGATCCTCGCTTCGAGTTATTTATTTTATTAAACGAGATAAAATAAAATGAAATGAAATAATAAAAATGAAAAGGATTTCGTTGACGAGGTCATCTGATTACGTAATCAGGTGTTGATCGTGGAAGTAGAAAACCGTTGGCGCCGATCATTCGTTTTTATGTAAACAAATGGAATCGTTTTTGAATTGAGGAAAAAACCGTTAAAATGTTAAATCTCGTTCTGGAATGTTTTTATCCAAATTTTCGTTTCTCTCTCTCTTTCTACCTAAATTTGGTGGTATAAATAGATGATTGATAGTTTATATAAATAGTTTTGGTTAATAAATATTCAATAATTTGTCTCATTTATCAAGCTTAGGTGGTAATCGTGAATAGTCGTCGGGAATTCGAGGCTGGGAAGAATTTTTGGAAGTCTAACAGAAGCCCAGAAACTAAACGAAGAAACCTAGAAACTTAGAGGAAGCGATACAACTTTTATTAAACCACCAGGAGATGAAGGTTTTATAAAATAGCCGGTAAATGTGATAAATACTCAGTGATTTGTCATATTTATCAAACTTAGTTGGGGATTATGAATAATCGCCGGTAATTATGAATATTCACTCGATTTATCACTTTCATACTAACATATACACGATATTACTTTCCAGTAGACATAATATATACTGTATATAAAATATTTGGCGATTATTTACGATCAATTAAGCTTGATAGATATGATAAGTTACTGAATATTTAATCACATTTACCGGATAGTTCATAAAGTCTCCAATAATGGGGAATTTACTAAATGTTCGAAATATTTTATGAACTAACCGGTAAATGTAATAAATATAAGTTAACGTATAAATCCGGCGACATAGATAATTCTTGGCGATTATTCATAATCACTAACTAAACTTGAGTAATGTGAGAAATTATTAAACATTTATCACATTTACCGGCTGGTTCATAAAATCTCCAACTCGTAATGGGGAATTTACTAAAAGTTTTAAATATTTTATGAACTAACCGGTAAACTAAATAAAATAGCCGGTAAACGTGATAATTACTTAGTGATTTGTCATATTTATCAAACTTACTTGGTAACTATAATTATTCACCGATTTATCACTTTTACCGTAACATATATACGATTTTTAATTTCCGGTTCACACAAAAAACATATAAGCAATTATTCACTAACACCAACTGAGTTTAGTAAATATGGCAAATTACTAAATGTTGATAACATTTATAAAATCTCCAACTCGTAACGGCGAATTTAGTATAAGTTTGTTCAAGTTGTGAGTCAGAGATTTTACAAAACGAACCGGTAAATGTGATAAATACTCAGAAATTTGTAACATTTACCAAGCTTAGTTGTTAATTAAACCGAAAAATCGGCGAGTAATATAAATTCCCCCAATTTATCACTTTTACCGTACGCGAGCACGCTAATTTACTAACCACTCCACCTAGTATACATATATAATTTCCGGTGACTACTCACAATCACTAACTAAACTTGTTAAATGTTATAAGTTACTAAACATTACTAAATTTTTATCACATTTACCGAAGAGTTTATAAAATATCAAACCGTAATCATAGAAAACTTTTATTGAATTCCGATTATGAGCTGTAGATTTTATAAAATAGCCGGTGAATGTGATAAATTTTGAATAATTTTTTCACATTTACCAAGCTTAGTTGGTGATCTATCACCGGAAACTATTTTATTATGTAAACCGGAAAGAAATATCGTATGTGTGTTACGGTAAAAAGTGATAAATCGGGGCGTATGTATTAACATATGTAATCTCCAGCGATTATTCATATTCACTAACTAACCTTGGGTAATGTGAAATTACTGAAAGTAAATCACATTCACCTAGCCGGTAGATGTGATAAATGTTTAATAATTTCTGACATTACTCACTCATACTCACATTACTCAAGTTTAGTTAGTGATTATGAATAATCTTTAAATCAATATATGTATCTAGGATTCATATTTATACGTTAACATTATATTTATTACATTTACCGGTTAGTTCATAAAATATTTCGAACATTTAGTAAATTCCCCATTACAAGTTGGAGACTTTATGAACTATCCGGTAAATGTGATTAAATATTCAGTAACTTATCATCGGTCTACTTAATTGATCGTAAATAATCGCCAAATATTTTATATACAGTATATATTATGTCTACTGGAAAGTAATATCGTGTATATGTTAGTATGAAAGTGATAAATCGAGTGAATATTCATAATTACCGGCGATTATTCATAATCACCAACTAAGTTTGATAAATATGACAAATCACTGAGGATTTATCACATTTACCGGCTATTTTATAAAACCTTCACCTCCTAATGGGTGGTTTAATAAAAGTTGTATCGCTTCTCTAGTTTCTAGGTTTCTTCGTTTAGTTTCTGGGCTTCAGTTAGACTTCTAAAATTCCTACCCACCAGGGATTAATAATTTTAGGCGCGTTTCTACTGCTCATGATTAATCCTCCATCGACTTTTGATATGAGCCTTGTTCGATGACTTCTCCACACTAATTAGGTTCTTTTTTTAGTTCTCCCAGAATCTCGCATACACGCCAACAATACCCAAAAACAGATATTATAATAATAATGATAATAATATAATACTAACATCCTTCGATAGCTTATCGAAATAATTTCCTTGCTAACCATTAGAACGTGTCATCGAACATCTAAATTTTGATTGATTTCAGTCATTAAAAATCCCCGATTCTCGTTTCATTCGTCTCCCAACCCTCCTCCGCCACTCATCCACCGCCTTCTCAAACACCATCCCCCTCGATCGTTTCCACACTCGACCGGATCTCATTAATTAATTATTTAATTAATTCCAAAATCTCATTAAATCCGTTTATACTTGAACGGTTCCGTTTGCCCCCTTCTCCCGCGTGAACGATCGCGTTTAAAACACGACCCTGTTCCCCCTGCCCCACACACATGACATCTTTATCCTCGTTTCCCCGAAGAAGGAAGACAAATGACGCGATTGCCCAAAATCAATATTCCGGTTCCTTCGTCGAGTCCGTTTGATTAATTACCGATTCCACGATTTTCTTTTTCTGGTGTCAAACGGAAGGAGTGGAGAGAGGAGGCGGTGAGAGAGGATTGAGAAGGCGGTGGAGGGGCGGAAGAATAAAAATCGATTTCTCGAAAGAACGACAACAAACATGTTTTTAATTAATGACGGTTTTGCGGTCAATCAAGTTATCACGCTACTCATTTCGTACTTTATTAATCATGCCATATGGACGCATTAATGACTGTTTCCTGCCTTTTCTGTCGGGGGTTCCCCCACTCGTCCATTTCCACCCGGTCACGAAAATCCACATCGTTGTTTAACCGCGAACCGAAATAATAAAAACAAAAACAGAGGCGGGAGGGAGGGAGGTAGTGAGAGACTGGGAAACGAAAGAAAACCTGTATTTCCTGCCTCTCTCAGGTTTCGCGGTTGGTTTGCCACTCAAAGAACCGAGAAACACGACCAGAAACCCTTCCCTCCCCCACCTTACCCCCTAGGTCATGGTCTGATAGCTGAAGGATGTGTACTTAAGGTTTTGCCCTCACATACCTAACCTTTGGGGTTTCCACTAACTCATAACCTCTTGTTTGGGTTGGATTAGAAGAGATGATCGGACCTTTGTTATTCCTGTTGGCGCCTTTACTGATCCCAAAACGGTTGTTGTAAATACTACTGAAGCAAGAGCTGTCGGTTATTTTTCTTTCGCTGATGTTTCCTCCCCTCAAATCAGAAATTTTTACCAGAGGACATTTGCACTGTTGTCATTTTTGTAGAGGAAACACTTTGCTCATTCCTGTAGTTCAAAACCAAGAGCCTTCTGCTGTTTTTGTCTATAGCTGTAGTTTTGTGTGCTGATGTTTGCGCTTCCTTTGCTACTGATGTTTAATTTCCTCACATTCTTTTTGTGTTGTTGCGGTTTTTTACCAGAAATATACTCGCACTACAGCAATTCCTGTTATACTGAATCAAGAACCTTCTGTTGTTTCTGTCTAGTTTTGTGTAGTTTGCTTTTTTTGTTGTTTTTCTTTAAGTCAGGATCTTACACTGTTTGCTGTTGGTTTGGGTTAGAGCAGAAATAGAATCCAGCATTTTAGTACCTACAGAAATGAGGGACTAAGTTTCTGTTAATAACAACAGCAAATTGTTTAAATAATGCAGCAAAAGCAAAGTAACACAGACTAAGAAACAGAAACAACAGATTTTGATTCAATACAACAGGAATAAGTTTCTGTGAGGAAAAACAAACCACAAACAGAAACAAAAACAGAAGCAGAAACAAATCCTGAGCAATGGAAACACAAACAGCAAACACACAAAACTACAGCTATAGGCAGAAACAGCAGAAGGTTTTGTGAAACAACAGGAATAGAAAAGCATTTCCTCTACAAAATGAATGAATTCTAAGTTTCTGCTCTAACCCAAACAACAGCAAACAGTATACGATCCTGACTTTAAGAAAAAAAAGCAAACTACACAAAACTAGACAGAAACAACAGAAGGTTCTTGATTCAGTATAACAGGAATGGCTGTAGTGCAAGTATCTTTCTAGTAAAAAAACCGCAACAACACAAACAGAACCTGACGATATTAAACAGAAGGAGAAACCGTATCAGTAGCAAAGGAAACACAAACAGCAGCACACGAAACTACATCTATAGACAAAAACAGTAGAAGGTTCTTGGTTTTGAACCACAGGAATAGACCAAGCATTTATCTAAGTAGAAGGAATTCTAAGTTCCTGCCATAACCCAAACCAACAGAACTAAACAACACAAAACTACAACTGCAGATAGAAACAACAGAAGGTTCTTGATTCAGTATAACAGGAATGGCTGTAGTGCAAGTATGCTTCTGTTGAAAAACCGCAACAACACAAAAACAACGTTTGGCTATGAAGCATCTTTCTCCCTCTCTCTCTGTACCTGCTTTACGAGCATATTCAAACCTTTTTCCAACAGCGAATATTTGCTTAATCCAATCCTCCCTCCCCGAACTCCATTCCCGCTCTTTCACCTCTTCAAACCTCTATACAGTATGAGAACAAAAGTATTCAATTAGATTTTCATGTGTAAACAGAAAAGCCTGAAGGGAATCATCCATCCGAAGAACCGGCCAACTGTTGTCCTAATTTACACCAATTTTGTTTTCTTTCAGAGAAGAAATTATTATTTAAATGAACAGTTATTTGAGGAGAGAGAGAGAGAGAGAGACGGTTATGACAATGATTTGCATTTTTCTGCTTCCACGAGGGAGGAAAATGAATGATCGGTAAACGTTTCAAAACTTTTCAAAAAAATTTTTTATTTACACTCTGTTAGGAATGAATCGGCGATTTTCGGTTATTAAAACCAAATGATTAAGATGGCGTCGGTCGTCGGGTACGACAGCCCCCAAAACTTTCCAATTTTCGTGCCTTTTTTGTTTTCTAAACCCCCGATCGAAACAAAAGAATTGATTTTAAGGTTCGTTTAAATCGAACCGGATGAAGGTTTCACCTCCTCCTCCTCCTCCTCTGTCAGGTTTTTTTTTGGTTTAATTTAATAATGGAACCTGCTGCGTGATGGTGTTGTTGGTAGAGGTGGTGGTGGTGAGCCAAACACGCACTTCCGGTTTGGGTTTACAACCCTCGTGTGGTGGTTTTTGTGGCAAGAGCCCGTCGAAGTTCGTTTCAGTTTTGGGTTCAGGATTTTGTTTGCTGTTGTCTAGTCCCAAATCCTTTTTTCAACTGCTGTAGTCTTTCTATATTTTTCATGTCACTGCCGTTTTATGCATTAGAGAAAGTCGCTGTCCTTTTCATTATTTCTATAACTGAAAACACTTGTTTGTGATGCTGTTGTTGTTGATTTTATATAAATCAACACCGCTGTCGTTTTTCAGCTATTTCCTGCTGTTTTTGTTACTATTACTAAACGCGCTGTTGTTTGTAGTAGAGCAGGTCGTTGGATTTTTATCATTTCTGCAAACTGGAAACACTTTTCATGTTCCTGCTTTGAGTACTCAAACTGTTGCCGTTTGTATTTCTTTATTGTTTCTGATGCTGTTGTGTTGTCTCAGATTCTTTTTATCTTGTTTCTGTTTTTATTACAACAAATTATGGCGTTGATGTTACTTCCTCGAAATTCTGTTGTTGTTTCTACTAAACCAAGTTGTGTTGGGTTTGGTTCCGTTTTTGGTGTTTTAAGAGTTTGTGTATTGAAACAGACGGTTGTAGGGTTATAGTTTGAATTAGCTCTCAGTCAAGAAACCTTAAAAACAGCAAGAAACACAAAACAGAAGATGAAACAAGGAAAGTCTTTCAAAGTGGAGACGTTGAACTAGACAATAAACCGCGGCGCACAAAAGAAGAAACAAAGAAGCGGTTAATGGTACGGGGGTAGAGGGTGCGTAAGGGGGATGAAGGGTGGGGGGGTGGTCTCGCTAATTGCAGACTAAACGCTCTGGTGACCCGGTCCATTAGCAAAGAGCCTTAATAGGGGTGCGCAAGTCTCCAAAAGAAATGCCAATAACAAAGATGATTTATAGAGAAATTGTTTGTGTGTACCTGGGCCTTGGAACCTGGGGCCAGCCGACCGACGGACAGACGGACCGTTTAGGGAAGTGTTTATCGCTAATGGTCCTCGTCATGTCAAGGTATAAAGGATGAACAGATTACTTTAATTCCATGGTTTCCAAGTCAGATATTTCTGGTTCATCTGTTTTTCGTTGCGATTGTCTGCCCTCGATGGCGACTTCATTCATTGAGACCTGTTAGAGGGCGGTGGTGGTGGAGGGTATCCGGCGGTGGAGGGATTAGATAACGGATCTACGACAAAACGTTTTTTTCTTCGTGGTGGTGTTCTCCTTCCATCATTCACACACAAACACCCTCCACCTCCAAGAAATGAATGATGGTCCGTTGACAAGGTTTCCTCCAGACGGTTGGTGTCCTTCTCGTCGCCACGGAGTTGATTCTAATAAAAAACGACGCCGTGAAAGACATCCGCGGTTTTTCCACGGACACGCACACGCTCGTTTTCGAACCTGAATCCGAAACCTGAGAACCGAACAACGGATTTAAAAGCTCTGGCCGGGAAAACAAGAAATGATAGCGAGGATCGATCAATCATCGTTCTCCTTCTCCTTCTCCGTCTTCGTGAACAGGTTTTTAAGGTTTCAGCCTGAGCCGTTCTCACCTTCTGTCTTCTCTCTCTCTCATCGAGTTTTGTTTCTTTTGTTTTGAGATGTTTGTCTGTCAGTTACCAGACTAACAGTTTGTGGACTAACTCCGAGGGAATGACCGAATTGGGTTAAGGAGTTGTCAATGAAATTCGGTTGTAGTTCAAATTGTAGGAGTTGATTCGATTGTAGTGTTGATTCATCTTCCTTTCCATTCCCTTCAAAGAGTATCGCGGATCTGTGATTGGTACATTAGAGGCCTTTCAGACACCCGGAAACCGCTTCATAAATATTGCACACTGCGTTAAAGGTCTCATTTTATAAATGTTGCACTCTTAATAGCAGTTCTCGTTTCATAAATATTGCACACTCCGTTAAATTTCTCATTTAATAAATACTGTACACTATACTGGAGTACTGGTTTCATAAATATTGCACACTTTCTTGCATAATTTATTTCTGCTGTAACTTTCAAGTTAGTTTAACTTGAGTGTGCAATATTTATGAAACAAGAGCTGAGTGTTATTAAGTGTGCAGTATTTATGAAATGAAAACTCCTAATTATTAGAGGTTGCTACAGCACTCATTATCAGTCCTTCAATCATCTCTTGTCTTAGGTTGAGGTGGGTCGTCGAAGCAAAGACCATATGTCGAAAGGTGAGAAAGACAGAGGACGAGCACACCAAAGAGCCGTTCTTTCCTTTTCTCCTCCCTCCCTTCCCCGCCCGAATTCAAACGAAGATCAACAAACCCGAGACTTAGGACCTGTTTCGAGATTCGAACCCATAAACGGAAAGAATTCGGGAAAAGGACTCAGTCTCCTCTTCCTCCCCACCACCGCCTTCTCCTTCGTCATAGTCAAACAAAAACGTCGGCGCTTTAATTTAAACTCAAAACACGATTAATCCGCCCCTGGAATAACTTCCAACATCGATTTGACAATTTAATCAAAAGGGAATTGATGGGAGGAGAGAGCGGGGAGGCAGAGGAAGAGGACTCTCTATCATCATCATTGGACCACTCGTCCGTTCTAAGACAACAACAACAACAACAACGATATTCATACCGTCCATAAATGGAAACCGGACAAGTTTTCTTGACACCGCACCCGGGCTACCTTCTTTCAATTCTCATGTCTTCAACCTCCGACCCCCTCCCCCGCCTCCTCCTCCTCCTCCTGAGACTGAC